>JANEHU010000551.1:0-180865 GCA_027563435.1 Nasonovia ribisnigri
CGGCCTATAACCTTTTTTTAACCAAAATTCATTATACGAGGATGTCCGACGTGGTACCCGCATGTGTTGTCTCCGTCATACAAGTGCGCGCGTAAGATACCAAATTGTATATGCTCAGCAGATCACGTTTAGCTCCATTAGTTTAAAAATTAGAGTGAATATTAACCTCTTATAAAATTAAAAAGTAAGATTATTATCTAGGCAACCAGCTCATCATATATAGGCTTTTTTTTATATTTTAATTTTAAAGTGAGTTATTATTAGTATTTAAAAATAGAAAATTGTTTGTACCTATATATACATCTTAAAATACTCATAACTCAATATAAAATTAAAATATAATAAAAAACGTATGAGATTGACTATAGGTATAGATAATAATATTAGGTTGGTATATATAATTATAAGGTATAGGTACCTTTAAATTTTATATTAGGTAATTTCACTCTAATTTTTAAACCAATAGAGCTAAACGTGATCTACTGCGAGCGTACAATTTGCTATGTTAATATATATAGCCTCAATAAATTCGATGATATAAAATATTATGAGCACAAAAATATTATAACTTATAATAGTAACAGCTAGATATAGGCAATATAGACTATAGACCAATAAAGAATGCATGTATTTTTCCTAGCATACGATAGTAATAGATTATAATTTATAACATATATATATATAGAAATATCCGCAGTTTGGAGTAATATACAGTGTGATCCCTTTTAAAGTTAACACGCTAAATAATTCTATCCAGTGACATCGGATTAAAATGCGGTTTTCGGGAAGGGATAGGGAATACATAAATACACATTTCTTGATGATTTTTACATTTTTAGATCTTTCCTGTGCGCATGCGCAATACAACTTGCATTTTTTTAAATGGCAACAGGTGTTTTGAATACCAAATTCGGATAGACCGAATTTTTTTAAGTCGATTTGGTCCTTTTTACCATAGCTCTAAAATCAAAATTGACCAAATGGCAACCAGCAGTTAAAGTTTTGATTAAAATTATTGAATTTTTCAACAATCATACTAGAATTTTTCCAATTATTATGAAATTTTAAGTATTTTTTTTGTTTCCGTAGGTTTGCAAATATTATTAAAATCATTTAAATTTAATTTTGAGGCTTATATATTAATATATGACCATAGTCACAATTTTTTTTATTTGAATTGAAAGTTAAAATTTTGACAAAATACGTAACAATCACGAAAATGTGGAAATTTTTTTGAGTTAGAAATTCATAAAAATTTTCTTTTTAAATCTTAAATTTGAAAATTTAATTCAAGATTCCTCATAAGTTTGCCTACCATTTTCAAAAAAAAAAAAATGTCTAGCTGAAAGTGAAATTAAATTTTCATGAACGTTTGAAGTTCAAATTTTTCCAAGGGAATATTCACTCGATTTCTCATGTAGCAATTTTCTTATTTTGCTGTAATTCAATACGAATAACTGTAGATTAATATCATATGTCTATTTTTAAAATATTTTGACTCTTTTATAATCGTTTACGATTTTTTTTTTTAGTTATCTTATGTTCAAATTTTGACGAAATTACATATTAAATACCCAAGAATAACGATTTTAATAATTTTGTTGTAATTGTATACTATATTAATTCAACTTACCGGCTACATCGTATTAATAATAATTAATAAGTAATGCCAATATAAATATAAAATAAAATATCCAAACTGACAAAGCATCTTGGCTTAAAATCGTTTTTCGTATATACAATGATATTATATCATTGAATTCAAATTTAATACTACCCATTAAACAGTGACCCACTTGTAATTTACTGCACAGAAGAGCGAATCTGATTGCGGAGCGATGAATGTATTGATTTAACAATGATGTGTGTTTTTATTTTTTTATTTTTTTTTTTTGTGTCTGTCATCAAGTTTTGGGACAGTAAAAGTGCTTAGATTTTCTTCAATAGTACCTTTTCTGATAGGAAAGTGAATCTAGTTGGTACTTTGGGGTCAAAAGTCAAAATTTCCCAGTAGTTTTCATGAGCGCCTGAAAAACAAATGAAAAATTAAGGGAAAAACGGGAATTTTTACGGAAAACCAATTTTCGACAAAATCGATTTTGGTTTTTGGTATAACTCTAAAAGAAATACCGTAGAGACATGAAATTTTGACCGAATGTTTATATATGCATTTTCTACACACCATAGCATTTTCAAAATATTCTGACTTATTTTGAGCTGTTAACGGACATTTTCAGTTTCCAATTTTTTTAGTTTTTTTTTCTATAAATGTCAATAAAATTTTATTTGTTGGGTAAAAAATCTTGAAAATTTAATAGTAGGCTTCTAATATATAGTTTCAAAGGCAGATGAAAAATATTAAAATCCGTAGTCACAATTTTATTTATATGTAATCAAAGTTCAAATTTTGACAAAATACGTAAAAATGACGAAAATGTGCAATTTATTTTGAGTTAGAAATTCATAAAAATTTTTCTTTTTATATCTAAGGTTTGAAAATGTAATACAAGATTCCTCATAAGTTTGCCTAATTTTATCAATAAAAAAAAGTTTATAAGCAAGTCATAATAAATTTTTATGAGCATTTTAAGTTCAAATTTGTACAAGATTAGATATTCACTCGATTTCTCATGTAGCGATTTTCTTATTTTGTTGCAATTCAAAACAAATAACTGTAGATGCATGAAAATTTCACTGAATGTTTATATAAGCTATTTCTATACACCATCTAATTTTTAATATATTTTGACTGTTTTTCAGCTTTTTACGGACGATTTCAATTTTCAAATTTTTTAGTTTTTTTTTCTATTAATATCAATAAATTTTATTTGTTGGGCCAAAAATAATGAAAATTTAATACAAGGCTCCTGATATATTATTACAATAGCAATTGAAAAATATTAAAAATACATAGGCACACATTTTTTTTATAAGCATTTAAAGTTCGAATTTTGACAAAATTCATCAAAATCTCGAAAATTATCAATCATTGTAATTAAACAATTATAAAATGTTCAGTTTTCTTAACTAAGGATTGAAAATTTAAAATAAAGATTCTAATAAATAGTACATACTGTATTCAAAAAATCTAAAAAATATTTAAACACAGTTATTTTTATAGACATTTTAAGTTCAAATTTGGACGGAATTACATATTAAAATCAATTTTAACGAGTAAAAGTATATATTATAATATTTTTATAGCATCACTGATAATTTTAGGTTAATAATTAAATAATATGAATAATATTAATTCAACTTAGCAGCTACCGTAAAATAACAATATCAATATAATTTAAAATATCCTAGACTGACATACCGTCTCCGCTCAGAATCGTTTTTCGTATACAATGATATTATATCATTGAATTCAAATTTAATACCATCCATTAAACAGTGACCCACTTGTAATTTACTGCACAGAAGAGCGACATCCACTTACCCGCTTTTTTTACATTGATAATAGTTATTGAATATTAATTGTTTTATAAATTTAAAATATCTTAACAGAAGAATAGAGATAAAAATAAAAATAATATACCTTTTTATCTTAAAGGTCAATAATGATATGTAATTTTAAATAAAATAAAATTTTTTGTAAAATCATATTGCAGAAAAGACATTACTTAATTATTATTTTGAATTCCGAGCGAAGTCTCCAATATCTATATTGATTTTTCTAGCATACATTTTTTTCTAGTTTTGTCTATTTTTACTTATTATAATTATTATTTTTATATTTTTTTTTAGTTTAAAAGGCGTTTATAATTATTTTTGCATTCAAATTTTTAATTATACCTACACCATTATAATATTGCACTGCTACGTATTGTAAATACAAATAATATGACATCATTTATATCCTGTAATGTTTTTTTAAACCCTGAGAATAGAATGTAGTATATAATGTCATTATTCTATAGAAACTAAATTCAGTTTTTACGCCAACTTAAAAATTCAAAAAAAGAAATGATTTTTTTCTTTTTATTAAATGTGTACCGTAACAAACGCGATTGGTTAATGGTCGGAGAGTGTGATAGGTGAATACGCGTGGGTTTGATGTGTCACAATTAATCTTACCATTCAACCCAAGAAGTCTGGATACGATATATAGTCAGTATAGTTGTAAGCATGAAATAAATATTTTAACAAAGTAGAAACTTTAAACATCACGAAGATAAGCATGGCAGGGTTTTAAACATCTTGATTTTACAAAAGTAAATATTTAATGTTGTCATTTTATCTACATAGGTAGGCAGTCTTGTAAAAGACATTCGATGTTTTTAATATCGAAGGTAGTTTCTAGTAGAAAATCGGATCTAGTTTTTACTATGGGTAGTTATAAATTATAACTCTCAGTGATTTTAAAATAACAATCAGGAGAAAAAAATACGCAAAAATGGGAATATTTACAAGCAAAATTTATTTGCATCATAATTGATTTTTGTTGTTATAATTAAAAATTAATAGCCACAGATACTTGAAATTATCACAAAACTTTTATGTAAGTATTTGATAAGCATCTTATTGTATTGAAAATACACAGTTGTCTTTTTTTGTGCTTTTTATAAGAAATATAGGCATTTTAAAATGTCAACATTGTTTAGTTCTTCTTTCGATTCATGTTGATAAATTTTATTTTAAGTCATAACCCTTGAAAATTTAATAAAAGGTCACCCATCCAGGAATTAGTTACTAACGGACGTCACTTATTCTCAGACACATTGCGTGACTGATAGCAGTCAACGCACCAAGCCAAGCCACATAATATGATTATTTATTTCAGTAATAACATATTCTTATTGTAATATCGTTATTAAGGCATTATTATTGAAAATTGTGGTATGAGCATTAATAATTGAGAGGCTCATTATTTAATATGCACCTACTTTTAAATTATTACCTACCCTCATATTACCTACTCTTACAATTATTTTATAGTTTTATATATGCAGTAATTTTAATATATAATATAGTGAATACAATTTATGATAAAATAGATTTATTCATTTATTGTTTTTCTTTAATTTTGTGATTTAAAGTTTCCCAACGAAAGCCAACAAATTAATATTTTTGGTTATATATATAATAGAAAATAATGGTTTATTGTGATTAGATCATATAGTAAGAAATATTTAATAGTGCACATAAAAATCGTTTTATTGATTTAATGCTTTAACTTTATTAATGTAGAAGAGTGACTATAAACTGTGACATGTATAAATGTATTTTTCTGAGATTTGATGTTACTATTACGTAACCGTTCGACTTTACGTTTTATTTTCAATGACGCACGGTCACAACATAATATTATAACATCGTTATGAGATTTTTTGTCTTTCTTATTTTGATGAATAATATGAATTAAAACTGCACTTGTCGATATTCGTGGCTGACGATACCATTTTCGTGAATTCCAGGCGATTTTATCAAGTGTGGTGGGAGTCATTCGGTACACTCGACGTTTTGGTGCGATGGATGGCCAGAATGTGCAGACAATCACGCCGACGAATTATTATGTAATTATTGCAATTTTTTTTTTACTTAGCTGATACAGTAATACAGCAGATGTGTTCGTATCTATATGTTAGTCCGTTTATAAACATTAAATAGGTAACGCGTCGTGTTCGGGGAACAAGTTTCAGTGTCCAAACGGAAGATGTATAAACGAAGCCAATGTATGTGACGGACAATGCGATTGCTTACCAAGTATCGATGGAAATTGTGCCGACGAGATGAATTGCATGACGTTTTATAACAAAACCGATGGTATATTATGATGCTTATATTGCTTATTCTTTTAAACGTAATACTTATTTATTATTTTAACTCGTGTATGATAATTGATTAGTCAAATACTTAATTTAGTCTCACTGGCTGTGAATTGTGATGTACAATACTATTGACATAAGTGAGAGACTGCAGCTTAAGTAATACCCATAACGTATAAAGTAAATTTAATTTTCAAGGATTAAATCGGCTACTGTAGATAAGTACGCTGATGCTGAAAATCATGTATGAATTGTAGGCCTATTTATTATTTAGGCAGTGTACCAATAACCTATCGGTAGTTACATATTTTTTAAATGGTGTAATTGGTGTTGAAGTTTTCGCTTGTTGTTCCATTAATGCAATCTAATTGTATCGCTGCAGGTTACCTGTATAGGCACAGATTTATATGTAGTACTAGATAGCGACACTATACCATACATTGAAGCTTCAAGGTCGGTTGGCAATTGTATTGTATTTTATGTACCTACCAAATAAGATTAATTATGATTTATCTTGTATTGTATTTTATCATTTCTAAACCTGTTGATTTAAAAAAAATTAAAATATTTTGTCTAAATCATTTTAAATTTCCTATTTTATTTTACTATTAAAAACGATGTTATTCTTAATTTATAAATTTTGTGTTACGAATGAAATATTTTGCCAACTAATAAAATGATGGCCGTCTATAGCTGAGTTTCACTTGTAACAATGTCAATTATGTAGGTTCCTTATCTAGTGTAGTATAGAAGTTTATGTCTATAGGTATTTTGTTATCCGTATTGACTGTATTTTTATTTTGTCTAATTCACGTGAGGAGTTGATTATAAATACAAAGCGTCATTATAATATTTAAAAAAGTACAACTGTACAAGAATATTATAGAAAAGTTTTATCAGTGTATTCACTGAATTTATTCAAACTATTACGTACATAGGTTCTGAATATTAATTTCCATATGACCATATTTTAGTAAAAACAAAAGTTTCATTCCGAAAGAGAAAATAGAGAGATAAATAAATATTAATTATATGAATTTGAGATACTCAACAAATGTACCAACTTACGTTATAAATTCCAAGTTTCAAACCCAATCTAATAATTTTTATTTTTTCAAAATATTATCAAAATGTATACGTACAGCTAAGTGTTTAAAGCTTAAATTTCATTATATTTTAATTTAAAAATGCTGCAGGCTAGACGTAATTTTTGATGGCTTTAAGAGTGGAATTATGGTTGAGAGTAGTTCTTCGTAAAGCCATCAGTATATACTAGTCCTAATTCTAGAATGGTATAACGAAATCTAATTTAATGAAACAGTGTTACGTCTAACCGGTGAACTTGTAAAATATAGCGCGTTTAGATTGTCTTTATTATTTACTGTGGATTCGATAATAATTATTAAAACAAATTATAAGTTTGAATTATTGTATTTGATTTACAGATGTAATTGTGTGCACAACAGGATTAGCGCTCAGTTGTTGGATGCCTGGGGGAAATCCTTCGCGTTGCATACGCCAAAAATATATTTGTGACGGGCAAAATGACTGCTTTAATGGATTTTCAATTTCAGACGAATTCGGCTGTGGTGAGTGATGACATTTAGACTTTTAAGGCAGCTTCCGCCGATATGATTACAGTAATGAATGATTTTTTGGCAATCATTATCTTGAGTACGGTATAATGTCATGCAATTCATCAATATCTACGATTTTTCGTAGATATCTGGGATTTAATTAACATGTCTACTAATTGTACATTATTTTTTTTTTTTTTTTTATAGTTTATTTAGTTGGTGCCTAGTTTTAGATATACTTACTTTCAGAATAAACATAAAAATAATTTAAATGCATAAAATAATATATAACGAATTAGGTATGATACATAACATTTTATTTCTTCTTAATGAAATACTATATTTCAAGAATTGATATTTGAACTCATTGAAGTTTTAATTATAATAATGTAATATTAAACTTGATATTTTATACATTATTATAATGGATATTATGTCTTTTTTAAAAAGAAATTTAATATTGATCGTAGTATTGTATGTTTGTACTGAAATATAAACTGTTATCATATACTTTTTTTATTAGTTTTAATGTTGATTATTTCTGCCTCGAAACTTACCAAATATTTAATGCGTATATGCAGACATGTAGAATATCAAGTCATTCAGAAAAATTATTTAATCTGATAATATGTGTATATTTTTATTTTGATAAGTATATCTTTCGATAGGTACTAGTTTATTATAATATCTTATGTATTCAAATTATTCAATTATGAATATTATTGTTTTTTTAGATTTGAATTTATAAAAGTATATGGTTAGAATTAATACTGTATTATATTATTCTTATATTCAAATGTTATGTTTTCAAACCCTAAATTTCAGATTATATTTATATAATTTTTACTAGTAATTTTTATATAATAAATGTAAAAAATGGACCAGGGGAACTTTATAACACATGTTATTTGAGATGAAAAATAGAGTTCAATGAAGCACGCATTTGCTAAAAAATTATCACTTTTTTAAGACTGATGTAATTATTATTTTATGTTCTGATATGAGAAACTGAATTCAGAAAATTGAATCCACTATTGAACAAATAAAGTGGTTATTATTATATCAAGTAAAAGGAACTACATAGTGCATGCCTACAATAGTCTTCTGTAAGGTTCTTTCCTGCGTTTTTCTATATAATTTCGTAATTGCAGAGCAGCTAATAAATACCAACAATGGCACTGTCACGGAACCACTTGTAAATTTCATCGAATAGGAATTTAAATTGTTTTTAATTTTTCATTAAAAATGCCTATAAAAGGCATTATAAAAAAAACGGGCATGTATAGCTTCCTATTTTTTTTATAATACCGCAATAATGGTTGGATAATTAATACATTTGTTCTTTAAACGTTTAAAAAAAAATCTGTCCAGCCAAGTTCTATGAATTTTACGCTAAGGTGGGCTTATGATTATATTGTATTTATGATTAATTCCGAATTTAATGTTCAGATAATCAAAATGAAAATTGCAAATTTTTAAAATATTTTGTAAGATAGAAATATGGTG
Organism: Nasonovia ribisnigri; assembly: GCA_027563435.1. Classification (NCBI taxonomy): domain Eukaryota; kingdom Metazoa; phylum Arthropoda; class Insecta; order Hemiptera; family Aphididae; genus Nasonovia; species Nasonovia ribisnigri. Next base: position 8,855 of record JANEHU010000551.1, read on the forward strand.
GATGATTTTATCTATTTTTATTTCATATATGGACGAACACCACTTATAATATTATATAGGTACATATTATGATTTTTTTTTAAATTTTAAAACAACATCTGGGAAATATTAAAAAACGCCTTCTTATTGAAAAATTAATACATTTCTGCTTTTGCTAACCTTGAATTACAATTATCAGAAAAAAAATATGTATAATATTACTTTTAGTTATTTTGGATAATGATTTTTTACTACGTACCTATAGTATTTGATTCTTTATTTTCCGAGTAAATAAATTGTGTCGACAGTAACTATTTCGAAATAAATTTTGATTTTAGGTACACAGTGTTTTACTTTGTTGGCCGATCAATAAAGTGACTCAAATATTTAATGTATTTTAGCAGGAATAAAAGAGTTAAGATTATGTATACTCTAAATGCATTATCGTGAGAAAAAATACATTTTATACATTATACAATAGAAAGGTTAATAATAAAAAATAAACGGTATTAAATAAAAAATAAAGACAAATTGAATAAGGGGGTTAAATGTTTACTTTGAATCATTTTTAATTTAAATTTTTTTTGTTATCTCGATTTTATTAATAAGTTCCGTGCAAGCCTATTTAAAGGAATATTATCAACAATGCGTTTTCAGATACCGTGTGCATCAATCGGAATGTTGACCTGCAGAAATAAGAAAATATTTTTAAATCAAAATTTTCCTCAGAATAGTTACTGTAAAAAAATTTAAGATGGAATATTTCCGCATCTTGTCTGATCTATGATTAATGTTATTCAATTAATAGTTAGCTATAAACCCGTTTTTGTCTGGATGTCTTATCGTGTAATAAGGTTATGGTTATACATATAGGTTCTATAGGTTAAAAGCGTCACCCGCAACGATTGGACGAGTCTGGGTTAGTTTTTTATTCACTAAGTCGGTGATTTGACCGCTTTCGCTGGAATGGATTTTCGCGAATCTCCGTGTTATAGTGATCCTTATTAATTATTAGTTATGACCTTTCACTTGTAATGGATATCTCCGGCCGTTAGATAACCGTAATAAATAAAGCTCTGGTGTGGCTAAATGACGCGTTATAATATCATTTAGGGTGGCGAGTGGTTCTTAGTTGGGCCACAAACAATCGTTTAAATAAATGTATACATAATACATATTTTAATTCCTTACATTAGGTACATTTTAAATATTTCAAAAGGAAAATATATTGTCACTCACCTAATGTAAGGAATTAAAATATGTATTATGTATACATTTATTTAAACGATTGTTTGTGGCCCAACTAAGAACCAATATTTTCCTTTTGAAATATTTAAAATTGTGAACTATTTTATATTAATCATAGAAATGTATAGGTTAGGTTAGGTACCTATGTGATTAAAATCAAACATAGCAATATGTTTATAATAATATTTATTATAAGCTGATTTACAACTTATATAATGTCAGTTTATTTGTGTATTTTTTTTTGTGTTTATTATGTATTTATTTACAAAAGTAACAATTTAAATTACGTGCTTATATATCTAATATTTACGTTATCAAAACTTTGCAATTTAATACGCTATTAAAATAAATATAATTTACGGTTATGGTGGACTACTGGAGTTATGACGAATCAAGAATGAAAATTTAATATTATCACCATAATACAACCATTACTTATTTAAGTTATATTAAATTCAAGGTATGTTTAAAATACAATGCCCTTAAGAATTATATTTTTAAAGTAAATACAAACATTTAAAAACACACACATACACCCACAATTATATACATTGAAGTGAAGTCGAGTGACTAGCCTTGATTAAATATTCATACTATTCCATTCCAAATTTAAATATTGAGTTATTTTTCCGGGGACAAAATAATCAAAAATTAATGTTTATATAAAACGTATTACATTAATAACTATAAAATGAATTAACAATTATGGGTGATTTCATTGAATTGAAATTATTTTCTGTTCGTTGCAACTGCTCTAGTGAAAGTAGATATATACTAATCGGCATCGTGTTTACTAAACTTCTCAGATCAATAAATAATAGAACACTAGGAATTTCTGGTTTTTGAAAATTTCATGAATTCAAGATATTGTTGATATTAAATCTTTATTTGGCTTAGGATGACGGGGAAAAAAAAAAAGTTTTAATTTAATGAACCATCCTTTATTAATGAATACGCAATTTCTCATCAAAAATAAAAAATAGAATGAAAAAAAACATATTTAGTATAGATTAATATTAAATAAAAGCTTGTATTATCATGCCAAAGTATAGGTATGACTGATGATCTTTTCAAAGAAAAAAATGCTTTTGTATTGTGTTCAAAAATTATATCATAAACCACTAACAAAATGATTTATTGTAAATTAAAGTGAACAAAACATAAAATATTGTACCATCAAAACAGCATTGTTGTTCTTAACGAGATTAAATGAATCAATTATCATACGAAGTTCTTAAATAAAAAGTTACATTTTCCAATAGTTATCCATGTTTATCATGGTAAACATTATTCATTTTAATCTTGGAGTATAATATTGTATTTTTGTGGAAAAGATCAATAAAATCCTTTGTTCAAATCATAATAACTGTTATAGTTAGGTTAGGTTAGGTTTACACGTACATTTCCCCAGCTACCCACCATCGACTTTTGCAAATTTATTTTTTGTGATTATTTAGTACGTACCTAATTAGTTTGAATTTGTTCGCCCCTACTCAGAATTCGTTTGACATCGGTTCACCGGGTAAATCGATTTTCCGTATGCGGCCTGGAAAAACGTACGTTTAGTATACGAATAGCTGCTTAGTTCTCAATCATTGGACACTCAACAAACTTTTAGTATCAGAACATATTGTGCATTAATGCATTATGTCTATAATTTATAGCTGTACGTAGATACATGAAATAAATTCAATTGACGTATAGGTAGTAGGTACCATTATAGAAGACAGGTTAGGTTATATTTATTAAAAAAGATATATTTATATTTTATTAATTAAAAATACTTGCAGGTAAATGTATAAGTACCTGTATACAATAATACAATATTATATAAACTAATATAATATATTATTATTACTTATATTTTGGTGTTATCGTGACCTATATACCTTAGGGTGGTCCTTATATATAGGTGATGAAAAAAAAATTAAAATATTTTTTATCGAGCACCCGTCCATTTTGTTCATTACTATAAGATAGTAATTTAGGTTAAATTTTGTGATGATATCTCACCCCCTTCACGTGCCGCAAAAGGGTTGAAAAATGACTAATGAGGGTTAATTTTCTGTTTTTCAAATTTTAACCAAAAACTATAAGTCCCACATAAAAATGTATAGGACTTTAACTATAGAATATTATATTACCTACAAGAAATGTTCTTACAAAATTTCTTGTAAATCCTTTATTTTCTGAGAATTCGTTAAATAACCCGATTTCATACTTATTTGGAAAATTTGATTTTTCTATTGTTATTCTAATATATTTGACGTATGGTTGAAATTACGATAAAGTTTTTTATATAAAAAATGTTTAAAATATAATTTTCTAGAATAAATTTATAAGTACAATTTGTATTAGACCAATAACTTTGTTTTTGCAGTAGGATTTATGAAATATTTTATTAAATAACTCTTTTTTACACCACGAAGAACCAAAAACAACGTAATTATTATTTTATAATTATTTTATAAATTTCTTTTGTACTTCTTTTTCTTCTTCTTTATCTTCTTCCAATATTTTTTGAACCATGTTACGTTTTTGTCTTACATTAATTCTGTCATCAAATAAACTGAAAGCTACACACTCTTCATTAAGATACCATAAATGGTTTAAAAACTTATTTAAAGCAATTTCTGCAATAATTTTATCGTCCTTTTTATAAGAATGAAGTTTTTTTATAAATTGTATATCATTGAGTGGTGCTTGCACTACATCTGGGGCTGTAAACCAAGATTCTGTGTAACACTTTATAATAAAACAGCAAATGGTTTGTAAAGCTTTTTTTTTCAACTGCACTTAATTTGAATTGGTTCTGAAATAATATAATTTTTAGGCAATATATACCTTTTGCCATCCATCTGGCCAAATGATAAGGTCCTGGCCGGCGAAATTTGATACCACCCGGAGGGACATCTCCTAAATATATGATAACTAGTTCAAGAAATTCTTTATAATCGTCCCTAGAGAAATCATTTTTAAGTTTTTCATGAGCAAATATTAATATTTGTTGCCTTACTTCATCAAGAACAATACTGGTCCTAACATCTGTTGACCAAATTGAAAATTGTGTTAAATTAATAGTTTCCCATTGATTTTTAAATCTTTTAAATAATGGGATATCAGGGCCAGATGATGGAGCAAACTTAGATCCAATGAATACACTTTGAAGAATAATTTCAAAAATATGATGTCTACAAGCCAAATACAAAATATCACGACCAAGTTTATGTTCTAAAAGAACACAAGCACCATTTAAACGTCCAGTATTAGATGCTGTTGTATCAAATACAAATGCTTGCACTGTATGAAGAAGTGACCAATCTTCGAGAGTATCGTACACAGCAGACGAAACTTCATAACCGGTTCCAGCAGAAAGTTCGGGAACACCAAGAATTTGTTCAGTATTTGAAGCTGTTGCAATAATAGGAAGTCTATCAACAATTTGTTTTACTAGTTATATCGGGAAGAATTTTTGAATCCCAGTGTATAGTTATAAATTTTAAATTTAAGTCGGAAAAATTCAATTTTATTCTAGAAACATTTAACTCACGAAAACGTTGACGAGATAGCCGAATTGAAGTTCGATTTATGAAAAAATCTAATAGATTTAGAGATGTTGCTTCCACGCAGGCTATTAATAAATGTACTATAATGTACTGTAATAAAAGTAGTTTTAAGAAATGATTATACAATAAACATTTAGGTATAAAATAATCTGTTTGATTTATCAAACATTATTATGAAGTAATATTATTTTTATTGATAAAATAAAATAATAATTACGTTGTTTTTGGTTCTTCGTGGTGGTAAAAAGAGTTATTTAATAAAATATTTCATAAATCCTACTGCAAAAACAAAGTTATTGGTCTAATACAAATTGTACTTATAAATTTATTCTAGAAATTATATTTTAAACATTTTTTTATATAAAAGATTTTATTGTAATTTCAACCATATGTCAAATATATTAGAATAACCATAGAAAATTCAAATTTTCCAAATAAATATGAAATTTGGTTGTTTAACAAATTCTCGGAAAATAAAGGATTTACAAGAAATTTTGTAAGAACATTTCTTGTAGGTAATATAATATTCTATAATTAAAGTTCTATACATTTTTATGCGGGACTTATAGTTTTCGGTGAAAATTTGAAAAACAGAAAATTAACCTTCATTAGTCATTTTTCAACCCTTTTGCGGCACGTGAAGGGGGTGAGATATCATCACAAAATTTAACCTAAATTATTATCTTATAGTAATGAACAAAATGGACGGGTGCTCTATAAAAGATTTGAAAGTTTAAAAATAAGGACCACCCTAATATACCTACATCACAACATAAATTGAACCATTGAATATATTTGTTTGTGTAGGACGGTATAAGTGCTTTTGAAAAGAAATCTAAAGAGACTGATCTGATTTTGACATAGGTACCTATCTACTAGCTACCTACTGCATGTTATCGACACAATACATTATTTAACACAATTTATCAATGGATTTTTGTGGTTGGTTTGGAAACAATAAATTAAACAGATTGACAATTAATCTATATTAGCGCTACACGTTGAACAAGAGATAGAATAAAAATAAAATATTATTTCCTAATATGTCGTACCTACATGGAATTGATGGTTTTTTTGCATGTTTTTTTTCCAAATTTGATTTACCTACTAAAGATGAGCCGTGTAACCGTTTATTCAGGCACATCAGCCATTTATCACTCCGTTTATTGACCACCGCAATGATTTATTTAAAAAAAACAACTACAAATTGAATGTATTTTACTTTCATAATTGATAATAGTATACAGAACGTTTATTTTTGTTATGAAAAATGTGTTTATTTTTTTACGTTGTATCACGTATTCACGTCATATTAAATTATTTTATACATTTCACAAACTAATGTTTCTGTTTAAGTCACTTAAGTGTAGCGTGATTAAATTAAAACTGATAAAAATTAAAGTTAAGTATCGATTTTTCACTGCAGACAAGCCAAATTCTCATTCAAACGACGAATTTTTCCGGTGTCAGGACGGCAGGTGGTTGCCGTTTAAACACCGTTGTAACTTCAAAGCGGAATGTTTAGACGGTGACGATGAAACGGATTGCGAAGTTTCGTTACCCTGTGGTGAAGAACAGTTCCGGTGTGCTAGTGGTGAATGTGTGAGATCCGAGAACCGCTGCGACGGCCGTACCGATTGTTGGGATAAGAGTGACGAAATTGGATGCGGTAAGTAACAACTGCGGACACAAGTTGTAAATTATAAAATATTTTACACGTATACGTGACCACACTAGGTACATAGTGCTTGAGTAACTAGATTTTACAGATATGCGAATATATTTTGAAGATAAATATGTTAGATTACAAAATCAATAACGCGTATATCTCGTAATTATATACTTTAAGTTAAAATTCTTGAATTGGAGGTGGCGTGGATGGACGCGGGTATAGGTAACTATCCTTTTTAAAAATACTTCAGCATACCTATCCCTTTTAATTATAACCGTATCATTAAGAAATTTAAATAATTGGGCACGCAATTTTTATATTCTTGCATATCCTCCTTCTATTTTTTTCCAATTCAAGCACTGCATTTTTAATCTTGTGTATTTTGTAATAAATAATAATAATATATTGGTATTTAATCATCGGTGTAAATTTACACAACGTTTCTGTAATATTACCATGGTGTATTAATTATTAATGATTTTAGCGTCCGTACCGTGCCCCGACGAAAAATGGTTGAGGTGCAAGATTGGCAAACAGTGCGTGCCGATGGAAAAATGGTGTGATTATAGAGTCGACTGTATGGACGGTTCTGACGAGAAAAACTGCGGTAAGTTTTGATTTCCAACTAATTTACGTAGAAATGTTTTGAAAACAAGTTAGTAAGCCCAAAACTGTATACCTACCACTGTGGCACTGTGTAATACTGCAGTAATATTGTTGATGATTAATTTTAAGTTAATATTATGTTATAATGTTTTATATGTATTTATCTATGAGATATACAGCTTATAGGCTTGCGCCCAATATATCAATAATGTATAGTGGTTTGTATTAAAGTAAATATATAAAAATAATAACTTAACATAACATATTTATCCAAGTCTGATTTTCATTAAATTTGTTTGAACAAAAATATTATAAAGTGAAACGTTGATACAATTTAATTTATGAATCATTAAGTTGTTGACTTTTGAAATTAAAATCGTACATTTGTTGTATTTACTCATTATTTTTGAAATTATGTTGAAATGTATGAAATTATGCTTTTTAATCGACAAACTAACATTTGTATTTTCTTTTTACGTCTAAATTACACACGTAAATTGTACAATTTTAACAATTGGAAATAGGAAACGCCGTTTCATTAAATTTAAAATTATTGTTGTTAATCTTATATACACATTTGGACACTTTATATGTTTGTTTTATTTTTTAGCATACATAGGGCATATATGATAAAAAAAAATAATTTTTTTTGTGACAGATTATAGATCATGCAAAGCTGACGAGTTCCGATGTGATAGTGGTCAATGTATTCCTTTAGAGTATAAATGTAAAAAATATCGAGAAGAACAAATGGGTTGTGTAGACAAATCGCACCTAAGAAATTGCGGTATGTTAAATGTCAACATTTTTCTTTTATTTCCATGTATACCTATCATGTAAGTTTCAAAGTAACGTAATCACAGTTAATTACGGTTTGGACTAGGTAGAATTTATATTTTATTAAATAAGTGAATAGTGCGAGATGAACATTTATTGGTGTTGAAATAGGGAATTAGTTTTGTTATTGTTAGGTTTTTTTTATTGGTCATAAATTAATTAGGCTTGACTAGGTCAATAACAATTAACACTACATATATACTGTACAAACACTTTCATACAACATTTAGGATTTTAAATGTTATGTTTAAGTAATAACTAATAAGAAATTAAAATAGTTAATAGTTATCTATAATTCATTAGGTAAGTATTTGGGTTTTCTTAAAGAACTGAATGGTATTATTTTCATTCTCCAAATCTGAAAAAAAAACTCTGCAATAAGACGACTTATTTTGAGTTTCTCGCTGTGACATTCGTTAAATATGCGAGACTTATCAGTTATCACTATAGAGTTTTGCACTGGTGCTACATGATTGGCATTCAGGAGGGTGGCTCTTTGTCACCAAGAATCCATGTGTTAGTCAGGTATGCCTAAATCTGGCACATATAAATTTTTTTTTACTACTATTTATATATTTTATCAATGGAGTATACTAAAAACAGACTAGGAGTGATTATCAATACTTAATGTATAACAAATATAAACTAATCGCTCGTTTGGAATTTAATGAGTAGGTTTTAAATTTTTAATGATTCTTTTACTCAAATTGTTGTTTCATAATCAAGCGAATTTGAATATCTAGGTATTTATAATGGCTACAAATAAAATTAAAAGTTAATTTACTTTTACAGAACAATCTCAATAACTTCAAGTCAATAGTGACAAAATATTCAAATTAAAACGAATTTTGATTCGTTGAGTTTCAAGTTGTCGAGATTGTATAGTGTATAGGTATCATTGTCTTGTAAACAAAGGTTGATTTTGGTTTGTACGGTATCTTAGTTGATTCTAAATGTGCTGAAAATGAATTCAAATGTCATCGGGGACCTTGTATACATCAGTCTATGGTGTGCGACGGGCAATTGGATTGTGATTTGACTTGGGACGATGAAGACAATAATTGTTGTAAGATTTCGATTTAATTTTGCAATGTGTATTGAATAGTAAATATATTGAATTCGTTATGACAATGGATTTCAGATTTCATGTGTTCGGATATAGCGTCTGGTTGTCAGTGCCAAGATGTCCATATAAATTGTACCGGTCACGATCTTGATCAATTTCCGTACGACGTCGAAAAAGAAATCACCTTTTTGTAAGTACATATTCTATAAAATATTAAAATGAAACCAGGTAGTGAAAAATAAAACAATGTAATCCTCTTTAAAATTTATAGTCATTTGGGTGGTAATAATTTTTCCGAGGGCCTTCATGAAAATACATTTGAACATTTGGATCGCTTGGTTTATTTGTAAGTGAATATTGATTTGATGTATAGAAATATTGTAACATAACGCGAGTAAACACTTATACATTTTATAGAGACCTGATGAATAACTCAATAAAACATTTGGAGCCATTAGTGTTTTCCACGCTTTGGCGTTTGAAAACATTGAACTTACAAAATAACGAAATAACGATTTTGCGAAATTGTTCGTTTTTGGGACTCGGTCAGCTGACGGGATTGTGAGATTAATTAATTATTTATTAGAGTACTTTGATAAAACATTGTTCGGTTAGTCCGGACTAACCTAGATAATAGACGAAAACTAATGTTTGCTATACCCGTTTTATATAATTATATAATAATTAACAAACTTAAAATGAATTATATTACACATAACTTTATATTAAGTTTAATGTTTTAACTATCATTAAGATAATTAAAATTAAGCACTCAAAGTTTATTTTAAACAAAATAAAACTGTTTAAGTTCTATTTTATTAATTATTGTTTATGTGGTTGGTGTATTGTGTAATAATCGTATTTACCACGAGTGTTATTTTTAAAACACTAAAAGTTGAATACCCTGTAAATAATAATGACCTATCTTTAATAAAACAGAGACACCCGAGGGAAATAAAAACGTTATTGAGAATGTGACTATCGTTAATAATTGAGGGATGTTTCGTAAACAGCTAGAGGTTGTACTGGTTTTAATATAAAGTAACTCTGTACCATATGTTTTTAGACACTTACAAGGAAATAATATCTACAAGTTGAGCTCAATGGCATTTCAGGGTCTATCTTCTTTGATTACACTGTGAGTACCTCCTACCTATAGGAAATCCATTTTACAGCTAAATAAATAATGCGGTTTTTGATGTAACACAGTGACTTGAGCCATCAGAACATTACGGATATAGAATCAGAGGCTTTCGTTGGTCTTAGATCATTAAAAAGTTTGTTAGTATCTAAATTCGTTGTTTTTATTTGGTGGATTCACCAGTAATTCGTTATTTTAGAGATCTATCACATAACTCGCTCACTCATATACGGGACGGCACGTTTCGCGGGATGCCCCAAGTTGTATTTTTGTGAGTATAATATTATTTACTGCCAAACTTTATATTTCCAACGTGAAACTTAATTCTTGACTAAAAGCTTTTATAATTGTTTTACAGAAACCTTAAGAATAATCAATTGAGAGTCATAGACAAGAACGTTTTTTTCACCATGCCGTTGCTCGAAACACTGTGAGTCAATAAAGTGGCGTTTCTGTATAATTTTATTGTTTAATAAGAATGGTAATAATAATAATAATAATAATAATAACAACGGTAATAAAATAACATTTATAATTCTTTTGAAGACCAGACACGAACACAGCTTATTAATTTAAGCAAAAATATAGAGAATAAAATTGAAGAATCATAAAAATATTATTTGACAAAAGTGGACATGTACATTATCCGCATTACGCAAAGATTCATAAAAAAATTTAATCACGTAGAAGTATAACAAGTTTTGGGAAACCGTTATTTGCATCAAGTCTTAATACTTTTAAATGTGTAAATTGATGAGCTTATAAATTATGTAAATTAAAACTCAGGATATATAAAAAATGTATATCCTCATTATAATACTTTGAGGATCTCATAATATTATATGAGTTATTTCATATGAGTTTCATATTCATATGAGTTTCATATTCATTAGATTTCCCGTGCTGAAGGGCCATAACTCAACAATTTTAAATTTTAATATATTAGTTATTTATCTACGAATTCATATATTTGCCTCTTTTTTTTATGGTGATACTATTCAGTGAATTTTTTTTTATATTAAACTGTGAAATCATCAACTATTAAACTTTTGCACCGACACCAAGAAGAGTACCTGCGATGACATATACATTGAAATATAGCCATTATTATCAAATGTAATACATATTTTTAACTCACACGGCCTTGTTTTATTCAGTAAAATAATATAAATAATGAGTTCTTGACCAATGGTTGAATTAATTATTTTAGCTTTTATTACATTATACAATTGCTTTAACTAAATATTTTATCACAATGCGTGGTATATTATTACGGTGTATAAACAAATGTATAATAGTATGATAATTAATGATTATAATGAATATAATACATGATAGTATAAATAGAGTATTGACAAAATATACAACGCGATTAGCCGGTCATATCTCTAAATATTCTAGAAAAAAAAAATACGTTTAAAAAATACAAAGTTTGTAAATTGTAAGTAGGCGTAATCGTAGGAAAACGAAAATCATTTTTAATTAGAGCACAACGATTTTCAAAAATATTTCCTAACACAATAATATTTTTAATTCTAAGTAACATACTTGCTATCAACGGAAATAATACCAAACTTAAAAACCACCCTCCTAAATCAATTGCATATTTTGAATTAGGTAGGTACTTTAGAAACTACAGGCAGATACTTATATTTAACGCAACCATAATAATAGTTTACAACATGCATGCAGGTTTACCGACGAGTTTCGTTTCTGTTGCTTGGCCCGGTACGTGAAAAAGTGCGAACCCCTGCCCGACGAGTTCAGCTCGTGCGAGGACCTGATGTCCAACATCGTGTTGCGGGTGTGCATTTGGATACTGGCCGTGGTCGCGATTACCGCCAACCTGTTGGTGATCGTATTCCGGGCGAAGTACAAGCACACCAATCAGGTACACTCGTTCCTCATCGTCAACTTGGCGTTGGGTGACTTCCTGATGGGCTCGTATCTGCTGGTGATTGCCGTGGTCGACTGGTACTACCGCGGCGTGTACTTTATCCACGACTCAGACTGGCGACGGAGTTCCATGTGCAACGTGGCTGGTTTTATAAGCACATTTTCCAGCGAGCTGTCTGTGTTCACGTTAACCGGTAAGCGCAGCATTGCACGTCATGTACAGTATTATATTCATCATATTAGGTATTATTGTCAATACTAGGTAATATACATACTATAAAGCCGAAGAGTTCGTATAAATGTGTAATTGTGTGTTTGAACGCGCGAATATCAGAAGCTGCTGGACCAATCTTCAACAAGAGTTATATCAATAGATTACTTGAGACTCGGGGGGGGGGGGGATTTCAGTTTCTTTTTCAACCCCTATAAGGTAGGTTGCTATATCTGGCTCACACGAAAATCTCGTTTTGACCCACAAAAATCAAATATATTTTGTTTATCAGTACTGATATATGGTTACCATCATATATTGCTATGGGATTTTTTAAAATAATAAATATATTGATTGTTACTCTCAAATATGTATAACAAAAGGCGATGTCCTTATGTTTGTAGGTTATAGATTCAAAATCTATACTTGACGAAGATTTCAAAGATTATTTGTAGAGATATCATGAAAGTTTAGAAAGTAGTTTGAACCACGTTTGGAAATATATACCTATTGCTATATATCCGATTCACAACAGATCCGGCGGATTTCCCACCTCGTTAGAATTAACTAACAAAGCGTGATTCACCGATGCCGATTTTTATCCGTTCACTGAGGTACACTAAAACCAAGATACACCAATAAAGCATTATTATGTTTGTTAATTTTTTCCTGGCCAAAATATGGTTATACAGCTAGTATATAGTATAATGTTTAAATGTTTCATGTTACATACAACGCTGTACCGTATAGGCGCAAATCGCAGTGCTTCATGTCTGATAAGTATTAGGGCAACTAAAGTGCGCTTAGTTTATAGGCTAAAAATAGGTTTGGAGAGTAAGAGGGATTCTGTCTTACATTTTTAAAATTGTCACAGTTCTACTGAAAATCGTACGGAACTCCAACACGTAAAAATTAAAATAAATTGATTTGTATGTTGATAATTATGATGATCATACTTGAAAATTAGATACAATCACTATTGTACAAAGTAGGTTATCCCTTTTATGGGGTTTTATTTCATATTTTGTTGTTGAATAATTTTTAAAAGATGGCAAGCAATGAATGAATGGGGCTTTTATTAATATTTTTAAATAATTTTGCACGATCCTTAAGCATCCTCGGTATTTACAGACGATTTTTGCCTATGCATTGCAGCTCCATTTCAAAATAAAATTAATAACCTCGCACACAATTATAAATACTAAAAGACATTGTTTGTTTTTTGTTTTTTTACACAGCCATTTTAAAATATGTTCTGTATTCGAATAATGCTCTAACAGTCTAACGCATTTTTGTTTGTATTATCGTAGTGGGCACAAAATTATACGCTTTGATATGGCGAAATGGAGACCTGCTGCAGATCTCGAACCGTACATGAAAAAAGGTTTTGCAGATGTAATTTTAAATATAAAACAATGTACTCGTACAGCCTTTAAAATATTATAACGTGTATAATAATTGTTAAGGATAAATATTATATTAGGTACCATACTGCAATAACTATAAAAACTCCTTGAAAATGTAATATGGTTAAAAAAAAACTCAATTTACACTTCTGCTGCTTCAGAGTTCAGACTATACTATTTATTTTTCTCCAAAACCATAAACGTGTACCTAACTATCTGTAATTATATGTACCTCTCTATATCTACTGTCTACCGAGTACCTCTACCGTCCATTTCCATCCAATAAATATAATTATAAAAAATTACATTTTCATTTATATTCTTGGTAGGTGTATAAAATACATTTTATCAACACCATCATTTTTTTATTCATTTTTTTATTCATTTATTACACTACGTTTTGTTTAAAGTTTGATATCATTATATAGATTTTACAATTTAAACTAAACTATAAGCACGATTTAATTCAATACAAGCTCACAATAAAATCTATCATCAATGGTCTTTTGTGAAATAAATAACCATGTATAAATTCTAACATACGTGAAGTTATTGGGTTGTATAAAAATAGATATACACTCTATCGACGAAATAATTTGAACCATTTCGTGTTAAAATGTTTTAAGTTCAATGTTTAAAGAGTACTTATGTATTTGTTAATTTTTAATTAAAAACAGTCGTCTACTTAATTATCTAAAAAAATATTAAAATATGCATTTACTGCGCTTATAAATGTAAAATTACCCGTATAGTGTATAATCACTATAATGCCCATGCATTATTAATCGCATAAAAAAAATAACGAAAACATGACAGTTAAAACAAATATTACTCAAAGTTTAAATAAATAAACACATTTTTAATTGACTGGAGAAATAAAAACTCATTGTATAAAAACATACTTTTAAGTTTTAATATTTAGCAAATAAAATAATAAGCTAAAAATATATTAAATAAATAGTGATTGAATTGGTGACGAAGTATGGACGATATTACATAAAATGTTTTATAAAAAATTAAGATCTGAAGAACAATGGTATCATTTCTATTGAGCTCAAATTTTAAAGAATTTTACAGTTACGCCTCTCATTTTTCACTTGAGTTCAAAAAAATAATTAGCCGACGGCCGACAGGGTCTATAAATGACTGCATTTTATAATTATTGATTGATTATTATTTATTTGTACAATAAGCCCTGCGTATTATTTAATGATAAGGTATACCTATGTTACGAGATTTGATTTATTTATAATATATTCGAAACATATTATAGTGATTACACTGGAAAGGTTATTGGTAATCATATTTCCGTTCAAAGTCCGACGTTTGGAAATGGATTTTACACGCATACTGATGGCCTTGTGTTGGTTGCTAGCAATAATTATATCTGCTATTCCTCTGTTCAACATTCATTATTTCAGGTAAACATATTATTGAGAAAATCGTGATAATTTATATTTTGTTGTCACACTGAAACAAAATCTAGTACAAGTGGTGAATGTACAACAATAGTACTATTTTATTTTTATGTAAAATAATTTGTACATAACACCTACTTATCTATGGTTTACTTATTAATTTTTCAGAAATTTTTATGGACGGTCTGGCGTGTGTTTAGCCTTGCATATTACTCCAGACAAACCCAACGGCTGGGAGTATTCTGTATTCATATTTCTATGTAAACGTTACATCTATTTACTGAATTATTTTTAAATATTTTTACTGCAGTTGTGCCTACGTAATAATTCACCTAAAAGTTTTCATGTACAAATACGATGAATGTGTTTTAGTCGTTAATCTGGGATCGCTGCTGTTGATATCTGGAAGCTATCTTTGGATGTTTTTCGTCGCCAAGATGACTCATCGTGCCACCGAAACCCTAATCCGACACCGGTCCCTCAGCGAGTCTGCGATGGCCTGGCGGATGAGTCTGTTGGTGGCCACGGACGCCGCGTGCTGGGTGCCCATCATAGGATTAGGATTATGGTCTTTGGCTGGATTCACCGTACACCCACAAGTAAAAATATACAACATGATTAACTTAAACAAATATTGAATATATATAAATATATATATATTGCATCGAAATACTTAACGGTCGCTGCACTATATATAGGTAGGTATACCTTATTTTTATTTTCTGGTTACAAAATTCTGTAAGAATTTTCGTTATGTTCTCCAATCTTCCTCCCTCACCTCATATATCAATTGCTTACTTGGACTATATATGGGTCTTTTCCCGGTCGGTTGCCATTTCCCTACAGCTCTTACATACTTGTAGTTTACGCTTTCCGCACACGTGACCAAACCCAAACTACTAGAGTCCATGGGTTTTAATATGGTTTGATAACAATAAATACATTTTTGTAATTCCAATATTATGGTGTATTAAATGGTTTGAGAGTTTTTACTCTCTTAACACATACAATCATATTGTAGAAAAGTAATTAATCTATGCCTGTATAAAAGTCAATTTTCGGTATTTTAATTAATAAACTCGTCATTTAAATTCAAAAAGTAAAATATTACAAGTTTTAGAGCTACATATTGGATATTAAAAATAAAATATCGAAAATCGACTTCTATACAAGTCTAGATAAATGTCTTCTCTTTAATTTGTATAATAAGTGTTCATACTGTAATATGACTCCAGACTCAGTAAGCTATATTATTGGAAATACGAAACTAAGTTTCAGTGTTTTACTAAAATTTGCATTTGTGTTTAAAGTGCTGCGTTATTGACATGTGCGTGAACGTGCGGAAGTGCTCCGCTGTTTATTTTATACACAGTCACTCACACTAATTATCACTTACTAATTACTGTGCACACATTTACACGACCCGCATGCACAGAAATAGAAAAATTGCCTATATTTAACTCCTTGGAATCGGTCGGTATTGATACCCCTTAACTCTAAAGGTTTCCTTTTGTGCCATGTGTTTAGTTCGCTGTAGCAGTCTGGGCCACTATCTTCCTAAGTGTTTTATTTTTAATTTTATTTATTCCATCAAATAACATTTTACAATTAAATAATGTACATTTTCAAAAGTTAATAATTTATTTTCTAGTTGTATGCAGTGGTGGGCTATATTTTGCACCTATAATTTATCGATTGTCACTTATTATGACAAACGTGGTTATTTGATATTAATTTATCAACCAAGTTACCAAGACTCACTTTTATAGTTTGAGCTAGAATTTTATTTTGTGTTATTACAGACACAAATCGAATATTAAATAACTAGAAATTAATTACATAATATATAGTATATACAGTAGGTATTCACAATACTATACCACGATCGTTATTATTCATATCAATATAATATTATACTTATATAGACACCTATAAACATTGAGATAGGTACTTAAAATGTATTTAAATATTCATTTTTATTTTCATCAAAATATTTGAAGGCAAAACCCACTTTAATCTTCATAATCGGCTCAAATTATATATATTATATTTTTAGGTGTTCGCTTGGGTGGCTGTTTTCGTGTTGCCTTTGAACGCGGCGGTAAACCCGGTGCTTTACACACTGTCCGCGGTTCCGATAATCCGCCGTAGTGTTGTGTCAAACAGGAGGGCGGTGTCGCTCAGACGGTCTGTCACTAACGACCCAAATCGCACAATGTCCACGACCATGGTGCCATCTACTGTGCAATGTACGGTGAACAGAATATACTTATAGTTAATATTCAATTATATATTGTGTTACCACTTGAATTTAAATGAAGCTGTACGAATCAGGCCAATCAGGGTGTACCTAGAGACTGTAGGATTTAACTGTTTCACCCACCGAAATTGCGTTTAAGAATGCCAATTCTTCCAGATTCACCCTTTGTATACGTTACGGTCAAGGCATGATTTTGTGGCAGGTGGTCGAGTAGAAAAACACATGTTTTGGATTGTTAAAAAAAAAAAATTGGGCACTTATAGGTAAATAATCAAACTTTAACAGACAAATTAGCACATGACTACAAAAAGTTACGGAATAGATTTGCGTTTGTATATTTTCGTGAAACGCCGAGGAAAATAGAGGAGTAGCTTTCTTCATTTTTTTTTATCAATATTTGCGTATCTTATGAATTAACGTGATATTATATTGTTTTGATATGTATTGTTAACTATATATTTCATCGAAAAATTCAAGCATTTTTTTTTTTAACCAATTCTCTCATCAGTTTATTTAATCGACTTATTGGCTTCTTATTTTTATTTTCGTCACAATAGAATATCACAACAAATATTTTATATTCGATATGAAATTATTTACAACCCGTTTGGCCATTCGATTTTAGCTGTTAGGTGTTAGGCTCACACAATTTTAACTGTTATTTGAAACTACGTTTGAGTAATATTTAAAAAGTTAGTTGATAGTATATTAAGTCATTTTGGTAAGTTGAATGATTTGATGACACTGAAAAGTTTTTGGTGATGGTGCTTTAATTACACAATGTTGTTCAATTCTATACTTAAAATGTTTTTGAAAAATATTATTATGTCCTTGGGGCATATGTTTCATTATAGTCAAAATTAAAGAAAATATTTGAAGAAATGTAGAGAAAACTAATTAAATTGTGTCCTTAAAAAAAATCGAAAGTGAATGTATATTTAATTTAGACTTTGATTTGGCGCCGCGGTGACGCCTTTAATGCAGTTTAGAATAAATTTCAGGCTTGTAGAATTCAATGTTGTTATTTTCATTCCAGATAAAATTGGATTCGCGGTCTAAAAAAAAAATAAAAATTAATCAAATGATATTCAAGTCCAGAATCAAAATATTGTTTTTGATTAAAGAGCTTTTTTGGATTATTTTTTTTCCTAGGATGTTTTTTTTCTGTTAATTTCAACGTCACATGCGTAAGACTGATTCTCAAACTATGTATTACAATAAAATTATTTACCAATTGTCCACTAAATATACCTACACAGTACACATAAATTAATTTTTTCAAGTTATTCAAAATGACTATGCAAAATGACATGTTACCTATACTGGTGGTTAAGTACTATAAAAAAAGGTCAAAGTTACATAAATGGTATTCTTGCGCTTTAAACCTAGATTAAATAATGCCACGATCAAGATTCTTGTATTATTAATTTTTTATCATAATTTTCACTATACGTTAATAGGTATCATTTATTTAAAATTATAATCCATCGGTAAAAACAATTTCATTTTTATTGGAAATCGAGATTGAAACAGGTAACTTTCTTTTTCGCCACAAATTTATATTTTCGTAAATATAAAATATAGATTATCAGTACATTTCAGCATTACCGTGTAAATAACATTACTATATTTTTATATTATACATAGTAAACAAATAATAAAATTAATAAATACATTTTCAATTAATCCCTATCCCTATCCCATCCAAGCAATAATATAAGTGTTGTAATAAATTGTTAAACACTTGACACGTACATCTACAATAATGACATACCACTTAAGTTTATCCTATTTACCAGAAACTCGGAAATAGTCAATAATTATTAAGCTATACTTAAACCAGGTTAGCGGTCACATGAAAATCAATCATTCTACAGATCCACTACACATTACTAGTATATTTTACTAATAATATACTTGGTGGATTACATCTAACCTGTCTATCATTAGTCACGGGAACAACAGCCTTCTAAACTTTTAGTTTGGATTTAGACAAAAACACGCTATTAAACCAAAGACGCGACTATAGACCTTGGGATGGAGGTAAGGGGTGTTTAGCACTCCCAGTTTATTAGCTCTGCCAAATGTACCGTAACGTATTTTAATTGGATTTTCTAACCAGCACAAAGATATAGTCAAAACAATTATATTTAAAATAGTAATTTTTTATACAATAAATTATTCACACTGCAGTTTAAAAATAAGAATGGACTTAATAACTGTTTACATATAACATTATGTATAATAGTGTTTAACGCACTGCTTATTCTAACATTGAACAATGATATTTATTTTTCAAATTTGTTTGAAAAACTATATAGTTAGTTTATTAAGTTATATAAATGAATTAATGTTTTACTTATTATGACTACCGTCTACCAATAAGTATTGTTATACGTCATTGAATTCATACTGATTTGAGTTATTGTACATGATAAACCAGTCTAGATCTATACATTTAAAATAAGAGGGGGGCTATATTTTTTCAGAAAAAATACAATTATAATTTTATTACCGATACTCTATAATCTATATGATATAACATAATAAATTATAGATAACAATTTTATCTATATTCTTAATTAATGGATTTTAAGACCTATGAACTGTTTATCATGTAAATAAATACTTAACATTTCCAAGAGGGGTCCCCGCTGGATCTCTGCCTGTGATCAATTAAAATTCTGTATATGGAAACGATACGTATCTATATTATATATAGCAACTACATGGAAGTAATTATAATCGATCTAATTCAATTCACTTAACAAGATAGATAATATTAAGATAGGTTAGGTAGGTAATTGTCATAAAAAACATTTTGCTTCTATTATTTTTTTTTTTATTCAATTTTTAAGTAAGTACCTATAGATCTAAATTATTGTATTTAAAAAACCTATTAAAAATATTAAATTTCTACTTATTTTTCTTTTTTGGACAAAAATTATTTATAAAAGTAATCATAATACATAATATACTATGATTTTGTAGTACCTATCGATTTTGTTCTTTAAAGTAAACTTTAATGTAAATAAATCAGTCATTTCCAATGCTGGGAATTGCTGATTTCATAAAAAAACATGACTGAACTTAACAATTCTTTAATGTATTTATTGTCTTTAATAATATAATAAACGATTATTTAAATTAATTATTATTATCTTTCATTTAAGTCAGTATACTTTATCACGTGTGTGTTTAGATGTGTTTACCATTTAATAAATATTAATTTCAATCTACAGTGAATTTGATAATATTAATTACTGTTTACATTTTTAAACTCATAAATTGCTTCTAGGAACCACGAGCAAGCTTGTATAGAGTGTGCTTTTCCTTATTAGTTTATTTGTATTTACTTTAACCTACCTCCCACTCGCTTAAGTCACAAATTTACTGTATTTTATAATATTATGTACCTATTTATTTTGTTTAGAATGTATCCGTTAATAATATTTACGTACTTTCGTTTTCCATGATAATAAATTATAGCTGAAAACTGTTTGAAATACTTAAAATACATTTTGTCAATTTGTTTGTTTATACATATAGATAACGGCGATAGAGTGACTTTTTCATTAATAACAAAAATCCCACCCAGGTAAAAAGAATATAGTTTTACAGTCTTATGATACTACAGTATCTAAGTGTTCTTATTGATATTATTATTTTTAAACTAACATATTATATTACAGGTGTCATCCGGAAATCGTCGAGACAGAAATGACCGCAAATGGCCGATCGATCACATTTGGAAAAATGATATAAACAAATACATATATTGCAATTATTATTAGGTGGTATCTGTTCAGTGGTATATTTAAAGTGACTTTAGGTGACTCGTTGCCTGTGTTCGTATTATACATCCGTCATTCATATATATATATATATAGGTTATACGTCGTATATTTAAAAATGTGTAATTATCTTTCCGCATTCGTGTTGAACATTTGAAATAATCATAACATACTCATCCCTTTGCTCAAACATGTGTTGAATTCACTAGATATATTAAAACGCACCTAGTAAACGTGTGCACTATAGGTACTGTTGTTATTATTATTTCTATGATATTATGTTCTATTCGAGTTGAGTTTACTGGCTTTTACGCATGCCCACCTAACCACCTACCACTACCGTGAAAACGATATGGCACTACAGAGCTCAGTGCTCACTAGTACGCATACACCCCGTGATGTCGCGATGATACGTTCCACACCAGCGCTCGTAGTTATAATATTATTATATTTTTTACTTGGGCTTAGGGGTTGGGTGTTGTCGACCAGTTTTTCGTCAGTCGAGTAGATTATTGACTTGAGTAGAATATAATTAGTAGTATGTATAATATATACTTACTAAATTCTATAGGTTTATTATATTATCTTAGGATTTTTTTTATTTGTCTAATGTGTTTTGATTTAGTTCCTATAAATTATTAATTTTTTTATACTTATTTAAACCACCTACCTAATGCTATAGTCTTAAATATTTTATTGTTAATTACATAAAGATGTCATATTATCTATTGTTCACTATATCTACTTGTTCACATTTCCTGCATCATAGATTATAACAATTATGAATAAGTGCAAACTATGTAAAATAAACATTAATGTAATAAAAATGTAATATACCTAATAAACTTCCTTTGTTTTATTGGGAAAATATATTTATTTTTAATTATTATAAAGCGTTAGGAAATGTATTAAATGTTTGTGTAAAATTAACTGGATTTGAGACAACAATTATTTAATGTTAATATAATATATTTCCATCTATACAATTATATAACATTACCGATTGTATACATTTGAGTTTTGATACAATTACTAAGTAACATATTTCAAAAATAATCGTAATGAAATTGCAAAAACACGAAAATGCTGTAAAGAAAAAAAGGATAAAGAAGAAAATCGCTAACATGGGAAATCAACACTAAAGATCTCAAATGTTGTTAAAAGATACGTCCTGTAAAATCAATAGGAAAATTATAAATTATTTTTTCAATTTAGGAACAGAGAATTACGTGTTAGAAATTGTTTGATAAATATGCATACAACATTAAGAACACAAATATTAAATTAATCGAATAAGATGTATAAATATATAGTACAAGCTACATAAAATAATAACATTTAAATTTCATTACAATAAAATATATCAAAAAAAATCGTTTAGATTTTTTATGCAAAGTGCTTATAAAAATCCAGACATATAATATAAAATCATATATTATATGATCAATAGACGAGTGATATATCTAATTGTATTCTACAAAACGTTTAATCAGTAATTTTAATAAACGAGAAGAAAATTAAAACCACGTGCAGTGATGGTTGTGATGATCTTCGTTAGAAGGACTACTGTACATAAATCAGTACCTAACTGAAATTTTAAAAAATTCAAAATATTTTTACTATTTCAACTCTTTCTTAGCATGTATAATGTAAATGTTTTAGTACATATACTTCACTTCGTCGTTTTAAAAATAATAAAAAAAACAATAGTACAATAGGCACTTACTCTAACAACTCTACAGGGACGAAAATCTTGATACTGTCAAGTATTAAAAAGTAAGTGCATAGATATAAGTTTTTAAAAGGATTAAAGTTATTTTTTGTTTGTTCATAATATTTTTTTGGATATTTAAAAAATATCATTTACAACTTAATATTACGACAAAATATTATGCAATAGATGGGTAAAAACCAAAACACATTAAAAACGCATATGTATCTATAATATATAATATTTATTTGTATATTATATTATATTATATGTGTGTGTAATTTAAATAACATCAAGAATACTTAGTGAAAATAAATAAATAGCGAGCCATCAAAAATAGTTGATGTAACAGATAAAATAGAAATATCAAATAACGTCGAAAAAACAATCAAAAAGGAACATTATCCTAATCATTAATATTATTATATATATATATACAAGACATGTTTATAGTTTCACAACTCGACAGTTCTCTAATACATTTACACAAAGTATAATGTTTAATGAAACATTAGATTATTAGATTATTTTATTAATGTATGTACAAATATATTTGTTTTTATGTATATCAATAATAATTATTTCATAATTCGGTTAACCAATTCCATGATTGCACAAGAACAATCGCGTTTAGATCGATAAAATAAAAATAATACGAGTTACATTTAATAATTTATAATAATAATAATAATATATTAAGTTAAAGTTAAATCGTCATATAAATTGGTAACGACTGTCGATTTCTAATTGTATTTTTGGTAATACTTCTATACTACTACTTCTACTACTAACAATAATAATAATAATAATTATAATGTTGATAATCGTAGAACCGCGACGCCGAATAAACGCAGTGTACGATGCGCCGGCGGTCGACAAACTAAGTACAGTTTCTGTTGATCATGATGTTGGCCAGGGCATTTCGTCTCTTCCTCCAGCATCCGAGCGTCTGACAGTGATATTGCAGCTGTCTGTACCACATTTTCGTCTGCTCGCCGTCCTGGCCCTAAGCAAATAATAATAATAATAATAATATTAATTATTTTTGGTTTAATACCGCGGTACCTATTCAGGTTCAGAGGAATTTTATATTTTGTCAAACGGTACCAAATATATATATATATATATATATATATAATATGATCGGCGCGGTTTTGCTTTGATTTCAAGCCGAAACTATTTTGCAAGCTCTTCGCGGAAACGCTACCGACAAGTGTAAACGAACAAAATACATTAATAATAACCGATTCGTTGAAAATAAATATTATTGTTTGTTTTTTTGTCGAGTAGTGTGACTCAAGCCCAATGTCGGTATGGCCCACGCGGGGAACGCGGTAAACGTCCACGCTGGGGCCTTGGGATATTTTTCAATATCGGGAAATGGAAAAATTTATATTTAAGTCACTTTCACCATGTCGTGACTTGAGGGTTCTAATTTAATCGATTTTCAAACAAAGAACATATTGTAATAATTGAAGTTTGGAAGATTCAAACACATTATACATACTATATTCGAATAGGTACGTTCTTATACTTGTCCTATGCTCATAAATTTAGTGTAAACAAATATATATTTTCAAATTATAAGGTTTAAAAACCAAACTTAGATTTTCAATGAATACAGATATTGTTGGCTTATATCTGCATCCTTTAAAATGATGGATTTTGAAGAAGGTATCATTACATTTTTAGGCAAAAAAGAAACTATTGATATTTTATTAAGATCTTATCCAGCAATAAATTAAAAAAAAGTGAGTCAATGTAATGGATGGTGTTAAATTTTAGTTCAATGATATAATATCATTGTATAGGAAAAAAGATTTTAAGTGGAGACAGGTTGTCAGCTAAGGATATTTTATATTATATTTATATTATTATTATTATTAATAATACGGTAACTGGTAAGTGGAATTAATATTATTTGTATATTATCATATTTTTAAGTAATAATATAGGTAGTTTAGTGCTTTCAAGTAACCACGAAAAATATTTTTAAATTATACAGAAATAAAATCGTTTTTAAATATCTAAATTCATTCAAACTTGAACTTCAAATAACTATAAAAAAAAGGTGTTTATATATTTTTTAGAATTTTTGGTTCAGTATGAAATACTTTCGTGGCGCCTTGTTTTAAATTTTTAATCCTTAAAATTGAACATTTCATTAATTTCTAACTGTAAAATAATTTGTACATTTTCAATTTTAACTTCAAATTGTTATAAAAAAAATCTTCCTAAATATTTTTTTATAGTTTTAAACTAATATTGTAAAAATATGTGTGTGAAGTCTTGTATTAAATGTACAAGCTTTTTAACCTAAAGAATACAATTTTATTGATTTTTATGGAAAAATATAACTAAAAAAATTGTGAATTTCCGTAAACAGCTCAAAAAAAGGCAAAATGTTTTGAAAATTTTATCAAATATATAAAATAAAAAAATGGTGTTAGTTTCATGTATATGAGGTTATTTGTTTTTGAATTACAATAAAATAAGAAAATCGCTCTATGAGAAATCGAATATCTAAAATATTAAAAAAAATTTGTTTTTGATAAAAGTAAATAAACTTTTGAGGAATCTTGTATTAAATATTCAAATCTTAAATATAAAAAGAACATTTTTTATGAATTTCTAACTCATAATAATTTGCAAATTTTTGGAATTTTTAGGAATTTTGTTAAAATTTGAACTTTAAATAATCATAAAAAATTACTGTGGATTTACTCTCAACTTTTTTTTTAATCTCCATTAACAACAACTCACGAGGAACGTTGTATTACATTTTCAAGTTTTTTGGCAAAACAAATTTTTTTATCGACATTAATTTTAAAATTAATGACCTAACCTAGCCTAACCTAACCTAACCTAAACGAATTACTATCGAGAAATTTATATGCCTATAAATAGCTCATCATGAGACAAAATATTTTGAAAATCTTATGGTATATAGATAATTCTAATATAAACACTCAGTTATAATGTCATGCATCTACGGTAATATAAGGATACAGAAATAAGGTATATTACAGCAGAGTTCAGGAAACATTTAAAATTAATTGTACACATAGATATCGACGCGCATGTCTTCGGGGCAGGACGTATAAAATATGTTGTAAGACATTATGAGAGAATAATTCCCGAAAACTTACTTTCAGTATGTACGTGTCCTTGGTAGTAATTTCGTGCAGTTCGAAGTAATCGTCCCAGTCGCTTTCACAGCATAATACGCACCGGTCCAAGTACATGGGTTCCTGCAGAAGCAAATATAATTATCGATGAAAAAAACATATAATATAACAATCTAATTATTTTTATACGAATATATAGAATCGTATTGAAAACGCGAATAGGAATTTTCAAGATATTTTCGAAACGTTATCAAAAGCCTCGTCATAGAGTTACACTGCATTTAACGCCATAACATACTGATACTACTATATTATATATGTATATGCGAGTCGGGTCGGCAAAACTCTCGCTGGAGAAACTTCTCACTCTTTCTCGAAAACTCGCGTTACTTGTATTATGGACGTACACGTCCGCTGCACTAATGCACTATTATAGTGCCAATCCAAAATCGTAAAGTTTTTGAATTTTATTTTTTTCGTTACTTACCCTGAGCAAACTTATCCTGCCGCTCTTCTCCTTGAGCAATACCAGAGACGCGTCTCTGATGCCGTTCTGTCTGGGAAACGCGATGTCGTCCGCGTCCGGGTTGTAATTGTCGTTGGGCTGAACATAAAGAAACGTAACCACACATTAATCACGCATACCTCATATTTTATACCAAATGCGCTCGCGTACGTACGCGACGAGCGGGCAACACGATTATAATAGTTTGTACAATTTATTATATTATTACGGACTCACCTTTCCCAACGTCACAATGATCGCGTTTATCGGCATCAGTTTGATGGTCCTGCCGCCCCGCCGCCAATTGTGGTCCGACGGCTGTGTGTACAGCAGCCGACCCTCCATGGCGAACCGGATCTCTTCTCCGAGTCCCGACCATTCGAGCACGTCCACGGCCACCTGCCCGAACAACGGAAATTTATATTAAACATAGGTCTACACGTGTGTTCGTTTGGCATGAACAACTTGACGATTTATTCGGAGACGACCGATAATCGTTAAATATATACTACCTAGTATTCAAATCGATTACTAGAACCTTCAAAATTCGTCACCCGCAGAAATAGCTTAATGTTGGATTTCTGTTTTAAATTAAAAATCACGTCATGACCGCCACACACCACTCAACACCTCTTCCTTAGTCCCGTTACTAATTACAATATATTCATGTGTACTCATTTTACATAATGTACACTCACGGTAGGTATACCTGTCTATTACACTAAACATTAGTCATTACCAAGAGCTAGATAAGGGTGATAACTTTAGATTTCCGTAAATGAATTTAAATTTCTGAAGGTGCCTTCGTTTTAAATAATTACTCGTCGAAATAAACTTTTAAGTCTCCAAACCCTTAAAATACGCGCGTATAATATGTAATGACAATATAATTATTATGCCGTCTTAAATAAGTACAACATACTTCGTAATCAAGACACGTCGTCTCCATCAAAATACATTATACCGTTGGAATATTTATTACTCTTTTTAGTCGAATATAATATGATTCCGTGATAAAAAATAATAATTGAAAACCCAAAATGTAACACATCCGTTTGTATATAAGGTTCACCTAACCCAATACTTTTCAGTGGCCAGTTTATGCCGTCACTCACTCCAAATTTCCCCTCTCACTATACATGTATCTCTTTTTTTATTCGTCCTTGGTTTTTGGTGTGGGTGGGAGGTTCGACCTTACCGGACGTATACGCGATTGTCATTTTCCTCACCTACGCCTGTTTGATAAAAAATACTGTTTTGATCAACGATCAGCTCATTCCACTCATCACTTATGACTTTGCCTTTCTGCACATTTTAAGACAGCGAAATTAAACGAGAAATTTGCAACGTAGCATCCGACGAGAGGACATAGCTCTCTCTCGCGAGATTACACTTTAAAACTGTCCTCTTCCTCACCTTTCTCATTCTCTCCGTATTCGAAAATTGGAAAATATTTTCGCCACTACTTACCTAACGTGACGTTTTTTTTTTTACGTAATTTATTTTCATTGACTCGCTAGGGTCAGGTTGAAATTGATGAAAAATAGTCATTTGCTTTCGGCACAATTTAAAAAAAATGTATTTTTTATTTCGAATAGCATGCACCTACTGTCATAGTGTACCTAAGTTATTTTTATATTGACCATTTAAATATTAACAAAAATTAATGAAGATGACAACCAACCATAATAATAAATATACCAACTGATGAATAATAATAATAATAATAATAATAATAATTAATGAATACCAATTTTTTTTTTTTTACAAATATAGGTACTTATAATATAAACAATAACAGATGGCAATACGGCAGTGGTGAATATTATTACCTTGCGAAATTTGATGTCGGCCAAGTCCTCG
The DNA here is from genome assembly GCA_027563435.1 of Nasonovia ribisnigri. Classification (NCBI taxonomy): domain Eukaryota; kingdom Metazoa; phylum Arthropoda; class Insecta; order Hemiptera; family Aphididae; genus Nasonovia; species Nasonovia ribisnigri. The sequence continues at coordinate 37,162 of JANEHU010000551.1, forward strand.
TTGTCAGGCCTCTTGCCGTTGATCGCGTAGATTTTTCGCCATAGTTTTGTGGAACTGATGTCTTTGGCCAGCTGCGGACAAATGGGAATTTCGAACGTGCAATAATGGTTGTGCGAAGAAAAATATATGAGCAAAACAAATATTATTCGCGTAGAAGGCACTCACGGAGTTTATGTGTTCCAGGTGCAATTGTATCTTGTGCCTCGCTTCGTTGAGCGTCTGCCGAGCTTCCAGATGGTGTTCGGGCGTGACTTTGTACAAGCGGGCCAACAGCAGCGGATACTTGGTCACGCGTTGGACGGGAACCTGCGGTGTGACAGACGGAAATCCAACAAAAAAAACAAACCGATTACGACCGTATTACGGTTTTAGATAGATAATAATAATAATATAAAATAAGGCGCGACGACACGTCGTGCACGATGAGCCACGTCGGCGCACGACTCCCCTAATCGTCTGCTGAGCGCAACACGGTCGCCTGTGCGTGTATAAATCGTCACCGATGGTCCGCGGCCGTATCGATAAATAATCGTATAATACTATAGCTGTCCTGCCCGACGTTGTTCAGGCCAGAGATTTGTATTTTCAAATAAATATATTTGTAAAAATTTATATGCCATAATGCTTTCAATTTATTTTATAATATAGCTGATCCCGCACACTTCGTTGCCCGTAAAAAATGTCAAACCTTAAAAAAATTGTGGATGTTCAACTCTTTTTGGGTGTAACTCGCTGCAGTAAGTGCAACTCAGCCACCTCGGACAATATGTGCGACAACATATCAAGTAGGCTTTGTGTGAAAATTCGATTGTATGCGTGCTTGATCTGCCCGATTAACCAATGGCAACCAATATACAAACAAAATACTAATTTCTAATGATTATTATTTCTCTTATAACCAGAAGCAACCATTTATAAACAAACATTTCCATCGTAAATCTCAAAATCACTGTTTGAGCACCTCCTAATTTACCCTTTTTAAATAATTAGCCTATGTTATTCGGCGATAATGTAGCATTCTAATGAAAAAAACCCATAGAAGTATAGATAGCCGTATTACAATCTCACCATTAAGAAACTGTTGAGGTTCATTCGGCGGAGCACGGCGTTTTCCATCTGCGACACCCTCAAGAATATGCGCAGTAGCTCTTTCTCCTTCTCCAGGTTGGCGAGCAACAAGGCAGCGTTTCCCTGTGAAACGAAAACGTCGTTACGTGAACATAAAAGTATAAAAACTCGTGACTATCATCAAACGGTCGCCCGACAGAACTTTCACTCTATATAATATATGGTGCACGCATGATTGAGCACAGAGTTGAGGGCTATAGGTGGGCACCATCGCGATGATGGTGCAGTAAAATAGTCATCGACGTGTAAATGTACGCCTGTAACTTTATCACACTTTTCTGCTACCGCGGGACTATAAATGCGGACTATTTATTACTCAGAACTCACTGCGAATAAGTTTTCAGTGGAGGATATGGCTAAACATGTATAGCGTACCGCCGTCTGCAACTACTGTACTTTTTTTCAGAACTTAAAATGAATAACTTTTACTATATTGTTTAGGACTTTTAATGATATATTTATCGACTTTTTATGGAATAAAATAAACCTCTATTAGTGAGACACTCATTATTTCAGAAAACATAAAAGTTTTTAAAAAACATTCACATCATTTTAAATTCTTACAAAACAAAATGTTTGGTAAAATATTATATTTTTTACTATTTTTTTTAAAAGTTTTTACGGTTTTGAATGACATTATACATTTTAATTTCCTACTCCGAAGCATAAATGTTATTCGGAGTATTTCGATCTATAAAAATCAAACTTCGGGAAAGTAGTTTATAAGTGTATATAAACTTTAGATGAGCCGAGTTATGGACCTACATTTCGCGTGGTTTCTTTTTAAAAATATGAAAAGAATGTTAACAATAAAAAATATAATTTTCTTATAAATATTTTTCTTTTTAAATACCTACCTACACAGTAAAATATTTTTTAAAAAGTTAATAGTTTTTTAAATAATGAGTTTCTTACGTTAAATGGATAAGTACTGGAGTACCCAGTAAATGATGCGAATGACGTTAAGTCATCAAAGTATAATGACATTGTATTGTTTGGCGGTGTCGATCCACGACACGATGTCAACGCGGTGTCGTATAGGACATTAGGATTTAGGACCAGTGGCAGCACCAGGGGTTAAATTTAAAATAAATCATAATCGGCTACTGACAATTATCTCATGATTTATAAGAATACAAAAATATTGAGTAGTAATGTATGAAGTAAACAACGTTTTAAATGAGTTGAAAATAATGCACTATGCATTCAAGCATGTTCACCAGCGTCTGAATATGAAAATAATAAGTAATTATTAAATACTTAAAAAAAAAAGAATGCTCATTGCGTGAGGAGTTGTACATATATTTGAATTGGTATTACAACATATAATAATTGTTGTTAGTTTAAAATATTTTTAGTTAAGTTTTATAATATTTATACTAAATTATACTATATAATATTTGATGCCTGATGGTGTGCTTAGTATTGGGTGTAATTTTCGGTTAGGGATGAGGCATCGCCACTCAAGTTCGTGCGCAGGATTTCTTCATCGAGGAAAAAATAAATGTATAAAATGGATACGCCATAAATTATCAGTAAATAGTATTATATTTAAATTAATTTGTTAAGTATATAAGAAGTATTTACATCAGTAGATGTTTTATTGAAAAAAAAAATATATTAATACTTGTTTAGTATCATTGTTTTAGTAAATTTACACTATGAAGTGTAAAAAAATGAGGCAATGGAGGGTTTGAACCCCTTGTGCAAGTGCTTGCCACCATTATTGTTTTTGTATAATATTATATCACGTAAACATTTTGGCCTTCCTTAAAAAAATTTGACCTCAGTCTGACCGCTGCTGCAGATACTAAAATTCTGGCGCCGCCACTGATTAGGACATAAGTTAGGTTCATGGTATATAATATATATATATATATATGACGTACCTGGCGAGTACAGTACGACTGGAACGCGTGCAGCATGGACGGGGACGCTTCCAGGAACAGCCGGCCGATGTTTACCGTGAGCAAGTCGTCGTCGCCCTGTTCGACGGCTATCTCGTACGCGTCACGCAGCTTTTGCGACAGGGCGGCGCTGTGCTCCTTCAGCTCGGACACGTTTAGGAAAACCGTGGTCAGCTGGTCGGCGTTCAGCAGTCCGGCCACCATCATGGGCCGGTAAAACTCCTCGGTGACGATGTCCAGGTCTCTGCCGTACTTCTCCTCTGTCTCGACGATTTCGGCTATTATCTCCCGCCGCTCGGCCCTGCGTTTGTGACACTTGCGGCACACCAGCGGCGCGAACATGATGCCACTGCGGACGGTCAAAGACAAAAACGGTCGACATTATAATTTAATCGCATATTTAATATTTAGGTAATTGCTACTCATTCTTCTTGGTGAACGGTCACTTTATACGGTAAACATGTACATTGCAATCGGACACTTTGTAAGTATACTTACTATTATATCCCTACATAAGGTATACATAATACATGTGAATATAAGTAAATTGTATAATACTATGAAGTTTGACGAGATTTAAACATGAGATTTTATTTATTTTGTTAAAATAGTTAATTCAAATGTTACAAATATAGTACCTGTATACACAATTCAAAATAATCAGTTTTTTACAGGTTAGGTAACAACCAAATGTTATGACTTGGTGCTATGGTATATTTATAAATTATGATTGTATTAACAAATTAGATATAACAAATGATGGTATTTAAACTTAATAACATTTTTAATATAATTGGTCATGAGTTCAGACTTTCTTATATTATATATACTTTATATAGGTATACAGTACAAAATGTCTGCGTTTCGCACTTTTAATGTTCGACCGTATACAAAGCGACCTAGAACCATTTTTCTTCGTTACTACTTAGGTTTTCTACCCACCCGGCTCGCTTAAAATATTATTTGCCAGTTGAGGCCAGGGATTAACATAGGAATATTTGTATAGGTGGGAAACGGCAGCTTTTGCTCCAGCGCTGCGTATTTATTTTGTGGTACAAATATTTTTTAATGCATATTTTCCCTACAGTATATGTTCAATCGGCGTAATACAGATTAAGTTATTTGGAAAAAATTACATATTTTTATTTTAAAGTAAAGCATAAAATAGAGTATACCTATACATTCTTGTTTTTTAAATAAAATCGTATAGCACTGAAAAAATATTAATAGTTTATGGATTTGCGCGTATTATTATACCAGATGATATATAAACTATAAAGGTATTAATCACAGAAGAATTGTATAAAATAATACAGTATGAATAACGGATTTTTGAAGTTTTGTCTACAGTACTCGTCAGTATACCTATGTACGCCAGCGAAATTTGAACGCCACGATTTTGACGCTCCAAGCAGCCCTCAAGCAGGTATTTTATATTTTGTATCATATTGTTTCACATATAACTGTATATATGTTTTTAATATCTCCTTGATAAGGGGTACCAAATATTGCTCCTGGGTGGCTCTGATCCTTGATCCGGCTCTACTTGTTATATAGAATTTAAAAATATTACGACTTATAAAAATATTTCCTTATACTTTTCTGGATAAATAACAATCAAACATTTCGGAATTTACTTTTCAGTACGACTACAAAATATATATAATAATACATATACATTCAACGTTATTATCGCTGTTGCAGTTGCTGACGATCGTCTCGAGCGCTATTATATAACATTTTTATAACGAATAAAAACGAATGATGCACAGGGGTAAGGTCAAATCGTACTTATTTTTGCCAAATTGCTTTTGGGACAGAAAAAGGTAATGTTCGAATTGCACTCGGGTTCAAAAAAATGTTTTGTCCGAATCACACTCGTTCCGGATCATAGCATAAAACCTATTTATTAATGAATATCAGTCGACGGTCGGAAAACTTATTTGTTTTATTAATCTCTAAATTCTATTGTTTAGACTATAATATAATTATTAATGTATACAGCTACAATTTAAAAACATGTATTTACGTTTATTTCTAATTTGGTCACGTGTCGTTGTTATGCTAAATCGATGGACACACACACACACACACACATGCAATTACCGACTAAAATTAATATTCGTTCTAAGTTTAATGGAATGATCGGTCCGATTACATTAAAACATTTAGGTTTAGGCGCTGTAAATCTCCATACACTGCAGTGCGCCAAAAACTACTAACAGTTTGAAATCAAATATATCGTTATGTATATTTAAGAGGACGCTACACGGCCATTTGTTGTCTCCGTCTTACAAGTGCGTAACATAGAAAATTTAAGCTCAGAAAATCACGTTTAGCTCTGTTAGTTTAAAAACTAGAGTGAATTGACCTATTATGAAACTCAATGTTAAGAACATTATCTATGTTTGTACGTGGGGTTTTAATGATAGTTTGATTTTTAGGAAGTTATGCGTATATGGTATAGCGTAAATTAAAAATTCTCATAACGCACTTAAAAACTGAATTATCATAAAAAACCTTCATACAAATACAGATAACGTTCTTACCGTCAAGTTTCATAATAGGTTGGTTAACTCTATAATTTTTAAACTAACGGAGCTAAACATGATCTGCTAAGCGTAGGTAACATTTGCTATGTTGCGCGCTTGTAAGTCGGGGACAAGAAATATCCGTGTAGCGTCCTCTTATAAGACGTCTCATCCATCTCGAAAAAAACTAAATCGGAATACTGGCAATACTGCGCTCTTGGATAATATCGTTTTGTTTAATATGAAGGCTACACGATGCATATTCGGAATTGATGATATTCCCGTATAGGGTTTTCACGGCGCAGCAGGAGAGATTAACAAGTAACAACTAAACGTGCGTTGAGCGCGTAAATATTACACAGACGAAAATAATGATGAAGACACGTATCTACAATAATACGTTTTCGGCCGGACGGATATTAAACGCGGCACGTGACCCGTTCGGTAATATAATAATAATAATAATAATAATAGTAATAAAAAAACACAATGACGACGTAAGCGGGTAGACGGACAGAGACGGTTATTGCGGGCTGCAATTCGAGGGTTTACGGCCGAGCTGAGTGTGCGTTTTTAACTTCAAATCGACTTTATACATACTCGTATGACATACAAGTAACGAGTAACGACTATACCTGACTATAGCTGGGTATTTTATATATATTATATAGGTGCTAGATGCACGTGCGTTACTTTCTCGGGTATATTGCGTATGTAGACGAAATATATTATAATATTATAACATCAAAAACGTGACTCGACAAGAAATGTCGTCTCGGTTGATCTCTCCACACCGTAGGCTCTAGTAATAAGTACGACAGTCGTACCTATTACTCATCATCAGTGGAGGCTACGCCAAGTAGGTACTAAAAACATGAAGTTTTGTAGGGAATATTTCGCTCCCCCACTATTTTCAGACACTTTACCTATAACTTATAAGTATTCAATTAATAAAATACCCGACAGTATGGATTAATAATTTAAAAACATTCAGAATTAACCAAACAAATATTGAAATACCTCAAAAATATCTCTAACATTCAAAATTGAACGGACCACCAACTCAGTTGTTGGGGTATCACCTAGGAAAATCGCAATACCAGCGCTTATAGTATAAGCGCCTCCATTAAACATTATCAATATTGTATTTAGCAAGCTCACGACTTATATATAAAACCCGTATTCATAGCGGATGCTTAAAAATAAATATTGATTAAGCTATAGGTGATGACTTGTGACTCAAATGAGATTCATAAACGAACTTTGTCTTAAGAAAAGAAAAAGTGCTACTTAAATGAAGGTTAGTCGAGACCTACCTTGAGCATTGATTTAAGTTATTATCACAATTTTTTTTTTAATTATCAAAATTAGATTTTGCAATACTTATTCTTAAGCACCGAATACATGAATGAGGTTAAGGGTCGGCGTCGAATTGAACTCACGTTTTGACGTAACCCGTCTATTTTTGGCTGCTTCAATAATTTCAAAAACGTGTGAGTTACAGCCGCTATTTGTGGCGCATGCCTCATACCTACATCCGGCCACTATAATTTTTCGCGAAAATCCCGCCTAAATCGTTTAATAAGAATCTCACCCGTCCGTCGTCTGTATCTCGACGGGCTGGTCGCAGTCCTCGCAACTGTGCTGTGTTTCGTGCTGCTGCTGCTGTTGCTGTTGCTGCTGCCACTTGCTCCGCGAGCTCTGACTGGTCTCCGAGCCCACGCCCGAATCGTTCCGCTCGATATCCACCGCAGCCCTCTTGGCCGCGTCGGCTGACTGTAGTATCGCGGCCACTGCGGCCGGTCCGCAGCCGCCGTATGACGACGACTCTTCGCCCGAGTCATTGCACGCACCACCGCCGCCGCAAGAATCGGACTCGGCGGCCGCCTGTTCGTCGGAAACGACCACGAACTTCGGGTGCAAGGCGGACGTGTCGTGCAGTGAGCCGCATCGGCGTTTCGCGTCCACCAGATAGTTGATAATATCATACTTGGTGGCACCCTCGAATATTGACCGACACGGCAGTATGGCGGCTGGCTCGTGGTCGGCGCGGTCGGGCGGCGGGCACGAGGGTAATGGCGGTGGCGTAGGTGATTCTGATATCTCTTCGTAGATGGGCTCGGCGTCAGCCGCCATTGCCGCCGCGGCCGACGAGGAAGTGGACGAGAACGATGATGAGGACGCCGACGATGCCGACGAGTAGGACGCATCCTCCTTAGCCGAGGCGTAACACGACTCGGAACTGGATTCAGTGTCGGACAGCGGGTGGACGGCCATGTGGTGTTTCTCAATTTCCGACACGCGGTACGGGCTAACCAACGGCGTGGTATCGCCGCCGGACCTGCGGCCACATACGTGCGGCGTCACGTCCAGGCGGGCAGCATGTACCGGGTCGTAGTTCATCCGGATAAAGTCAGACATCCGGCTTCCGGCCCGGTCAACCACAGTCACGTTGCTCCTGTAATTCCCGCTCCTGCCCCCCCGGCCAGTGTTTCCGGTCGGCCCGATGCTGATAGTCACCTTGTTGTCGGATGATGCCGCGTACGCCGCACCACCCTCACCGATGATCACCGATGTCTTCAGTCCCGGACTTGAGTTGATTAGTATGGATGTTTTCTGTTCCGGTTCGACTGGATATTCTGGGCACGTCCCCAGCTCATCGGATGGTGAAACTTGCACCACCGTCCTGTTGTTGTTGTTGTTGTGGTCCTCGTCATTTTCCACGTTACCATCGCCTGTTCTTCTTCCACACAGAAACAGTTCGGTGATCGTCGGGGTCGACGTCGACGGAGGTGGTGGAGGTGGAGGTGGCGGTGGTTCGGCCGGCCTGTCAAACGCCACCCGACTGTCCGGTCTGCTCTTATGCCGCACGTGAATTCGCATAGTGTCGTTGAACACCGTCACATCGTCCGACCCGGTGGCATTTCCGGAGTTTTGTCTGTCGCTTAAGCTTCTTTTCAGTTTCCGTTCGACGGCTGCCACGATCGCTTCCGGGCCTAAAAATAACACAAGTTTCATGAGTATTGTATGGTGGTAATCACTACACGTTTATGGACAGATTTTTGTTTTGTGGAAAAGAGGGGGTGAGTTGTAACTTATGATTCAGTTCACGTGACTTGAAAAGTCCGGTTATTTTACTACGTGTAAAATACCTTACGTAAATTGTGGAACTTTCACCAATCGATGACAAGACCCTAAGCAAAGGTTTTCCGTTCATTTTTTCGCCTTGTGCAATATTTTTTATATTGGCACTTGTATTTCATTATACGCATTATACACGTGTACAAATAATGATATAACCCGTGCACGTGCCAAAATCACCGCTGTTACTGTTTGTTATGTTATCATTTTTACTACTTTAAATTTCATGATTTGCGTGAATTGCCAAAGAACCTACCAAGCCTACATTAATAATAATAAATAATATATAGTTGAACTCCCCTCCTAGCCCATCATCACAATGTGACACAAGCACCGTCGAAGGAAAACCAGTTACACGTATTTTTGTAACGTTATCTTAATACACCCGAGTGCCAATGATATATTATGGATTGCCCTTCCTCCTCATTTCCACTCTTACCCACGAATAGTAACAGTGTGGATCCCTTTCACCGCAGTCTAAAACTGGCACCGCCAAAAGAACGCCCACACGGTTCAACCTGCACGAGACTACAGAAATCACTTTTTACCGTCAAAAACAGAAGCAATCCATTTATCCGTCAGCGCACACAAATGGATGTGCTTATAAACGATATTCCAAATATCTACAGCTGGCACATACCCAATATACTTTGTGCTAGTTGAAACGTAATAACAATTTTGAAAATATCCGGAAATAATTTAATGAATGACTTTGACGCCAAAAAATCTTACACTGTGACCGTTATATTCAATAAATTATATTCAATTTTCCGTTCCGGAAATTGGTCAAAAATAGATCAACGCAAATCATAGGAGAGAAACAAATTAAACACAGTGGTTACCTGTAAATTATTAAACCAGAGTTTTTTTTATAGGAAAGGGTTCTAGACATTTGGTATAGTCGAAATCATTTTGCGATTGGCAACCAGACGTGGTTAGCTTTTGTATATTTTATGAGAAACGATCGGAGGAACAGTGTGGAAGAAACAGTTTGAAAAACTTACCACTACACAAAGGGCTTCGGTCTTGTCGATTTTGTAGGTGATGCGCAGGTGAAGGCGTTGGTGGTACAGGTGTCGACGGCGGCGTGTGTTCGACACGATTTTCTGTCACCGACGAAGCTGCAGTTTCCGATTGGTGGCCGTCGTCTTCGCTCGGTTTTTCGACGGCCACCGAAACGATGTCGAATTGCACTTGCTTTTTCGTCTTCTTTTGCGGTCCACTGCCCGGGCCGGCACCGACGACTTCAGTCGACGTCGCAGTGACCGGCGTCCGAGATCTGACCGGACTCAAGTCATCCGTGGTCATCGACGCGGGCTTTTTCAGAATGGACTTTATCTCTGCCGACACGGTGGTCATGCCGCACGTCGTCAGCGAATGAGATCGCTTGGCCGGGCCTGTGGACAAGTCGACGCCGGCGGCCGGCTTGCACCGGCGCCTCGGAGGTCTCACTGGCGACTGGTCTGTCCCCGCGGCCGCTGTAGCGGTCACGTCAGAAACGGACCCGTCATCGTACCACACAGAAGACGCATTCTTGTGACTGGCCGGAGACTTGGGGCCGTCGAACAGTCGAACCTGGGAAATCGTAAATAAATCGTTATACTATAGCGCTGCTAATACCCTAAACCTCAGACTAGCAGGGGCGTCCCTAGACCCATTTGTAGGGAGGGGGGTGGAAACTAAAAGTATAAAATCTGTCTTTGCATAAATAATAGTTTCAAATCGCTTATTATAAATTGTATTGTACTGTCTGTATCACCCAATGGCGTGAAGCATAATTTTTGGGTCAACTGTCTCATTTAGAAACTGGTGGGTGATATATCACCCACATCACACCCCTTAAATACGCCACTGTCTACATGTCTTTTGGGGCAAAACTTCAAATGGGTTTATCTAACAAAAATGTGTTTGTGGTTATTAAACGAACTCGCTACTGTCCCAATTATAAAAATAGTTCGCACCGCCACATATTATATCACCCGACTTCGGCCGGGAAAAAATGAACACACCTAAAATGCAGTGCTACGTATATTGGCGTATCTCGACAATAGACAAAGTCATACATTTTAATCAAATCGTTATAGTAATGTAAAATTTGAAACTAGATAAAGTGATCAGTAATTTCCATACAACTCTCATGTATTTAATATTAAAACTATCCATGTAACAAAATTTATATTAATCTGTAGTTTATAATTTCAGCGTGTCTTTATTTACGACCGAGTGCGTAAACGATTATATAATCGGTGCATGTACCTAGATTTCTCGCAAGCAACAGACATTAAAGGTGAACTTCAAACATAAAACCGGATTACAGTTAAGTTACTGAAATTACGAATAAAATCGCGGATTATTAAACAACAAGATTTGCATTAATTTCTTAAGTAACAATACAGTTGCAAATAATTGATCACTCGGAGGAGTATTTGGAACGACTTTGTGAAAAAAAATGCAATAGTGTCGTCAGAAAATTGGAACATAAAACAGGCCTGTTCTTTTGTATATGTATATAAGGATAATATTATGTTATACTACGTACTACCTGACTATTTATTTTGGCAAAAGCCCATTTTGTATTTTATAATAAATAAATAAGTAATAAATAATGTAATCAGAAGCAATTAAGTTACAAATGAAATAAGACAACTTTTGAAACAATACAAGGACTGGGACAATCACCCTTTCTTGAAGGTTCCCTTAGCTGCAGATGACTGATGATTTAAACGATTAAATGCCAATTCAGTAGCCGCGGTGCTTACCGTATGTCCTGCGATGTTGACGCCTCCGCTGGTGTTCCGGTCCATCGGGTTCTTTTTGGCCAACCCCCCGTTGGACGAAAACGATCCAAAACCACCGACGCTCGCCTTGTTCTTGGCGAACACCGTGTCCTGGATACGGTTCATGAACTTATCTTTGAGCGACATCCGTCTGGGACAGTCTCCGTCGCCACCACCGCTGCCGCGGCCGTCGCCGCCGTCGTCGTCGTCGTTGTCGGAGGTCTGCTGCAACAGATCGTACGGGTTGACGTTGCACTCGAGTATCGACCGACGGGACGACGACGAGACGACGCGACCGCCTGCACCAGTGTCATCGTAATCGGGTGACGGCGTCCTCGGCGAACCGCTGCGGTTTCGTTTCCGGTCTTGCAGTTTCCCGGCTGCGGTGGCCGCAGTGGCCATGCGGTTCCTGCGGACACGGTCGTACGGGTCTTCGGCAGACGGTGCTACCGTGGCTGCTGCGGCGGCCACGGCGACGGCGGCTGCCGCGACCGTGCCGAAGTGCTCGCGGCCCAGGAAAGTGCTGCGCGACTTGTTCCGGCCGCCCGTGGCTCCGTGGCGGCCAACCGTCCCCGCGCCACCGGCGCCGGCGTCCCGTTCGTACAGCCAACCGTCGGCGTACCTCATGGACTTGGACAGCGCGCTGCCAGCCGACACGCTGTTGTACTTGGCGTGGTGCGGCCGGTAACCGTTTTGGTAGTGACGGCGGTGCTGTGTGCGGTTACCGTCGGCTGACATCGCCGTGGCCTGGTGATGGGCTGTCGCCGGTACCGTGGCCGTCGGCTGCCGGTACCGTTCGGGCAACGCTACGGACGCGGCCATCGCGGGTCCCGGGAGCTCGTGGTCGGCGTCGACTCTGCAGTCGCGGAAAACTGACCGGCCGGCGTCAGTGCGTAGACGTACGGCGTCGCCGCAACCGACTCCGATGCCGAAATCAGCGCGGCGGCATTGCGTCAACAACGTTGTGGTCGTAGCTGCGGCCGCCTGTCGTCTGTCCCGCACCGTTGCGATCGAGGGCTGTCCGCGCAGACGGTTGCTGTTCATCTGCACCTGCTGTATGTCGGCCCGTCGCGGTTATCATTGTACGTGGTACCGACCTGAAACACGAGGTTACCACAAGGTTAGTATAATGTGATAATATATAAAAACGTGTACGATATAATAAAAAATCGAGCAGAAGAGTTTGATCCAACGATTTTGTAAAACTGCAATCTAAAAATATATATCATTACATACAACCCCAACCCTAAAAAAAGTTACGTATAGTCTAAATGTTAAGCTTGACGCCCCCTATGGAAAGTGTCCGTTAGATCATGGTTATTGTGAATTATATAGTATGTAACAGGTATCATAATTGCAACGGTTCATCATAATACGGGAAAAGGAACACGTCACGACAGACGCGACGTATAGCTGTGAACCCGGCTTTAGATCTCCTTACAAGAGACGGAACCATTTTTTTTGGTTTGGTTATAGGTCAGGTGGCTTGGTCATTTCTGGATCGATCTTGCATCTTACAGGATAGTGAATAATGATTGAACGTGAAAAAATCTAAAACCAAAATCGTCTACAAATGTAGCAAGTTTCAATCGAACGTTGAAGGAATCAGTGAAAACTGCATAGCACATAGCGGTGAGTAACATTTTAACAAAAAAAAATAAAAATAGAAAACATTAGTATTAACTAGGAAACGGATGGCAATCGTGTTTCAAACGGCAATTATGTAACTTAGATTTTATAGGACAAGGAGCGTTCATTATCGAAACTGAGGAAGACCATTTGTAAAAATGGCGATCTCACGTTGCCGAAAAATTTTTTTTTAATTTTAATTTCTGTCGAACTTAGGTGCTGACTAGATTTGTTGATTGCCATTTCCATACATATTTTACTTGTTTTTGAATTTTGCGGTGGATGGATTTTCTAGCGAATTTCAAATCAGTATACCTACCTACGTCATCTCGTTACACTTATTCGGCTCGAAATTTCGTTGTGTGATATTTAAGTCTATAATAACTCTCATATTATTATTATCATTTTTTTCTTACAATGATTTCTCATTATATTTAAGTCTAATTTACCATCAAACAGCAAAATACTTGATAATTTCGTAGAATTAGTTTTTACATATTATATTGTCCGCATTACAGAATAATTGTGCTTTCACAGTGAACGAAATAAATACGTACAATCAACTATTGCTATTTTCACACACTGATTGTGGATTTGTGTGATCAAAATACGTCGTGACAAACTTAACGCGTACGGGACTTATAATAATATAATATTATACTCATTGCTTTTACGTTTTAGCAAATGAAAGTTATTGGTAACCCTAAATTTTTGTTCGGCGTTTCACACGATATCCAATGACGACATTCTCGACGATTAAAGATTAATCGAATTCAATTAACGATACGTTTAATGTACTGGAACTGTTAATAAGACATGTTATCGTAATAATCTTTATATCCGTACTAGTAGATATACTTGTACCTATTACGAGTACTTGCACCGATGTATATTTATTATATTATATTCATCGCGGTGTACGTACGTCGCGAAAAATGATTCCAAACTTTCTAGACACACTGTACAGTGTACACATATATCTAATATAGAGAACAAAAGCTATATATTAAATTTCCAGTCGTTTGGAAATTATATATCGTAACGCCGATAATTTCATATATATACATATAGGTACGTGGCAATTAAACGGATAATATGTCGATCGTTTTTCAAGAACACGTGTTCTGCCGATCGTTCGCAATTCGCAAACTCGGCCCTACACAATCGTGATCATTATTTATAGCTACGAATGGGCCCGTACGCACTTGAAATAAACGTCTCGGAAATTTTACAAATTTCAAAACAATTCAACAAAAATTACCTACCTTATGCGGCAACCTCTAACCTGCGTGAGTACCTACCTATACGTATGCCTCTAAACGTTATATATTATACATATAATATTATTATAGTATTATAGTTTCTAAACGTTATTATTTAAAATTTGTGATCATATTTTGGAGTTACTAAAATATACGAATTTAAAATTTGGCATGCTGAAATCGCGAGCGTGTACCACGATATTATTTTTTGAGATTTCGCGGTACCACTACCTACAACCAGGTATATATATTATAATATACGCGATACACATCTTTTACGTAACACTCTCCCGCTCGCGTAAATGATTAATAACTTTTATTTATCGAAACGCATTTATTTGTAGTTGCGCGCGGAAAAAATTGAAGAAAAAATAGAAAGCCAAATGGCATTGTTCCAATCTATACGTCCATTATAATGTTGCGCTGATCGGCCGAAGTGGCCCATCATCATATTATATAGTACGAAAACGAGATTACAAATGGGACGCATTGACGAAAATGTTATTATGTGTTGTTGTAGCAGGTATAGACTTTGCGTGTGGTATCCACGGACGATGACATTCGCGAAAAACGTCTTTGACGTCGTAATAGGTATAGGTAACGTATAGTCTGTATTATACAGAGCGATTCACCGAGCACGCTCGTCTCCATTTTCCCTTTCGGACGGTACATTTATTCGAATTCTGAATTTTGAATATATCGTCGTATTTTGTACAGATAGATTTTGTATACTATTGAGGAAATGCCCAGTGGCGATACAACTTATTTTTTCAAATGAAAATCGATCTTTTTTTACTGTAAATATCAACATATAATTTGTGAAAAATGTCCAAATACAATAAAATACTAGATCCAACATTACATATATTATTTGGTATTTTTGTAAACCCATTTTTAAAGGCTATTATAATCCTGGCCATATAATATATTTTAATAATATACAGAAACTAATTTTGATTTAAATACCTATATCATCAACATTTTTGAAAAAATTAAATAAATCTAACCTAACCATTTACAAAAAAAAAAAGGAAAATCACTATTTGAAAAAATGCATTATTTAAGGCAAAAATAGGAGTTAGCGTACTTGTGAATCACACTGTATCACACCTACTTTTGATTGACTCGTTAGCATAATACTCTCAGCGTTCCGACTGCGCGTATATAACTTGTACACGACAATCGAACATAATAATAATTATAATTACAATATAATATTATTCTTGATGTTGTAATGAAACACCCGTACATCATTCGCACACGATGACAATCTTGTACCGCTGCAGGTAGTTTTTGTACGGTAATATTATAATAATATTATTACCTAAATAGGATTTGTAATACGTATTAAAATAATATAACAATAAATATATACATTACGCGTGACTATTATATTATTATGCAGTCATCGACAAAATGGTTTTTTTTCACAAAGGAACGCCTTCGTAAGCTGCAACGGGACGAGTTACACTGCACAATATATTAACAGCCAATAGGTATATTATATTGACAGGTTTCTGTTCAACGATATAGGTTATCCTGTTTGGCAACAAAGCCGTTCGATCTATGCGCTTTTAAGGTTTTTTTTACTCAATATCTGGACGTATAAAAGTGTATATTAACATTTATTAAACATTTCAGTGGCTTTCATGGTAAACGCAAGGAATATATAATATAGCTCCGGGACTCGGCACAACAACAATAAATCATATAGAAAGCAAACAGAAGAATGGCAAGTCGTAGGTCATTATTATAGGTAATATTGTACTAAATATTACTACAATATTTACGAATTACGAAAACGAGTAAATGCGTTAGATATACAGTGGTGTTCACCAAACATGCCCACCCCTTTTTCTTCAATATTGCAGTCATTCAAAATCTGATTTATTGATTTTTTGATAAAGAACACGTTATATAATTCTCTTTATACTCTTTCTGTCATTTAAATATAGTGTCATGTGGTGGCACAAATTTCTGTTTTTAAAATGAGAGTCTCGCCTCTTTTCACCTAAAATTATTCAGCAGATCATTTTGTTGAGAATTTCAATGTATTTAAATTTTTTTTTAAGTAGGTATCTTGAATGTGTTGCACTTGTGCTTAATAGACATTAGTTTGTAATATATTAATAAATTATACATTTTTGTACTGATAGTACATTCAAACCGTGGTATAAGTATTCAGTGTGATATGTCTTCAATATTATTTTAAGCCATTTTTTAGATACATTTTTAATATTTTATTTTGTATTTTTTTTCATGGTTATCTATTTAATTGTTTTAATTTAGTTGTTTCGTAAGTCCCCCCCCCCCATATAGAAATACGATAATTACTTGTAGATTCTATAAATGCTTTATATACTACTCGAACTTTCTTAAGTTGTAAAAAATCTGTTGAACTTTTGTAAGCATATATACCTACATAATTGTTCTTTATTTTTTACAAGTCTCATATAGATTATAGGGAATAGCGTAATATTATAGAAGCATATATTGTTGAACTGTTTTCTTTTGTGGATTTTTTGTTGCTCAGCATTTCGAGAAAACTTTTGAGTTATCGACGTACTGCCGCGTTGAAATCGCCCAACGTCAGAATATATAAATATATATATATTATACACCGCTACGAACAGTAGGTACTTACTGCACGGGTAAATGGGTAATATATAATATTATACGATATTATGACAACGAGAATATTGAATCCGTCAAATACGTTTCGATTTATGCGTGTTGTCATATATTCTCGTATATTATCTGTGCGTGATTTAGTGTTTCTATTCGAGTTTATATGGCGAAAAAAATGAAAACAGTTTTATCTCCACCGACGCAGCAACCATAAGTACTACACGGCTCAAGGTTTAAGCGCCAGCCTTTATTATCGAAAAGGTACGTGCACCTATTATGTAATGTCGTTCATAACCGCGGTTTGTCTAATAAATCGCTCATATTATGCGTCTTAGATTTTACAATCGAACGCGTGTGACGATAAATATGACGCTATTATATTATATTATACGTTTACCATTGCATGAAATAACGTTTTTCACTGAAATCTAAAAACAAAAACGTGTCTTTTTTAAGTGTACCTATATATAATATACATATTATACAACATTACCATTTTATATACGGTGAATGGGTACGGTGGCGGTGGCGTGTTTTACTCGTATATATTATACATAGATAGTTGTCATAACTTTATTCTGTGTATACCTACTATACCTATTATAAGTCCATAAGAATTCGGACGGATAGCTGGCTGAGAGACTCGCGATCGGCTACTGGCTATATTATAATAATATGTATTCGCATGTTATATTATTGTGGACACAAATGATGCTTATAAACTGTCGCGACCGCAGTCTGGTTTTGCAATAGCGGTTTGAGATTTCGCGGTACCACTACCTACAACCAGGTATATATATTATGTGCAGTGTTTTCTACCGCGTGCTTTACCGCATATCGAACGATTTATTACACACGTTCATGCACGGCCAATAATATTGTATATTATGTAGGAATATTGTTGTAAACCTACGTTTCGATTAACAAACATCGTTTTCTTTCCCGTCGAATTATAATATTATTATTATTATCATTAGGTCAGCGAATCGAAACATGTATCATTGTTACGCCACTACGACGTAATCCTATTTCGTAGCTCCCAATAACCAGCGCTCAACAAATTTGCGTGTTTTGTCATTTCCCACGCCATTGGTCCACGCACACACTGAGATATGACGCCATCCTGGCATCCCGAGTACAAAAAATTCGATTCGAGGGGTTGGGATTTGGGTTATGAATTCCAATCCCATATGGTTATAGACTTGCAAGTCACTAATTGGTGCTTCACTAATTCGCCAAGTATGCTGCTCCCATTTCCCCCCTTAATAAGGAATTTATGAACTTTTAAACATACCTCCTAAGTCTTTAAGGGCAATTTGTTCAAATACTATAGATTTTTGTACAATTTAAGGAGTGGCAATTACAATTTTTTATTTTAAATGAGACTTATCATCTTTTTTTCCTATAAATTGTCAAGCAGATGATTTCGGTCTTTCGGCTGAGGTCCGTCGAGTCTGTCTCGTGTTTTCGACGAATTTATCTGTAAACTTATTATTACATTTATTATTTTATTACGTTTTACTACAGTCGTTCAAAAACCTTCCAGCTTATAGCTAAGAATCCGTATTTTTGGCTAAAGTTCGTGTACACGTACAATTATTGCAATCGAAATACCGAATATAATATTATGTACTTTATTATTGTTTTATAAACGAAACGAATACTAGCGCGGCGTCTATGTATAATATTATATACCTAATATAGCCGACGGGCGTTAGCTTTACATAATGCGCGAGCACTGCACATCTGCATAATGTTAATTAACTCGATCGAGAGACTGATAGACTGAGAGAGAGTAAAAATAAAAAACATTATTTTAACGGTATATATGAGTAAAACCGTAAGACTCCCGTAAATTGATAGTTTATTTTTGTTTTGTTCTTTTTTTAATATTTTAAATCGGTACATTATCCGAACCTTTATTGTTTATTGTTAATAGGTTTTAATTCGCATTTTTATCTCTCAGTGTACATAATAATACGCACGTGATGGCATCTAGAAATATTCAGCATACACGTCCAATCGCATTCAATGCGCATAATAATATATTATATTCTGCGATTGACGTTTATTATACGACACTTCGGTGAACACTATTTAATACCCATATAATATAATATTATTATGGGTATGCATTTGTGTTAGACGAATATTATATTTATTGGCCGAAATAAACACGATCGGTTCACTTTAAGTAGGTATACACACTTAGACGAAAATATATTCCGGTTAAAACTTAAAAGAGGAGATTATAATTCGTTAACAGAGTGCTGCATGACTGTTTAAGTGCCCGCACAGTAATAAAATATTCTGAATTTGTGTGGTGCGCTCTTATTTATTTTAAGTGAAATACGACTATAATACTAGACTATACGAATTTGTATGCACATGATAGGTATGCGTAAAACTATCATATTATAACGTATATAGGTAGGTACATATTATTTATGTATGGCTTAAAAACTGATGTTTTAATTTCCAACAATTTTATTGCCCACGTGGATTTAATGAACAATAAATTAGAACTGTGGATGATGTTTATTTGTAGGATAAATTTGTTTTGCAGATGTAGTTTCCAGTTTCGTATCGTCGTTATAATTCGTTTTGATGATACTGTTTTTTTAGTATAATAATATACAGATAGGTATATACATAATTTAAATCGATAAATAGAACTCGTGCGCGATTTTTTTGATGGCGTCTCATTTTAAGTGAAAAAGGCACAACGCAAATCTCAATGTCACATAAACCGGTACACATAATCACCTATATATTATAAGGTCGACTCTCGACCCTATGGACTATTTTATATACCTACCTGTAACAAAACTACAAAACGGTTCATGAAATATTTCATTTTTTTTTTTTTATTGCTTATATTTACAGAAAAATATATAAACTATCATGACAATCAAAAGTCTTCATTTCACCAACTAATGTACTTTTATATTTCCAATGATATATTTAATCAATAAATTGTATTTATAGCAATATACAAGGGACCTCAAAACAGAAGTAGAAAAATAAATAACATATTATGTAATACTAACATTTACGTTTAATTCCAAACCGTCTGGAAAAATCAAAAAATCAATCTGTTTAAAAATAAATATTCAATATTTCATTTCATATTATATCAAATCCTATAGGTACATTATATATTTATGCTTACAACAGAAAACTAATCGGATAACGTTATTTATTTAAATCCTCTCTGGCGATATGCGGATTTACGTTGTTTGATGCTTCCATACGCCACTCCCGACGGGATTTTCGTCGAATTTTTTCCTCGACCAATTTTCCGATGAACCGGAAACAGTGTATGTAGATATAATTATATACTACGCAAGTTGTGCGTTCGGAAACTTATCGATCTTCGTCGGGTTTAATTTCACGGTATACCTAAGTTGTGTCTCACGAGTAATCAACTAAACGTTTTTTTTTTATCCGAGATCGTCGACTAATTCGTTATATTACAGGTTCTCCGGGTTTTCGTGGTTTTCTGCGGATGTTGACAAGGCCGTTTCGTTGACTCTGAGATCGACGATTCATTTGAAAATTCTTAAGGTGGGTTTCCATTATACACCTTCACGTGTACCTATACGGCTATACCGAACGTATGCGTTTCATATAAGTTGACATTGGCAACACTGGTTCGGGGGTAAATGGTAATAACGATAATGAAACACATTATCCGACCATTTGAAGTTTTATTTCTTGTATACTAATAAAGTCACTGTTATTAACACACATATTGGCTATAATACTGTATCCGTATTATTTCAATTTTTTCATAATAATTTGGGAGCCGTTAAAATATTGTGGACCCACAAAGGAGCCTTGGGATTAAAAAGTTTGAATATCTCTGCTCTATGTAATTCATCGCATTTTTATTTTTTACTGTAATATCAAACCCAATATCAAGTAGATAAGGTAACGCGAAGTCTTTGGGTAAACAAAAATGGTAGCACGTTCTGTCGATCGTCGAGGCTTTAGTGTCTTCTTATCTTATAACTTATATTGATACACTGCAGCTGGTGCAGGTGTAACCTACGCACGCGCAATTGTCATTTATCTTGTCGCTTTGAGTATTGCAAATGAAATGGCCCGTACTGAAATCGTACAGAGACTCGAGAAAATTAAGAAAAAACCGTTTTAGTAGAGGCACAAATCTGCGAGCTTCCGAGTACGACAAAGTACCTAGTCCTTTACCTATGCTGATATATAGGTACGTTGATACAAACCGATTCGAAATTAGACGGAAAATAATTCGTCATATTGTAATAATATTACAATAAGTATAGCATCATGAACTAAAAGTTTCGATCGATCGCAACGATATAATATAATAATGATCACGTCTATAACCGCGAACTGTATATTATTATATTTTTTGAATTATAGAATAGGTGTTTTAACGATTTTCCTTCACTCGTAATATACGCTATACTTATCGGGAAAATTAGAACGTTATATAAGCGTGAAATTCTGCTGCGCCCGCGGTAATATTGTTTTCGAATCACCGCCAATAATTCACATTTCCGTAGAAACCGTTTGATACAAATATAAATTTTAATGACTTATGTGTGTGATACCGGTGTAACCTGACCTTAACAGTGGCATTCATATTATACTTTTATTTTTATTATAACCTTCCCCATTAATATTATATATAGCTGCAAGTTACTTGGCTCGGAATTTAAGTATAATAGAAATCTTACGAATGCAATTTACAACCCAATTCGTCCACATATTATATATAGGTAGTACTTACTACTTATCATGTAATTGTATACATTCAATTAAACGCGGCCGCGTTATGTTATACTTAGGTGTAGGTACCTACATTGTGTTTATACGGATGAGAGATTGATAAAAAGCAACCGCAACTTTCGAGCGAATTTAATATGACGTGCGGTAAGGCGAGCGAATTAAAGACCGCACGCGCGTCTGTATCCATAATATGCAAATCCGACGTGCCTGCAGCGTTTGATATTAGTTTTGAGTTTTTGCAGCCTTCATTGAGCGCTCGTCGTAAATTTAAAACTCAGATATATACGTAAATCGTAAATGGATACCGTAAGGCGTAAGTCCATACTTAATATTATATTATAGGTACACGGTATACTGTGATCGAAAATGTGCCGAACCGGGATTTCAAGATAAAGGGTAAAATTATATCAAAACCAAAGAAATCAAAAGTTCTAAAACACATATATACCTATAAACCTGGGACCAAACGTCTTATGGCTATAATAATTTCCAGTCTCCCTAGGACCAAAATATTTCCTATGCCAATATTTGTTAGAGATTAAACGCTCATATTATATACTCAATTTTTCGATGTGGAAAGACCTTATACGTTTTCCAATGAGGATACCACAACCATATTATGTGTAATAAATTGTGTATTTGTGTGTAACCGCTTTGGTAACCAATAGCATGTTACTATGAGTATGTTCTATTCGATCACACATGAATGCATGTCCTATAGTCTTTATACCTACTCGAATGGTATAAAACTGTATTCTTTTCGCCACGCAGGTTACGGGAACACGTTTAATACTTTAATGACGATATGGAAAACGGTACCTATAGACCTATATAGACATAATATACATATTGTTGTGTGCATCTTTAGAAAAATATTACCTAATACAACACTATCAATATAGTATGCGATTTGGTTAAAACGTACATAGATTACGATCATAATATAGCTCACACCTGATTATACATTGTCGAAAAGGACTAGAGGATCGGTCGCAGCAACGAGCGATTTTCTCAGTCTTTTCAATAATAAGTAGGTCATAGGTATTATACCTACTCATATTATAATATCGGTAGGTACAGCTAGACCACGTCGGCATTGCGACGACTGCGTTTTTCGTCCAATTCAATGTCATCATTTTATTATATACTTTGCAACAATAATCCATTATTTTCAATTATTTTACCTATTTAATATACCGGCTAAGGTCGATTTATTCGTTGTTTTTGTCCGAAATTTTAAGCATTTGTCATACAAGGTATGTGGCACGCCAGTATAAGTTGGTATTATCAACGAACCGCGGAAATAACGTCGATCCACCGCTCGCAGGTCAGGTTGGTGTCGTTGACACGCTGTGAGAACGAATAGAAAAAAAAATTATCCTTATTCTAAAATTCTGTCTGAGTGTCTGACACATATAATATAATTTAGCAACATGGACCGTCGCACTCCACTGATTGGGTCATTTTTGTCGAAATCGATTACGATGGTATAATAATATATAAATTATAAATGAGGGACATGAGTAGCGTTCGGAGTGATGTACTTAATAATGACGAATTTATGTATGCAGTTCACATTGGACGGATGTATTTGGAATTTGAACATAACAATGTTTCACTCAGCTTTAATACTGTGATCTTTCGAGTGCATAACAACTCGATACTTGTAAATTGGATAATGTTCAGAGTACATCTATAAAAAGATAAGACCCGCGTATGCGTCCTCCTATAAGTTAAAAATGACATTTTTTTGTTGCATAGCCCATGTGCATTTCCATGGGTGCTACACGAGGAGGCGAACTGCATAATGCAATACACCCCGAAATTTTGTTTCGTGTTTTTATTTTACAAATGTATAATATTATTATTTTCAATAATTTAGTTAATTTAATTTAAATTGATTTATTCTTTTTTTTTACTGGTTATAGATATTAGATAAGAATATTTAATAAAATGTTTTCATCAATTTGAAACTATTTTTGATACTTCTAAAATTGAATGTAATATTATGCATTCAAATTAATGATACAATTACAGAAGCAGACTGTACTACTATACTGTCTCCACCAAATATATCAACACTGCGGATACACGTTACCAATTAAAAAGGTATCATTTTGAAAACTGGACGCACTCGCGAAGCCCTTAAAGATTTGTAGTGTCAAACATGTCAAATTATAATGTACCACTAACAATCGTTCAAATATTCACCTATTTGGTTCTCCAATATTCGTTTTAATGGGTACCTACTACCTACCAAACCCACGACCACGCATGTATTTTGCGAGCATTCAAGTGTTAGAGCACATAATAATCAGAAACATCGAAACGTTAAACGTAAATGTTCTATTTCTTTACATCGTACCTACCTACTTCTTGGTCGTCTATTTCCAAAAAAAAAAACAAACTACAAACTCAAGTAGGAACCAGATGTTAACAATATTAACATAATTAACTATATCCCGAAAGAAAAACTTTCATGAAATTATAAAAACAAATTATAGTGAAATTAAAAACAATATATGTATATACATTTATTTAAGTTTAATTATAAAGTTGATGGATTTTTTTTTGTTTTTAGCATTAGACGTTGTAAAAGAACAAAGGAAAAGGACCGAAGAACGAGGATTTTCTCAATACGAAAAATCGTTAATTTTTTTTAAAATAGTGCCAACAAACGAGCAGACACTTTATCACAGCGGAACTGGTCCGTATATTTACTATCAATAGTGTACATTGTACATACATAATACATTAAAATATTATACTATCGTACACAGTCGGTCGGTCAGCACCGAGTCAACCCCAATGTCATTGTGTCAGTCCCACAGTTAACAATTGGAAATCGATCTATTATTTCCGGCGGTCGCAACAAGATAATAGTAATACGTGACGACGGAATGAAAACGGGTCGAAAAAAAAAACAGTCGTCGAACAAATAGTAAAACAGGACCGTATTTTTTTTTCCATCCATTCGTTTGATAAACGGTTAAACTTATTGATAATATGATACGACAATAATAATATTATAAATCGTCTCTATTCGTTGTGGGTCGCTGCCCGCTGGGGATCGTCACGCACTCATATTGCAAATTATCGGTACACAACTCTCTGTAGGTACATACATTTAGGTACAGGTTGTTATTTATTGGGGTATATGCCTACTCAAAGTCATAATAGTTTTGCGCAGTCATCGGCGTTAATTATTGTCGTGTAAACGATTACACAGTTATTTTTTTAAATTTTTTTTGGCCCGATTTTTCGTCTACAACATCTGCGTCTCCGGTCGTCTCCGCTTACTCCCATTTTTGTCCATCGTATTTTATTTCCCGATTCGTAAGTATATGTATTATTTTATTTTCTCATTACATCACGGCGTCGCATCGACTCCGGGTCGTTTATTATTATTATTGTACCATTAAATCGCTCACGCGAACGCCAGAGCTCCCACGGTTCCCATTTACCTAAATAACAACAATATTCGCGTATCTATATATATTGTATATAGGTACATATATAATATACCTATAGTTCATGTCATCGTCGCCGTCGTCGTTGTTTTTCGTCCGACCGGTATTTCTTTCCATTATAATTATTATTATGATCTTATGCTTTTTTATTTTTCTACTATGTTATATGTATATACCTAATCCTAGGAAATACATTATTATTACATTTACCTACCTACCCGTCTAACCGTTAAAA
Organism: Nasonovia ribisnigri; assembly: GCA_027563435.1. NCBI lineage: Eukaryota > Metazoa > Arthropoda > Insecta > Hemiptera > Aphididae > Nasonovia > Nasonovia ribisnigri. Next base: position 62,643 of record JANEHU010000551.1, read on the forward strand.
TAACAGAACCGCAGTCCTCCGACCTACGCGGTCGACGGTCGCGCCGCAGCGACGCTGTATAATCGAGTACGCGGTCGTATTCTCATGTTGGCGGTTTGGTATACTATACATTATATTAATTTACATAATCGATCGGTTTTTATCGTACCGCGTTTTTCCGCAGTTTCGAAACAATATTGCAAAAAAAAAAAATCAAATAACGAAAACCGAATGTTTTGAAACGTGTGTAGACGAAATCGTTCGCGATCTTATATATTCACAGGATTCGTAATATAATATTATGTATATTATACATACCTTCGTGCGATCATTACAACATCTTGCGCAGTTTGTACATATAGTACCTATACTATCGATGAGCGTGCACTTAGTCGAGTCGAACCTACGGCGATTTTGATTTTCGATCGCTGTCGTATAATAGTATAGCCGTATAGGTATATATATGTAACATACACAATAATAAAACTGACCGACCGAATAGAAGCACTAAACATAATTGAACTACCCCCCCGCACCGCCTCAAAGTCATTTTCGTTTCTGAGAGACTTTAATACAACATTATTAGGACGGTTTTTATTTTCTGTTCTAAGGTAAATACCTTATACTGACACATGCTTATTACACACGGAGACGAATCATTTTTCAATTAATATATAAATTATATTATAATGGATTTTCATATAAATATAAAAATGGTGGTCTTAAATATATTAATAAAAATATAAAAAATGCTCAAGCGGTTTTAATAATCATATTTAGAAGAAAACGCAGTGGACTCGTATGGTTTTTATATACTCGAAGTTTCGCAATGGCAAGCAAAGTGTACGGGTTAAAATATATTTTAAATAATTTGTTAAACTCTTCAAAGCAACACGCTATACTTACAAGAATTAATTAAAATACGATTTCGTGATTCCGCAGATTTTTTCATTCTACACAATTATTGGCCATTGCGCCAATACCGTAAAATAACATAATATTATACCTATCAACGACTCACAAATGTATATTTAAAACTGCTTGTTGATAAAATATTATAATTATTAAAAATAATTAAATTTTAGAAAAACAAAGGTTATACAAAACATTACGTCGATCTCGTATTAATATAATAATAAACTTTATAGGTACTGTTTACAAACATGTACTCTACTCCGAAATATGTTTTCCTGGTATAATAATATCTCATTGTAATTTTTTTTAATGCATATATAATATATATACTGTTGTAGAATATACCTACATATGAATTGGATATTTTAAAAGCTTTGAATTAAGTGTTGCGTAAATTTATAAATGTGTAACGTAACGTTGCAAATCGTGTTATATGAATATTTTAAATAATACAACTTTTTACAAAAGTAAATGCAACGATCAAGGTCAGAAAAAAGTAAACGTAAAATTGTCTTGCACGTGCATGACGATATCGTATTACAATACATTTTACCGATGCACCACAATAATGCTATGCTTTTATTCGTGTATAATATTATGTACTTTATTCAGAGACCGTGAACACGCAGTTTGATACTCGACACTTAGTAGAATATCGCAGGTAGTACTTACGACTTATCAGTGTTGCATTTAAATTAGACGATTCGCGTTAAGTCTTAACTTTGTACAAAGCACACACATGCGTAGAACTTAAAATTGAATAATATATTATTATGATACGTAGTCATATATGATATATCATAATGAGTGTAACGGGCCTATGTCACATGTGTGACAACACTGCGAAACACTATGGAATACACTGCAGTTTTTCCCGAAACACGAAAAATTATTCTGACGATTTCTTCTCAATTGTTTTAAAAAAAAATATTGTTTAAATGTTGAGTAAGTAAAAACATAATATTATATTATTTTAAATAACAAATTAAATGTTTCACTTTTGACAAGTAGGTACTTACGTATGTAAAGTATTAAGTGGATAAAATTAATTTGAAAATCATTATTTTTATTGGAAAACAGTAATAAATAAAACCATACAAACTTTCTGGTTTCATTCGCAGAATCTTAAAGACTCGTAGAAAGTAAAAAACACAATAAAGGTGTAAAGTTATATATAGTATATAAATAATAGATACTGCATTAAAAATCAGTGAACACAATCGATTCATATATTCTAATATGTTTTTAATTTGAGTATCTACGTATATCGCGTATTGTACTGTTGTGTAAGAAATTAATTTAAAACAATATTACAATCGCCGATAATATAATTTTATTTATTGGTAAAAATGTGTTTTTCTGAATATTCCAAGAACATGTAATAACATCACGCAAATAAGATGACTTTGTAATGTTTCTTTCAAAAATAAACATTTTAAATTTAATTTGGAGGACGATTACCGGATTGGATTTATAATTCAATTTAGTTTCATTCGAATCGTATTACTCCTCATCCAGCAATCGGGTCGAGCGTTGCATTAGACACCCGAGTAACGATCGTGCAATGTACCAGTGCGTATGATTACAACCTTGAGGTACAAAACATTTTTTTTATTTTTATACAAATATGTAAGAATCTACATCGATCGTGTAATTTTGTATGATATACGACGGGTAGACCATAATAACGTGGCGATCGGGATAAACGTACACCGTATATATATATATATTATATAAGTACGCTTTATAATACATAATATATTATTTTCTATATTAACTTAACGGAATCCTATTCAATATGCGGTTAACTGTGAGTTGCGTAGTATAATAGTGAGTTGACTATACTTATTATTTATTTACGAATTTGTTCACCTCCGTTCGGCGTGATCATTAATAATAATAATAATATTTCCCCCTATATATTGTTCTCTAATGTTTGTCACTCGCGCGAGCACTCTTACAAGTGCAGAGATGGGGGGGGGGGGTGCTGCTGTCTTCACGACTCGTTGGAAAAAGAAAAACATTGAAAAAATCCTAATAATAATAATAATAATATACTGTTCACGGTATGTAGGTCCGCCTGCACCGCAGCCGCCTAATGTCTGATGATTTAAAAACGCATTATATATTATATTCCCAAAGAATGTTAAACGGTTAAGAGCGATAGTAAAATATTCGAAAGAATTGTCTCGGGCATAACTATAATAATATAATAATAATAGAAGTACTTTTTTGTGTTTACGGAACTCTTAATATTCCGTACATTTCATTTACGTTTATTATTCGAACGAACGCGCGCCGGTACGACCCCGATGTTATGTAATGTGCGACAATGTGTCGCCATGACTTTGGTCCACATCGAAAAACGTGACCTGCCTTGTCGATACTTACTGTATCTGATTCGAATGTAGGACGTGTCTCCCCCATTCCCTCCCATTCCTGTGGGTGTAAGGCGCCGTGTAGGCACTCGTCCAACAAAAATGATCTTTTCTCCCAGAAATATAATTAAAGGCTCCATCTAATTATACGATAATAATAAACTGCAGGGTAAGAATAATATCATTTTTTCTCTGGTGAGAAAATTCGTAAAAGCTATAAAAACATTTTTTTAAATAAATTATTTACATAATTTTATGTCGTTACAAAAAAATAAATAAAAATATAACTTTTTTTAGTATAATTTAAAATAATCGTTCTTCGTTGAAAAAACATCACCCTGCACAGTAGAAGAATCGATGTTTTCACATACCTACAGGTACTCCTTTTCACAAGCTTAAATAAAAGTATAATTAATATCTACTCGCTGGAACTTTCAAAAATTCAAAAAAATAACATTGAGTTAAAGTTAATTTATTATATTAGATTATTATGCTAATCCGATACGCGTGACTATACCTATATCAGTACTTATTTAATACATCACGTAGGTAACTGCAGGGTAAAAAAAGCTAATTTTACTCGGAAGGTTCTTTTTGCATTCCCGAGAGACTCGACGGCCGACTCTTTAGGGTATATTGCTGTATATTTTTACAGTTTTCCCCTTGGCAATAATGTTTAAAGCGAGCGCAAACGGTTTTTTCCCGTTATTTCAAAAAGCAAGTTAATAAATCGCATTTTTGAATATATGCACCGAAATGTTACAATTTTATTATTAACATAAAAAAAATGAATTTAATACATTATAAAACTGTCGAACACAACGCACGTGCTTTAAATGTCAGCAAAATATGTTAATACGTAAAATTTGTTATTTTTTTTATAAATTAATAATAATTAAAAAATAATGTTTTTAGCAAGTCTTTGTAAAGATTATGTTTGTCGTTATTCGTATTTATTTACAAAATTGTATTTTTTTAAAGTATTGTTCGGTGTGTTAAGGTAAAAATCAACATATGAATTACGTAATATTTTCAATCAGTATTTTTTTTATAGACAAACATTATTGACAACAACAATCGAAGATTACTAAAAAAAAATCTTTCAATTGAAAAAATTGATTTTTTCGACAGCTTTGCGCTTATTGCAAAATACAATAAGGCTTGAAGGTTTGTGCCTTGTGTTTTATACACTTTACAAACACTCCTCGAAATCAGACTAACCAACAGACTAAACGCACTTATTATTCGAAGTAGGTAAATTGCGTCCCTGAAAAAGGTCACAGACCACAGTCATAAACTATACGTAAATTGTTGCCCGGGTATTTTTGAAACGTATGTTGCAAATTGCGCCTCGAGACAATTCAAAAAAACATGCAAAATGGTACATATATAAAAAGTCAGAGAACAAAAAATAGAAAAATGATGTAGAAATATTAATAAATTATATAGGTACAAAAAAAAATGAAAGAATTGCAAAAACAAATTATTTGTTTAGACTTTGGGCGGGAATTATCATATACATTCTTCAAAATTTACCAGTTACTTTATTAATATTTTTTAATCATAAACAAAATAAACAGCAAAACCAATATTTTTAACCATATTAATACAATTTTGTTGCCAGTCTTGAGTCAAAATAATTCCTAGGCGTAATTTACGCAAGAATAAAAAATATTTAATTGGTGATTTACCTATATATAGCCATTTTCACATAATATACGTGGTCCACGATTTACCTACATGAAAAATTTAATATTTAACGCAATTTACAGCGCCCTATATTAGGACGATTGTAAATTCCGTCGATTTTCAGGTAATCGATTTTAGGGTAAGATTTATAAAATAAAAATCCAAAATCCATAGATTACTGCTATTTATAATATAGCTGCTCCGCAACTTTCAACTGTCGTCTGTCTTATCTAAATTTTCTGATAATTTAGAATTACACGACAAATCATTGTACGTACAATCATTGTAGGTTATATTTTTTAGTTCGTTGGTTAATTTCAAGATGAGTAGTACTAGTAGGTACATCTAAATAGATACGTCGAAAGAAATAGTCAGCAAACGTAGAAAAATTTTACTTTGTTTAAATATAGTAAAGTTTTAGGAACAATAACGAATTTAAAGCCCATATTTGTAAGATATTAGATCTAAGGAGAAACACGCGTATAATTATTGTATTATATTTTTATGTCTGATTATATCAGTAATTGGAATTTCATACAACATCTGTCCTTAAGAATACATCATTCGAGTAACATTTTACTCGTTCGCGATACTTCGTTTGTATACTCATTTAATGAATAAGAATAATATCTCGAGTCAAAAGCAGCTACACTGTACGTATAGTATTGTACATATTATAGGCAGAATAATATACAAAATGATATCGCAATAACGCAATGCATATAATTAGTTTTTAAATTACATTATAGAACATCATGGTTTTCGATTACTAATCAATTCGAAGAATCGTATTAAAAACCGATATACTTAACAAATTACATTATTCGCTACCGTTTAAATAAAACACATTAGGTAATTGCACCATTTCGAACAGTAATTTGTCTGATGTACTGTAGAATATAGTGTAGGAAAGGTATAAAATTTAGGATCTCACGCGGGTCGATTGTAATTATAACTCAGAACTGACTAAAATGCTCGAACAATTAATTTTATGTTCTCACGATATTTCTACGCTGCAGCGCATCTAGTATATGAAAGTAGAGAATTTACAACAAATTGTATTGTAATAGTAAATATTAGTTTTCCAATGTTGTTGACGTCGAGGTTCTTAAACGCATGTCTTAGTGAGAAATTTATAATATTGCTGTACAATAATTATACTCACTGTATATCGGTAAAATATACTGTGGTAGGTATAGTAGCTTTGATCTGGCAATCTACAACATATTTTATACGATCTGCTGTTCTTATATGCAATCTATTTGTTGTTTTAATAAGTTGTAATATATTTGTTTTAAGAACGCAACAAATACATTTTAAACATTTCGCTTCGTACAAATAAATAATAGCTATAACAATAAAAACGAACAATCTATTCTATTGAAATCTTAAATCCAATCATCGTTTTCGAGATGCCATTTCACGATATTATCTATTTCGCGGTTGATCAAATAATTTGTTATGCACACACACACATACCTATATATAATATTATTATGTCTATAGCTTAGAGTTTTAGATTACCTATAGGTGATTAAATATAATATGCTGTGATGGAATTTTTTGATTTTTTTCTAATCAACGCGTTTTGTCAATCGAATATTGTTCGTGAGTTATAAAACGTTTTCTATGTACGTTTTTATTAAAAATATTAAGTTGAGCCGGTGTCAGTTATATGTTAGGTATCTATATATAATATATGTACAATATATACCTACGTTAATAAAAATGTGATTATTTTATTACTTCGAGTTGTTATTTAGAAATTAAACGTTATTGTTTTATTATTGTTTTCTCAGTATGACGTCGTCATCGTCGCATAATAAAATATCGTTGGATAAGATCGCACGCTGAACCGAAGAATTATAATACATTATAGGCATATTATACATATAAATCATCACACAACATGTGCCTACGAATTATGCGGATGACTGAACGTGTAAACTTAGACTTTTCAACGTCAGACGTTAAAAAAATTTAAAAAAATTGTTCGGTGAATTACAAACGTATATATATTATTACATTATTATGTAAAATATACATTATTCGAATGAAAATCTCACATAGTTTAAACTATAATATATAGTATACTCCTATATTGATGTGTATATATTATACCTATTGGCTATTAAAAGTAAAATAAAAAAATCATATTATACTTAATAATATAATATATATATTTCCGCAGCGTTGGCTTTAATTCAAATTAAATAACGTACAATTACTTTAATAGTTTTTCTCCTTTAATAGCCTATTTCGTTTCCAAAAATAACCGTTTCGTGATTATTTCTTTTTACAGTGCGTCCCGCGTTTCATGCTATTTTATTATCACCATTAAAATATATTATATCGGATGCCCAGATTCTGCAATACCATCAGAGCAATTTTACCTATATTACATGCATTATTATATGCATTATTATGGTTACGTGTATTGATATAAGAGGATCGGGTTTTAGAATGCTGCGGTGGACTGTCGACATCACGAATATTACAAGAAACCGAGTTCAACGACAGTCTGCATAACTTTTCAGTATAGGTAATCTAATATAGGTAGATATCGTACCGGAATGTGTGCGCATTGCATTACTTCGTATTTTCTTGACAATATCAATAATATATTATACGTGGGCAGTAGGTATTTTATGTTGTTTAGGGAATTAAAAATGTAAATTTCTTAGTTGAAAATCAAATTCAGACGTTGCATATGGATGATAACTATAATGACGTTACGCGTTAGTTAGCATAAAAAATAAAAAATAAACGTTAGCGTTATTTTTGTTTCAAATTGCAGAATGCAGATACATGCAAGTATATATAACCTAATACCATATACAGTAAACACTGTACGTAAAAGTATTTAAATCTTCTTAGTGAAAACTAATAAAAACATTTTATTAGTCTGATGAAAAACTTGACATTTAAATTGTACCATTGACGGTAGATTTCAGTTGTAATGATATCAAAAGGAGTACCTTCCTGTATACTTTTCGGTTATAGATACTTAGCCTACCAGTATACCTACCAAACTACTTTAGTCATCTGTTGACACACAACTATAGTAAGTACTTATAGTTCATCACACATAATATATTTTACCATCGGTATACCGTATACGCTTTGAAAAATCTTACAATTGAGCACACGTGGTCTTGCAGTCGGTCTTGAACCCTTTCTAATTTGAATGTGTACAGTATGATATTATATATTATTACCTATATATGTCTCTTCTCAGTTCTCTATAACAAATATGCTCATTACGCCCGCGTGTATTTTAATCCACAGGGGTCAAGGAATCTTCGTCTCTTTGCGGTTGGAATGCACGTTACCGCGGTTAGTATAGGTCCTCTGCATCGGAAAATATAGGTATATGTAATATGTATATATATTTAACATTTTAAATGTGTGTGTGTTATGGTTGAATTCAATGGCTTGAAATCTGTCTTTTTTTAAGTGGTTCGGCTTTCAGCACCAACAATGGACCCGAGAGCACTCGAGACTCGACAGTTGGAGGACGGCACGCCCGATGCAAGTGGTCATATACAACAGTTGTTCACTTGCTGCAGGAGGATATAGACTTTCGCCCAAAATATGTTAGCGATAAAATCGAAACAATAGGAATAGTGCGATGATGAAAAAAACTAAAAGACACTTCAATAATTATATACATAAATAAGTGTGTGCGTGTGCCACTAACCCGCACTACGAGCCTATCACATTTAATATTTGATAATTATTGTATACGTAAGTATATCGCACGTAGTGCATATTATTATAATTATTACTATACGTTTATATATATTACATTGTACTCTGTTCGAATTTCGATTCATTTTATACGTCTTAAACGTTCCCAGGGTAAGTCTTTACCTATATTTAAAGTCGCGAAATTATTATGCCCACAAATATTAATCTTTCGGCGTTCATTATTTTAAGAACGTACTTGCATTTCAAGTGTTTTAACCGTGGGACCATTTTTCAGTTTTAACGGTAACAACAATACGCCAACAACTGGACAAACCGAATCAAATCCTCACGGCGTGCCTATGTAATATTATACTGTGTACTGTGTAGTGCAGAGTAGTATAGACAGGTCGATTTTCAAAATGCATAACGGTGCAGCACCGCAGCGACATACCTAAACAGCTGGGCAATAGATACCTCCATAACGTCTATATAAACTATCTTAACGTGAGAAACTTCGTCTCCTTTTTGTAATATATATTTTTTTTCATCCGTCGAGCGTGCATTTTTTTCACATGTTAAACAATTTCCGCCTTATACCGCGTACCTATGGCACATTACTTCTACATAGTATCCATTATTATAATATATAGAATATTTCGAATTGTAAATATACGAGACAAACATCACGTATGATAATGCGCGCTTTTGTGTGTCTTACGATTTATGCGTTTTGTTAATTTTGTTTTCAATCCTTTATACGGAAACACAATACCCAGGTAGGTACCTACGACATTTTAGATGCGTCATGCCATAATAAATCGACGTCCGTCGCGTGCGGTGTGCTCAATATCGATGGATCATCGTCGGTAGCGTTTTCTGCAGCCTCTTCTCAGCTATATATGTGCGAGTATAAGAAGAGCTATAGACAAACACACACACACGAGCGGGTGCGCGCGAGAGAGAAATCCTATTTGAAAATCCAAAACACAATTTCGAAAGACTCAGCTGAGCAGTTTTTTATTGGCTTTCTTCGATATACTGTTGTATATTTTAACGTCTGTTTATACGCTGCACATCGACTGCAACAACAGCAACAGTAAATACAACGCTCTCGTCAGCGACTCGATAATGGTCATTGACGTTTTCAGCATTGTGCTTGACGTGTACCTATACTACACACGCACCGACGACGTACTCAAAGTGTATATTATTTATATGTGCAAATGAAACAGACCGGACGAAAAATGTAAATAAAATCGTCTAGCACATTCAATAATAATAATTATATATAAAATGATACATTATAATATTATCGTAAAGGGGGGCCGAATCGTGGTCGTGATGAGCCCCTTACGTCTCGGGTATTATAAGTATATTTAATATATTTTTTTTTATATATATATTGAAGCTGCATACATATATGGTTTTTACTGTTTGTTATTCGTATACAATCCTACGCGTACGATAACCTGTGTCTATGGGTTATAGATTACACGTTAGCAACGATAATACGATATTATTATTCAATATGGTACACTGAACGATATAAGTATATACTCCTATGTATTATGGTTAGTATGGGTATTATTCCAACGGGTAGTCCAAATTCGGTAGTGTTATGTGGAATACCAAAAATGCAATTGACTTAACGAATAGTTAGAATAAAATAATCATATATTGTTTTCAATCCCATCATTCCTATATATATAATAAAAGTTATAAAATGTATTTGTTTATTTTTAAAAATGACCCCACTAGGTACTCCCCACCAGAGTAAACCTTAGAGTATAAGGTCTACTGTTCATCATATGTGTATATCTCACACATTGCAATAACTCACTTTATACGAGTAATTTGACAGTTCAATTCTAAGTATGACGATACGAGAGTAAATTATTTTAACTTCAAACCACTTTGCTTTGACCAGGTAAAAATTATTCGTTTTAAAAATGTATATTAAACTGTATATATTTTAATGAATAGTTTTTTTTAAAACTTTACTTCAGGTTTTATAACAATGATCCATGTATTCTATATTTTAATCAATTCCACATTAAGAATATCCAACAAATAGTTTTTAATTTTACATAAGTTACAGAGAGGAATGGTGACATTTTTAGTCTAAGATTTTTACAAAAATACATTTCTTCACGAAGTTGACCTATATATTTTATTTTACGAGCAGTCACGTGTCAGTCCAATTCATATTTATCCAAGTGTCAGAAGGAATAATAGTCTATGACGTATTACTAAGAATTATACTAATTTTCTAAACGACGAGGACAAATTAAAAAAAATCCAACATATACTCGTATTACCTATATATGCCATATGGCGAACCTTGACTCGTTCGAACGGTCTGCCATATAATCGAACGGTTTTTAAAAGTCTGCGCCGTTCAATCCACTCATTACAAAAGTTTTGATCAATATTGGTGACTACTAATAAACACACTATACAACCACACACACTCGCACATAATATTATACATGAACGCAATATGTATCGGCCCGCAAGCGCTAATCGAAATAACATTACACGGCCAGAGGGTATATAACATATAGGTAGGTACCTAATATTGTATAGTACCTATGTATAGTATATACGTATAATTGTCGTTATTCGTACGCATATGAATTGTAATACGCGTGCTGCCGTCCGGGTACGTACGAGATGTAGGTACTATATAGGTATTGTAATATAATATTATAATAATATTATACGCTGCTCGTTCCGTATAATATTATAGAGACGACCGCAAATCGATAAATCGCATATATATAATATAAATACATATTATAATGTGAGCTGACAACAGCACGCTGTGGTTTATTTTTATATAAGTGCTCTCGAGCCGTATATTTTCCGATCTATATACGCTCGTATATTGTATAGTGTATGTGGCTCAATCGGTTTTCGGCGCCGATCGAGACGGTAGATCCCCAATGGGTGCGCCATTTGGGAGTTTAGGGGGTGAGAGCAGAGTCTGCACTCGCACCCCCTTCCAATTTTATCCATAATTAGCATACTTAATACAGGTTAACTTAATAAAGGTGTTTATCAATACTTGCCCAGTTTACCTGCTTTCCTGTTTCACTTTTATAATCATCATCAATACATAACATAATAAAATGAAGTTGTTTTGTTTGTTCGGTATAAATTTCGAAACGGCTTGACAGACTTGGCTGATTTTTTTTTTTTTGTGTTCGTAATTGTCACAACAAGGTTGAAGAAAATTCGCCGGAAAAGTAGGAAATCTGGATGCAAAAATACAATGGTGGCGCCATCTATCCAGTAAAAAAAATAAGCTAAATAATAATATATTTTTGTTTATTATAAGGTTGTTATTTAACTAAATAGTTATTATTACTGGGTCTGTGTCGAAATTCCGACATGTAAAATACTGATATATCAGTATATCACCAAACATAATTACATATCATATTCATTATTCGACAATTTAATTTAAAACTCAAACAATATATTAAACTTCAATATTAATTTATACTTTTACATCATATTATAATATATTATAATAATCGTTAATCATTATTTAATAGGTAATTTAATTTAATAACACAAATAAATTTATACTACTGTCAGTATTTTAAACTGTCGGGATTTTGGTGTCGGGCTTTTGACCAGTCAGGATTATCACTGTCGGGATTTTGATACCTCCCATTAGGATTGATTATAAGTTTTGGCAATATATACATAATATATATATTTAAAATGTTTAAGTTTCGAACACCATCACATCGAATATTAAATAACGAATTACACAAAGTTTGAATCATATGGAGCTGGTATTTTTCGGTTAGGTATTATAATAATTAATTGGATTATCTCAAATATGTTACCTACCTACATAGGTACACTTTTTTACAAATATATTTATAAAAAAAAAAAACAAATCTTTGTTTAGGGCAGCGCAGGGTGGGACAGCTAGTTTTACATAGATTGGTATAATATAGTCATGTTTAATTTAAAAAAAAACCGCTTTAATAATAAAAGGGGATTTCAACAATAATTTGGCTGAGAGAGGATTGGCCTCATATAGTGTCTGCACCCCATAACCCCTTCGAAACTGAAACGAAATTTGAGACTGAAACCACTGGTTCGCGAATTCATCGTTTGTTTACACCACGAGTCCCTGCAGCATAAACGGGTGCCTTCAGTGCAATAATAATAATTTTTGAAACACCGCCGTCGATAAAAAAAAAGTTAATTTTATATTAGAAATCATTCTCTGCGTCGTTTTGCTCTCCGTTTACGTAATTATAATAATTCGCGGCGTGCGCCCATATACTCACATGTCGGTAGGTGTACCTATATCTATCTCTGTAGTCTGTACGTTTATAATAATATGTTATAATATTATGGTGGCACGCAATGCATTATAATTATCGTATCGAAGTATACGAACCAAACGATCACGGGTCGATTTTACACACATACACACACGAGAATCGTCTTAAAAATATATAATATTACACCGATAAATGCCGATTTTAAACACTAGTAAATTGCGGTCCGCGTGAAATTTCGCGTGATCGGACCTAGTCGCGGCGAACGCGAAACAGTGTGGCCACACGAACGTTATACTGACCAATACCACCACCCAGGGTAATATTATTATGGTACCTATACGAGTATGACATTTCAAACGGTTTTCCTCTGACGAAACGCGGATTTGTTGTGGGTTCTAGGAATCTAGGATAATATCACACAGAAACTCGAATGGTTGAGCGCGCGGTAAAACGATAGATCGTCGGGCAAACTATATATATATTTCTATACACGCATATAATATATCTATCTGTGTGTATATTATATTATTATGTACTCTATTATATTATGTTATACTGTTCACGCACATGCTTTACAAGTGTCACGTACGCGTGTAGTAGACGTCGAAATAAAGATGTTAAAAAAATAAATCTCACGCCAACATGATAATAGCGAAGGTAGCAGAATTCTTTAATAAGGCGATTGGATTTGGTGCGCCTGTAACGATTAACTGTCGAGGAAATCGTGTAGCACTGTAACCATTCCAAAAACTTAAGAAAACTTTAAGAAAAATCGTTTTTCAATAATATTATAAAGAAAGCACGACTGGAGACTTTGAGGGTTGGTAGACCTTTTTACCACACCTGATATAGGTAGGTACGCTACATATTTTTTCTGTCGACTTTTATTTTAAAACTTAGCTTGAAGTCATTTTTTTTCATCGTAGAACTTTTGTACATGGTGAATATTTTATTCTATAAGCTCCTATTATAACTGCCATGTTCGATCGCGTTGAATACATCACTTCACATAGGTACGTCGTTATAATAATATTATTATAAATAATAATTATTATTTTTAATAGATATAAAATATGTATAATGTGCAAAAAAACACGAAAATTCGACGCATTACTCGGAACGCGCCGCGAGATGTGCGTTCGAAACGGTACCTATTATAGGTACTCATGATATCACAGAATAATTTATGGTATGATGACATTTATGTGAGACGTAGACATCGCGCCGTTTAATTACATTATCATTTATATTTATTAGACATTTTTATTTAGTATCCAATTTCATATTTCTGTTTCCTGTGTTAAAAATTATAACAGGAAAGTTCTAGACTACAGTTAAGAAATATGAAGACAATGGAGTTTCTTTTTGCGTTAATCAACAAAGTTATTAAAAATGCCGGACTAGCCAATAAAAGTGACGAGTGGATGGAGTTTGGAAAATTCTGTAAAACCAGCTTATCCTACCCATTAACAAAGGTAAATCACTTGTAACTTGAACATTAGCTCATGCAATATTTTTTTTCTGTGATAATTAAGTTGAAAATCAAAAATGTAGATTATACTAAGAATTAAGTTAATATAATGCTACAAATGATAGCAGCGGATTACTATTTATTTTGAGAAATTATAATAAACTATTTAAAAACTAAAATTAATACACTTTGGCGAGAGTTCGTTAACCAATCAAAAGAATTCACGTGCGCAGTCCTTCGACAATTTGGAAAATATGTCATCATGCCATATTCTTTTATCGTGCCTGCCTATAATACCTACCTAGATGAGAAAATCATTTTGAAATTAACAGAGCGCACTGATGGTCATACGTGTGCTTGTGTATTATGCGGTTGCGAGACTTTGACCGCGTTCATACAGCAGCCGATCATTCGGACGCTATAATGGTAAACGATACCGTGGTTGTTAATTATACCACGGTGCCATTTGTCGGGTAACGCGAAAGAATATATTACAACAGTTAGGTTAGAATAACGGGCGGGCACATAATATAATTATTATTGTGTGCGTATTGAGAGAGTGTATAGCATTAGTCGCCTCGGACGAATCAAAGCATACACATACGCACACAATTACGCGTATGTAATCGATACACAATAGAATAACGATTCTTTCAATATATGACTTTCTTCCTACATAATGTGCACTATATTATGTTCCGTGCATTTCCCAGAGATTATTCCATACCTAAGTATGTGTATTTATATGAATACAAGCACTGCAGCGTACCCACCTATATGTATAGATACAAAACGGTAGTCATTATTAATAAACGAGAGTCGGATCAAACAAACTCTCGACTAATGGACTTTTATGATCATTATTTATAATAATAATAATATTATTATATGCGTTTTATATAGAGCACACGGCGCGCGTGTTTCATGACTCATGAATATCGTGGCATAACCAATTGATTTCAAAACACTTTTCCGACACGATATTATTATCGAAAAATTTGTTTACTTATGGGCCGGTAAGACGAGTTTTCCAATAAGAGGCGAGTTCTTTTCTAGAACGCAACGGTTTATATGTTTTGTGTTCCACCTGCACCACGCGCTTAACCCAGATGTAATGTATTTTTTTGTCTAGGTATATGCAAAGCATTAGCTATACCAGGTGATCCCCATTTATGTGAATACAATCAGTCTTAAATTTTTCGATAATATTTTTTTTTTATACTTTTATGGCTTCATTCATAATATTACTAAAAAAAAATTATATTTTTTACTATTTTTCTTCGAAATAATTTTTTTCAGAAATGTTGAAAACTTTTAAAATAATAAATGTATACATTTAAATGAATCACTCTGTATAGGTACTATGAAAAGTCTGTGGTGTTTTCAGTGCTATTTACTATTTACAATAGAAACGAAGCGAAACGTTTATTTTAAATTTTCAGCATATTAAGTATAATATTATGCACTAAACATTTGTGCCTATACTATAATATTTAGTATAGCATATAAATTAAAGTACATAAAATACAAAAAAAAAAATGGAATGTGGGTATCCCACTAACCCACGCCCACATAAGATTTTGTTTTTTCAAAGTTCGGACCATTTAGACCTTATGACGCCACGCCACTGAACAACCGCCATAGTAATTTACATACCTGCCTTACCCATATAAACGATTATTGTTGAGAAACTTTTTTGATAATACATTTATAAAATAAAGATTTGTGTACTATACATGTACCTACTACCTACGTGGCTACATATTGTATACGTCCGTGATAAATATTGAACATTTTATTATCTGAGGGTGAAATCATGTCTATAATCACATTAGTGCCGCGATCAACTAAATTAATTTAAATATTTATTATCATAAGTCGCCGTTGTGAGTGACGCTCTATAATGCTTACCAGGCGATTTCTAATCGAACGATGCGTGTCATAAACTAATCATTATTTTTTTTTCGTATATGGTCGTATATACCTACATACGTTTAATTTACGCATTTTACTTACAAATAACAATATATACCTGTGGTTTAAAGAATTGGTGAGATCGGTTGGGTTAGGTTTAGGAATTGGGTGCGGCATTTACAATAATTTAGGTTTATATCTAGTTAGAAATGTGAGTGTATAATGTATATGTACCTATAACAATTTTAAAAAAACCTACCTATACAACCATATTATAAGAATTTTATCGTTTTATTGAATGTTAAAATGTTTGCGTATTTATATAATAAATAGTATATAAATATATTTTATGCTTATTCCAAAAAAAAAAAATGGTTTCGTTTGGTTGATAATCGATATGAAAAATATGAAATTGTCTAAAACAATTAACAAACGACCAGACCCGATGGCCGACAAGGATTTGATTTAAAACAAAGTAATTATAACTGCTTCTTTATTATAGGAAATTTCTCATCAATAAATACTTATATTATTTATCTCGGAGTTAAATTCTGTATTCTAAGTAATAGTTCTAAGATAATGACGTTTTTAAAAATTGTTTTATAGAAAACAAACGTGTACTTCAATGGAGTTGAGAACAGTTCGAACAATCATGACTTTCTATATAGGTATAGCATTCGTTCGTTATGAATAATTTCTATTACCTTGTGTTTACATCAGTTTACTCGTTTTAACTTTGTTAAAACAATTTCGCTTTTGTTTTTAACTTTGACCGTTTTGTTATAATACCCACTGTTTTCACAAAAATAATAATTACAACTTCTTATCATTGTGTATTATAAATGTGTTGTGTAATATTATTGTTTTATTTTTAATCGTTTTGAGGTGTAAAAAAAGTCCATAGCTTTTTTTTTGTTTTGTTTTGTTATAACAAAACATGTGTATAGTCAAAGAATTACGTAACTATTTCTATGCATACATAATATTAGGTATCACCTATCTATCTATATTTTAAAGTTCTCAATGCTTATAATAATTAATGTTTATTTTAATAGTTTTTATTTCAGTATAGGTATTTGAAATTTACACTCCATGAGAGCGTATTTGCGCACTAAACTTAATATATTATGAAGGTATCCTCAGATGAAATTGATGTTACTGAAAAAAATAAATCATTCTTCGTAGTCGTATATTATTGTAATTTATAGTACGCACTCTTATAATAGCAGCCTATACCAAAATATAACGTTACATTGTGTTCGTGTATTTTCGTGTGATTAATTTGTTCATATTAATTTTCGTCGCTTAAAAGTGTGGATGTACACATATATATCGCATCGCACAGGTGTCTGAGTTAAATCACATCTAGACGAGTCTGCGCATACAGTCTTTACGTACGACGGCGGAGGTATGTAAATCGAAAAGATAATCGTTGGAAGTGTGTGCTAAGACAACCGTTAATCTATCTCGATTTTAGGAGTCATTAAAATCTTCACATGTATCGGTAAATTCGCATAATAGCCCGTTGTAAACAAAGCGGCATGTTCGGTATTAATATAATTATTATAAATCTCTCCGTGTGCACCTATATATACTGTGTCAAAACCGATAGAAAGCGAAAGGTCCAACACCGCGGGGCCCACGGGCTACCATACATCGATAACTTATACCTATATACCATATAGTGCCCGCGGTACAGCTCATGCTGCAGATGTGTTAAAACGCACAAAACCCGTTTATATCAAGAAATTTCAAAAACTTTTGAACTGCAGTCGATCCCGCTATATTATATATTATACACACTGCGCACATAGGTATTATACCAGACATAATATATGTGTGATTGTCGGAACATACCTACGAGTGAAATTTTTACTTTTTTTAAACTTTTTATCATATTTTATTTTATATGAATTTCGACAACAATTTCAAACAACGAATCAACCACGGGCATCCAGCATTCAAAAATAAAAATAACAATATATTCAATAGGTTCTTTATTTGATGGTCTATATTTTTGAAAAAAACTGTACATTATATGATGTGGGTTTGTGCACTTTAACCTTTCATCGGCTCCCTCTAAATCTCAGTCCCTACAACAAATAGAGTTTTGAG
This sequence comes from Nasonovia ribisnigri, assembly GCA_027563435.1. Lineage (NCBI taxonomy): Eukaryota > Metazoa > Arthropoda > Insecta > Hemiptera > Aphididae > Nasonovia > Nasonovia ribisnigri. The sequence continues at coordinate 81,104 of JANEHU010000551.1, forward strand.
GTAACATTTACTTTTAAATACATTTTTATTTTTCATGTTTTATCAGATGGTCAGCATCGATTTAAGAGACTGGAAACTTGGAAATGTAAAGAGACATTGAAACCAGTATATTATGCATCTCGGATAACAAATATTGATTTAAAAAAAGTAATTTTGTGCAGTAGAATCATGTATATAGATTTAAGTACAAATCAACATTATTTTACGTGTTGACTCGAAATATACAATATGTGACATAGAAAATCAAATCTTAAAATATTTTACCAACTTAATTAAACTAGTTAAATTTATATAAATAATAATCTAAAATTCTAAAACGTAAGTACCTATAGGTAAAATATTGGGTTCTAAAAAATAATTTAAAAAAAACTTTTAGTGTTTTTTTTCAGACTTTCAGTCTTTTACAATATGATGTAGAACAGGTATAGCTTTATCGTCCGAACCGTAGTATACGTATATATGTGTAATAAGTAATATCTAATAAGTAATAGCCATTGTCCATTGCTCACGCCGACTCGGAATTATCATATTATATTTATTTACCGTTTCGTGAGTCGTGAAAATCTGTAGTGTACTTGAAATATTATACACAAGTCGTATAATTAATGCGCGTGCGATATGCACACACACGTGTAAAACTGTAAAATATAAATATATATTATAAAAGTACGCCGCTATGGCGGCGGTAGGTACCTATACGTGACGGACGGACGAATCGAAGTGAAATACCTACCCAAAATGCCTTTGGGCGCCGCGGCAGCAACGGTCGCCTCCGGGAGGCGAAATTTTAAAACATGCTACGTCTGATCATTTAACCAAAGATCTGCGCATGCGTGTGGACATGGTTATTTTTCAAGTCAGGTACCTACTATCACAGAACAATTTATAGTTCTCCCGGAGTGTGATAAGAAATGTGATCATGGGTTACTCATGATATCATTTTATTAGATGCACGATTTACCGCTAAGGTTATTAAAATTTAAAATAATTAATCATTTTACATTCAATTATTAAGTTGTTCAAGTTGTTGTATGGACTATGGACCGTTGTAGACGTATTGGTAATAATTAAGAGGAAGGAAAATTCGGCCGTAAAAACATGCTTTCGTACTTCCCATTTTCCTCAGCCTTCATTAGTCATAGAAACATGATTTTTTCACTAAAATAAAAGTAAGAAGTTTTACTACATTTAATGTTCGTTTTGAAAAATTTGTCTATGTAATAATGAATTGGAGATGGAAGAAAAAAAGTCCAATGTTACTACGATATTAAATTTTTCTAAAAGATGTTCTTCAGTTTCTCAAAGTATGATTGGTCATGCATTTTTGTAAAATAAAATAGGTTTATATTATAAATTAAGAGTATTTACCTACCTAAATATGTTTATTAATTATTAATTATATTAACTTGAATATAATTTATAACTAATAGATAGCTAGATTGGTGTGTACTTTCTAGATTATAATCATGTTAATTTATGAACACTGAATTGAAAAAAATATATTTTTGTGTTTTGTCATTGAAATCTAAATCTACTAAAAATAAAAAAAAGTAGGAAATATTTGGAATACTTTTTGGGAAATATTCTAAATACTTGAGAATATTATTATCATTAACTATTCGAATACATATTCTGAATACTTTTTAAAAGTATTTTACCCATGTCTTGAAATCAGCAACATCCCTTTTTTAGTCTCAATTAATCCTAATAAATAAACAAAACAGATAAATACAATGACAGTATAATAAATTATGAATAATAATAGGTATGTCTAAACTTATATTTAGATATTATACTTAGGACTACTTTGCACTATGTGTGGCTCCTAATAATTTATTATTTTCTACACAATATGATAGGGAATGAGGTGTTTTTAATAATTTTGAAGGTAATTGTGTTGGATCAAATTGTTTCCTTTTAATTTGAGGTCTTGATGGTATTTTTTGCACATAACCATGTTCTTTAGTTCTTTTCCATTTTGGATTTCTTCCTGCTGCCAAATTTCTTCTACCACCTATTTCTGTTTTGCGTCTAGCTCTAGTAGTAGGTTGAACTCCTATTTGCTTAGTGCCCATTAATTTGGGTTTCTTTGAATTTGGATTTAATCCAGAATATTTTCCAAAAGTTTGCATAGCAGAATTAAGGCTTGCGTGTGTACGGACATTTGTTTGAAAAGAATTAACAAAAGATTTCATTGATGGTAAAAAATATTTTTTGTCAGATTCAAAAGCTTGTTTCATTTTCTCAATGACTTCATTAAAATTGTTCATAGCATTTTCAAAATATTCAGCAGGAGGTGTTTCTAGAAGATTGTTAGTTTGATTTTCTTCAATTAATTTTATACTTTTGCTTGTGTCTATGTCTTGGTAACTTAATTGATTATTACTGTACACTGTTGTTTTATTTGTTTGGATTAAATCTTGTTTATTTGTGTTAGGATTTTCAATTTTTGATGGACCATACCATCCAGATTCAATGTCTGAAGAACCTGTAGCTATAATGTGAAGTTTTTTTCTTGTCTCTTCAGTTGTAGGTAAACAAATATTGAGATCAATATTTAAATCATCAGCAATAAAAACTTGGTGTTTGCATGGAAAACCTGTATTTCCTTGGGGACAAGAACATATTCCATGGTTTAGATCCACGGTATATTGAGTATTACGTACCTTGTTATTCACCTCAAATAGTGAGCAATGTGTATCACTTGTTTTATATGATAAATTAGTTTTTAACATTTTACTAATGTTAATTTTATTTTTAAGGTATTGTGGGGGTCTATTAGCTGCGATATCTAAAAGTTTTATTTCATAAAAAGCATCCAAGTCGTTAACAATGAAAAAAAATAACTGGACTGGAGAATACGCTTTTGTCCTATCAAGTATAACATCTTTTATTATCTTAATCCCAGCTTCACTGATGTTGTTAGTATTTTGTCCCCGTGTAATTAAACCTTTTCGAAAGCAAAGTGCCCACTCTTGTCTTCTTTGGTATAAATTTTGAAGGTATTTAACAAACTTTGGGAATTGTTTTACTAATGGTTTTTGAAGTGCTTTATTGTATGTAGTTTCTAATTCATCTCTGTCTTTTGAGTATACCATATTCTTTATTTCCAAGTAAAGGGTTTGACGATGATCTAAGGGCACACCATGGCTATAATCCCACAAATATCTCCATGCGGCCTGTAATATGTGAAAAATACAAAGCAGAAGTTTTGACTGAGGAAATGCTTCATGTAATGCATTTCTCTCAGCTGTTGAGTCATCTGACATAAAAATCTTGGGACCTACTAAACCTCTACCTCCTAAAGCAGCTAATGGGATTAATGTTTTCCATAGTTCTAAACCCGCTGAAATTACAGAAGTTGATTCACTGGTCAAAATAATTGTTCCCACAGGAAGACCACCAGCACAACTGTTTGTGTATATCATAAAAACTTTGCAACCATATCTATCCACATTGGCTGATGCATCAATAAAAAGTATCTGTCCACATTCGTCAAAGCCTACACTGATTCTTTTCATTAAGGGTGTTAATATTGCTATAGCAAAATTTCCGTCATCAAGTATTTTCATTGCAGCTACTTTTGATTTACATTCCATATTATACTCTTCAATAGCTTCATTAAGGGATACCATCATGTCATTGCCATGAGCTACTCCAAAATTTTTTTTAAACATTTTGTAATACAAATAGTAAACCCATTGTGGGTCAGGTAATTCTCCTCTATCACCAGCAGATACATAATAATTATTACCTTTCTCAACTCTCAATTGTGATTTAAAAGTAAAAAGTGCTTTAGATGGTGTTTTCCCTTCCTCAAACAATTTCAAAATTTTAGATTTTACTTCATCCGATGGAATTCTGTGTCTAAGAACTTCAGCTCTTAAAATTTGATGATTGTGTGTGTGTTTTAATACAATTTCTGCTTTGGTTTGTAAATTATTTTTCAAACCAACTTCATCATTTCTGTGTACAGGAATTAAAACATTATTAAAATTTTAAGTTACTTTAAAATTACACATATTTCACAAACCTTAAGTCTTTCATTATTTGCAATCCTAAAGTAGCTTTACAGTTGTAATGTTTCTGACTTGGTGTAGTACCTATTTTTGGCCTTGTATTATGATGACACCGAAAACGTTTCTTTAACAATGTAACAAATATATATATTAGAATAAGAATTACTAGCACAATTTTATATTGTATTTATAGTTTCTAAATATTTTACCATTTTTACCTTATAAATAATGTCAGAAGATTTAGAGTTTCTTACACTTGTGGCCAAAAATGTTATTTTACTTTTTTCTCTCATAGTTAATAACCAAGAATTTATATTATCAACTCCAAAACTGTTAATATCAAACTTTGCAATGAATTGCTCCTCTCCTAAACTTGTATATTCAATTACTGTATAGTCATATTCATCAGGAACTATACTCTAAAATTAATATTTTATACATATTTAAATAAAATATTATTATACAAAAGAGAAAATTGCACAACAATTAAAATATATTTTAAGAAATACACGGTAGGTATATTTATTAAATTTATTTTGACTTAAAATTATTAATACCTTCAAATTATCATGCATAGGTTGACTGGTTTTTTGAAACATTTCTGGTTTTAGAAAACTGTCATTTTCGATATTTTTTACAGACTGTAAATTTAAATTTAAATTTCATAGACAAATTAGCTTATTAAATATTTTATTTTAAAATTACTTTTGAACTCAAGTTATTTGCTTCATTAATTTTTTCTGAGTGTAAAGTTTTAATGTGGCGTATCATATTTGTTTTTAATGTAAATGTTTTGTTGCATTTTTGACATTTTATTGGTTTTACTTTAGCATTAATTTGTTGTATGTTATGTTTTTCTGATAAATGTCTTTTAAGGGTATGATAATATTTATACGTAATTCCACAATCGTCACAATTAAAATCCTATAAAATATCAAAGCATATCAAATATCCAACATGTTAGGTACAACATTTAAATAAAAATTCACAATTATTGTACTTTGTAATTTGTTATTATAATTAATTATATAGATTAATTTTAATATTAATTAGTCATTACACAGATACATATATACAATTTCATACTACACATAATGCATTTTGTATGACACAAAAATAAGCCCTGCTATGTACAATTTTTTATTTTTGTATAGTGTAACAAATAAAAAAAATTAATTTTGCTAACTGGCTTCTATTAAATGAAATGAAAAAAGTATTTCACAAGTATTTAGAATATTTTAAATACAAGGAAAGTATTTGAATTTGTTCTTAAATAAATTTTCTTAAAAGTATTTTAAATATATTTCAAATACTTTCTGAATGGATGTATTTGTATCTATATTTAATTAACAATTTTAAAAGTATCTCTTACAAGACTAGTGTATGAAGATATATGTATTTTTGTATTACTTCAATAAAAAACAATGTTACTTATTAGCAATGTACAAAAAATATAATAATGAATAAATAAATGCATAGGTATTAGGTATAATATGTATATTTATACAAATATATTATGATGCATTAACTTAAGTTTACATACATTATTTATTTATTTATGCATATGACACTTTTTCGGCTTATCAATAATTCAAGTAGTAACGTTAATTACAATATAAAATAGCTATAAAAAATAAAGTAAAATAAATAAAGTATAAAGAATAAAATATGTAACAACAAAACAATAGTCAAAATAATCAAAATAATTAAAAGGTAAATAAATAATAGTGGTGATAATAATGGTAACAACATAAACAATGGTAACTATAGTGAATGGGTAACAAGTAGGAAGGATCACAAACGTATAGTGAGTTCATCACTTCAGTGGTTGGGACAATCTTCAGAAGCGATTTTTTTACCTGTGATCAGTATTTCAAGTTCTTTTAGTTTACATACATGAGACACTTAGAACCAATACAACATTAATTATAATTACATAAACTAACATATTATCTATAATCTAAATAATATAAATAAAATAAAATTGTATAAATTAATTATTATAAGTCTTATTGAAAAGTCAATTTAAGTAAAGGCATTTCAATAATTAAAATACTGAACATTTTCTATTTTAAAAAACAAAACATAAACATAGATTTTTACAAAATAAAATAAGTGATAAATAAGATTAAAAAATATACATAATATACTTAATATTTATATTTTTTTTATTAGCATTATTTTGTTCATGTATTTTGAAACAGTGTCTGAAAAAATATATAAAAACAAAACAATTAATAAAATATGAATTATGATCTATGGGACAAATACATATATATTATCAGAATGTATATACATATATACAAAATATTATTATATATTAATTAATAATTTATTTCATATAATAATTTTGTTCAGACAATAAAAATGATGTTAGAATAAGAATACCACAAGCAAAACTCCATGTTATTAATACTTAGGCTATTTTTAAATGAAACAATTATTTTTACCTTCAGTTATTATTTGTTCATCTGGCATTACATTTAATGAAATAATAAAATAAATTACTACATCGAACTTGCATATATTTGTAAATTACATAAACATAATGTGTGGAATTTTTAACTGAAATCTCTAAAAACCAATTTTATAAAAACATGTTGTGTCTCATGTTAATAGAGTTAAATATTTATTTAAAACATTTTATTAATAAAATTGGTGCAAGGCACACCTTGCTGCCCCTGTGCGCACGCCTATGGTAAATAGCATTTGAGATTTGGGGGGGGGGGCTAAATTCCTACTTTAATAATATTCATAAGCTTAAAACAACATTTAGGAAATGTTTGGGTTATGCACATTTTTGGGGGGTTTTGACCATAAAGCCCCCCCCCCCATTTTCGTCTATGGTTTATGGTGTTAGAATTATGAAAGGACCTGTTTACAACAGAGCTAAACATTTATTTTATAATTTTATAAATTATAGTAAAAATCTTTTTAATTTAAGTTTCTGTTAAGATATATTATAATAAGCAGTGTTTGGTCGATCATCAAGGGGTACTACTAGTTGCATGTGTTATTTTGTCCTCATGAAGGACTCTTTCTGTCTGGCTATTAATAGCTGAAAGCTGTTTATTTTAAATTTGTACTTTTGGTCAACTATCCATGGGTAACTCTATGATTATTAAAGCTATCTATAGTACAATCATAGGAAACTCATGAATTATTTTAGTTTTTGCAATTTTTTTTAATTTTATGGATTTATCATAGTCCATAGAATAAGTAAATTCCAAAAACAGAAAATCACTTACATTTTATTTTTACTATTCACGATTAAACAACACATAGGTATTAGTATAGTCACTACTGACTTTAAATTGTGAACCTGTATACATCCCGTTTCCGTATGATAGGCACAAATTTATAAATTTATAATCATTAAATTACTATACCTACCACAGAATAACAGATAGTAGTATAATAGTTCATTATAATTTCTAATATGAATTCTGGGGGCATTTCATATCAATATTATCAAATATAAATATTACGTGTGCGCCATATTATAATGTGACTAGGAATAATAATTTTCATTATAGCTAACTCACTTTTGCTAATCTTTTTCTTTTTTTTGAAGGAGGTTCATTGCTAAATGCTTTAAATCTCGGTAAATTTTCTTCTTCAATGATTTTTCCTAAAACCTCTCGAAGACGTTCTTCCTCATACACAGAACTAAATGGAACCATGTTTATAATAAATTCCATATCTCCTTTCCCTGCTAAATATTCTTTTTTAAGATCTCTTTTTTCATCATCAGAACCTTAAAAAAATTTAATGACATTTAAAATAACAATAAGTTATACCTTTTAAATAATATATACCTTTATACTTTAATTCATAATCTCTGATTTCATTGTCGGTAATTTTTCTAAAAATTGAACTCCAATAGGTTTCCCAAGGGAAATCTTTTGTAGCAGAGTTGGGGTCAATATTATCACCAACACATCCTACAAAAACAAATTGTTACAAACTGGAATAATTTGTACATTAAATTAACTTTATATATAGGTAGACAGGAAGCACTAACCAGGGTGCAGATTTATATGTAAATGCATATTTTATTAGAAATGTTCACAATTTAAATCATTCTCATTAAACTATGCCAATTTTATTTTATAATAATACTATTATCAATTAACAAATAGGTAGGTAATTGGTTAATTATAATTTATAACAATAAGAATAACAAATTTAAATATATAATATGAAGATCACTAACAATTATAAATTAATAATTTAATAAACAAATAAAGCTAAGTCAACACTACAATTCATAACTTACCAGCATCATCGTAAAGCTTTCTTTTGTCAGCATCGTTTAGCAGAGCATGAATTCGACTGATGACTTTAAATTTTTCAGTAGCACCAGTTTTTTCGTTTTCAGTTACTTTGTCAGGATGGTATTTCATCGACAACATATAATACGCTTTGCGAACTAAAACAAATCACAACGATTAATAAATAAAATTAAAATATGTATACGTAGGTTTAGCTATAAGTTTGTAGGTTGTGTACTATAGTAGCACAATATCTAACCTTCTTTATCTGTAGCACCCTTTCTCGTATTCAACACCTCGTATAGATTGTCAGTGTTAAAATATTTACGGCAAAGCTCTAATAACGCGGTCATGTTGAAATCGTGAATACAATTTAAAAACCAGAATTTCAAACGATATTGATAACTTGTATCGAACGCGTGTATGCCTACTAAAACAATAATATAATGAGCAGTCAACCGACCTCAAGACTTAAGATATTGATCAAATATTCAAATTATGACAAAAGCAATAATTATCATAATATTATTAATATTCTATAATAATTAATCATTATCTTATTCGATATCTAATCATTGTCTAAATCTAAATTATTGTTTTGTTTATTATACATGATTATAACTATATATTTCTATTTTTATTCTAATATGAATTCTGGCGGCAGAACGTAACCTTACGTATGTGCCACGGATATAGATAGTATCTTAAACCGTGGTATGAGCATATTATAATGATAATATGATATCAGACCCATGATCACATATATGTAAGGTAATTGTGTCCTTACTAAAAAAAAGGAAATATATTTTATTATGTACACAGACAACAAGATGTAACACGAAATTATATATTATTAAAAATTTATTTACGTTATAAAATTATAAGTTGTAACAGTATTGAGAATATAATATGATTTTATTAAATATACATACACATACTAAAAACGCAGATTTCTTATCTTCACGTCTTTATGAAGATAGCTCTTTATGTAGACAGTGTGACCACACTATATTCCCTACATTACTCCCCTCCGAGAGACGGAGTCGGGTCTATATAATAAAGCATAATATGCTTATATTATTGCGTTTATATAATATTCCATAAAAGTAATAAAACAAAAACAAAAAAAATAACAATCCAAATTTGAAACATATCAAATTAAAACTTAAAAGTTAATCCTTAATCAGTTCTTCTGATAATCAAAGCTAAAAAAAAATAACATTAACAAAATAACACAATATTATATAGTTAAAAATAAATTATTACTAATATCACTAATATTAGGAATATTACAATAAATTATTAATTTGGGTATCATATTTTAAAATCTACCGACTTTTTCTTTCTATTAGTTATTTCTGCCGAGTATGAGTGGTCGTGTTGTGTTGGATTCTCATAAGGCATGAATGCGGGCTTAAGTCTGTCCACAGATATATTCTTCTCATTTCCATTTACGTCCACCTTAAAAAACTTCTCCGAACGCTCAATCACCTTAAATGGGCCATCATACGGCATTTGCAATGCTTTCCTTACAGCATCATGCCTTATGAATACATGAGATGAGGACTTAAGGTTTACCGATACAAATGGTTTCATTTTAGTATTGTGTACAGCTAACACTGGTGATATTACATTAAATTTTTCCTTTAGTTGAGTTACTAATGTGGAAGGTAATATTACTGCCTTTTCTTCAATAAAGAAATCACCCGGTAACCGTAATACCTGCCCATACACCATTTCAGCTGGTGTTATCTTTTCTTCACCCTTTAAAGCACATCTTAATCCTAGTAATATTGTAGGTAAAACGCTAATCCAGTCTGTTTTGCCATACGCCATAATGGTTTGCTTCAATGTCCTATGGAATCGCTCTATCTTCCCATTTGCTTGCGGGTGATACGGTGTTGTACGCGTTTTGCTAATACCTAGCAGGTTTGTAAATGCAGTAAATAAGTTGCTTTCAAATGTTCTTCCTTGATCTGTTGTAATCTGCTCTGGTGCTCCATATCTAGCAATCCATCCACTAAAAAATGCTTCTGCAACTACCTCTGTAGTCATATCTGGCAATGGTATAACCTCCGGCCAACCAGTATATCTGTCAATACAGGTGAGACAGTATTTGTTACCTTTCACTAATGGTAATGGTCCAATTAAATCTATGTTGACATGCCGAAATCTGGCAGTTGGAACACTGATCTTTTGGAATGGGCTTTTTGTGTGACGTTGCACCTTTGCCTTCTGGCACTGTATACATGACCTTGCCCATTTCGTACAATCTTTATGCATAGATGGCCATACGTATCGCGCTGCAACCTGTTTTGCTGTTTGACGTTGCCCTGGATGTGCTATATTGTGTATTAAATCAAATACCGCCTTACGGAAGTTCACTGGTATATATGGTCTAACATTATGAGTAGAAACGTCACAATAAATACATGTGTTGCTGGAACTAAATTGTAATTTTTTCAATTTTAAACCTGTTTTGGATGTTAGCAGGTGCTTCAACTCTGGGTCACTGTCCTGCTGAATCCGCAGTTTTTCATAATCTAGTGTACCTGGAAAGTTTATTGTTTCAATCCTTGATAAGAAGTCTGCTGGTATATTATCCTTTCCGGATACATATTCCAAACTGGTGGTGTATTGTCCTATATAGTCTAGTTGCCTCAACTGTCTTGGTGATGCCTTCACTGATTTTTGCTCAAACGCTGTAACTAGTGGTTTATGATCAGTGTAAATTACAAATATTTGGCCCTCTAGCATGTGCTTGAAATGTTTCACTGCCGAATACATTGCCAATAACTCACGGTCATACGTACTATAATTTTGTTGAGTAGAAGACAACTTCTTAGAAAAATATGCTACTGGCGCCCAGTTTCCGTCTGTTTCTTTTTGCTCCAACACCGCGCCTATTGCGTTGTCTGAAGCATCTGTGGTCAATGCAAGTTTAGCACCTACTCGTGGATGCGTTAGCATAGTTACCTCGGCTAATTTGGTTTTGCACATATTAAAAGCTTCTACTGCTTCTGACGTCCACTGTATTGGGGTCTTGTCGTTCTTTGTTGACTGCTTAAGATAATCGTTTAGAATTGCTTGGCTCTTTGCTGCTCCAGGGATCCACCTCCTATAAAAGTTAATCATCCCTAAGAAACGTCTGAGGTCCTTAATTACCTTAGGTTGCTTGAAATCCTGTATAACTGATACTCTTTCTGGATCTGGTTCAGTACCTTTATCAGTTATATTATAGCCCAAGAATTTCACAGTCTTCTTACCAATACAGCATTTCTGTATATTAATTGTTAAGCCAAATTTTTCCAAACGTTGGAAGACCAAAAGTAAATGTGTTCTGTGCTCTTCCTCGCTCTGCGAAGCCACTAGTATATCATCAATATATATGAAACAAAAATCGAGTTCAATGAACACTTCATTTATGAATCGTTGAAATGATTGTGCAGCGTTCTTCAGACCAAACCCCATTCGGACAAATTCAAATAATCCAAACGGAGTAGTGATGGCAGTCTTTGGTATGTGCTCCGGGTGCACTGGAATGTGGTGATAGGCTCTCTTCAAATCTAGAGTGGAAAATATGTTTTTACCTGACAACATGTGACTGAAGTCCTGTATATGCGCTATTGGGTAACGATCCTCAATTGTTACTCCATTTAGCCTCCTGTAGTCCCCACATGGTCTCCACTGGTCTTGTCCTTTTTTTTTTTACCATCTGCAAGGGAGATGCCCATGGGCTCTTTGAAGGCCTGCAAATTCCAAGTTCAATCATGTATTGAAACTCCTTCTTAGCAATGGCCAATTTGTCTGGTGCCAATCGCCTCGGTTTCTCGAATACTGGTGGACCACGAGTCTCAATGTAGTGTACGGTACTATGTGCATGTCTTGTAGTGAATGATTGTGCTGTAATAATACTAGGAAATTTTTTAATTAAGTCTGTAAAATTCTGCTCTGATGTATATGCTTTAATAGAACATATTGAGCTACGCGATTCAATACACAGAGTAGATAAGTTAGTAATTTTATCTATTATCCTTTTGTTACGAATATCTACCATTAGATTAAAGTGGTGCAAAAAGTCTGCTCCTATTATTGCTTTAGATATTGGTGCTTTAATGAATTCCCACCTAAACACCCGCCGTAGTTTAAGATCAATAGTTACAATTTGCTTACCATATGTGTTAATCACTGTATTATTAGCTGCAAATAATTTGAGATTTGTTGTATTACCTTGCCTTGTATTGCACGGAATTATTGAGACATCTGAACCAGTATCTATCAGAAACTGTTGACCCGATAGTCTGTCCGTTACAGTAAGGCGATGACTTGTGTTGTTGTTGTCTACATTGTGGCAGTCTGAAAAGGGTGTATCCACCGCTGCCTGAGTAGATACAGTTTTTAGTTTTCCGATTTAGCAATGAAAGCAGCATACTGCTTGCATGGCTCTACACATTTCTTTGCTTTATGTTTAAAGTTGGTGTGGTAAAAACATAACCCATCACTCGCTGGTACCCATGGCTTAAAAGTTGAGCGCGATCTCGACCTAGAACTTCTCTTCTGATCATATTCTCTTCGTGACTGGCGTTCTATTTTGAGCTCTGCCACATCTTTAATTAATTGTTTCAGTAACTCAGCTGTCGGGTCACTTGAAACTGTTGCGACGGACCGCGGTTGTCCTATTTCCATGATTTTATCAGCCAACTTAGATAGCTCTTCCACAGTGCCATTGGTGACGGTAAGACAGGACTGCGTGGCTACTGGGAGATGTTGTAACCAAAGCGATTTAAGTAATTCCGAACTCAGCGCACTACCACCCAAACGCTGCATCTCATTTAACAGAGTTGATGGTTTTCTGTCGCCTAGTTCGACCTCACTCAGGAGTTTTCTCAATTTTTTTTCTTCACTATCAGTGAAAATATTAATTAATCGTGCCTTGAGAGTGTCGTATTTATTCGCTTCCGGTGGTCCTTGAATAATATCTGTTACTTGCGTTAAAATCTCCGTATCGACCGCACTTATAACGTGGTAGTATTTTGTTGTGTCGTTTGTGATTCCACTCAGTGCAAATTGCGCTTCGATTTGCGCGAACCATATATTGGGATCACCTTTCCAAAATGGCGGTGCCTTGACCGATACGCGACTAACGTTTATACTTGTCGTCGTGTCAACCGAGTTCGAATTGTTGGCGTTCGCGTTATTCATAATTTCGCGTGATTATTCTCTTGAGGTCACCAATTGTAAGGTAATTGTGTCCTTACTAAAAAAAGGAAATATATTTTATTATGTACACAGACAACAAGATGTAACACGAAATTATATATTATTAAAAATTTATTTACGTTATAAAATTATAAGTTGTAACAGTATTGAGAATATAATATGATTTTATTAAATATACATACACATACTAAAAACGCAGATTTCTTATCTTCACGTCTTTATGAAGATAGCTCTTTATGTAGACAGTGTGACCACACTATATTCCCTACATATTTTCATAATCACTCGACTTGAAAAATAACCATGTCCACACGCATGCGCAGATCTTTGGTTAAATGATCAGACGTAGCATGTTTTAAAATTTCGCCTCCGGGAGCGCGATCTACACGCACTTTCTTTTTCAAGTTCACGATTACCGGGTGAAAGAGAGAGTGGTTTTTTTCGGGTAGTAATACCGTTCATGACTATATGTATATATACAGACAGAGTCCGTTCGACCACTGTGGTGAATGAGTAATTTTTTTTAGTTTCATCTCTATACATCGTCGTCCTCCTCGTCGCGGTCGTCGTATTATTATTACCATCATTATCCTGACATTGGCGGCCTCCCAGCGTCGAAGTAGTAGTAGTAGTAGTACGGTGTATAGCTGCAGGTGTAAAGCGGAGAGGAAAAAATGCATAAACGGATAACGACGGACGATGGCGCAACAACACGCACGCCTCCCGCGAGGACTGCAAACACGACTGCTGCTGCTATACATAATATATCGATTACACTATTGATTGTTTTTCTCACCCGGCCGCTCGTTAAATGACAATATAATAGAGTATTATTATTCTGCAAATATGCATCTACACAAATGTAAACCGAAAGAAAATATATGGTCACCGATCACAATTTCACCACGGCAGAAAACTGATAGAGTCTCCCGCACGCCGTGGACACAATTCGAACAGTGATTTTATTTATCTTACAAAATACAGAATGTTGCCAAATGTTATATATTTGCAGTGATTACTGACCTACAGTATATAGGTACAAGTGGTACAACTGTATTAATTCGTCCAAAATTATGAATCCTCGTTGGCAATTCGTACATCATCCTTAAAAGAGGTTTGTTCATAGCATATAGTTATTGGCATATACAGCCGGGATGAGTAAATGAGAGTTCACACGAGAGTGAATTGATGGGATTGAGACAGTTTAGTGGTAAGGGTAATATCACATTTTAATAGCTTACGAAGAAATCTTACATTAGCTTTAACTTTTCTGCCAGCCTGAGAAAATAAACCAAGGGACTGGAATGCTGAAGCGTATTCGTGAGGTGAAATGATCAATCTTAAGTACAAAAATAGAACAACATGTTTTATAAAACAATTGATGAAAAAATTATCATCATCGCTGCACACGCTCTATTTATTTACTCGAACGTTAATTTATTATTATAATCAGTGAAATTTTCATCAGAACTCAGTGCTCTCCCCCTCCCCACACACACACACACACACATGCCCAAAACTCGTGCTGAGTATAGATTTTACTTTTATTTCATTTGAATTCTTGTCCACGTATATCACATCATGTACCATGCACGTATTATGCAAACACGTTTCCGTTATAATATTATACGCCGCTGCAGCATTTATTTATTATTATTATATTATTACTATATGCGTTTCTATATCGATAATACGGTGTAGGTATGCAATATAATATTATTATATTGTGCTATTTCATGGAAAAATATACGTTGTGTTATTAATGATCCAAAAAGTTTCTCTCCGATGTTATCGTGATATAATATCATAGCGTACCGAACAAAAAACTTCTCGTGACTATATTTCGCGAGTATTATCCATGTTCATATCTATATGAGCAATTCAGCAATACGTACGGGTATAGTGGGTATACACTATATATGCTGTACGAGTAGCAAATAACAGTGAAAACTGTGTGCACGTATAATGTATTGCAGGAAGCTTGTTGAAGAGTCGGTTGGACGAAAGGTGTTTTCGAGACGAAGACTTCCGTGTGTGAG
Source organism: Nasonovia ribisnigri (assembly GCA_027563435.1). Lineage (NCBI taxonomy): Eukaryota > Metazoa > Arthropoda > Insecta > Hemiptera > Aphididae > Nasonovia > Nasonovia ribisnigri. Next base: position 96,656 of record JANEHU010000551.1, read on the forward strand.
TGTATTTTTTACCAAAAATATACAATGGGCGTGGTTTCGTTAAAGGTATATCACGCACGTAAAAATATTATGTTATGGGCTTGTGCTGGTAAGTTATTCACTATAGCCTATTGAGTTCTTGACACTGCAGTATATAGGTATAATTATTAAGCAGTAGAATTTATAATTTTTCCGCGTACGAATCATTAACACAAATTTATTATCTTGTAATTTTTTCCTCGGTTTTAAAATAACACTATAGGTATACCTTTAATATTTAACGTCTTAAAAATTATTTTTTCTACCTACAGATTAAGTCTAATTACTTCCTAATTTAAATTTCAAAGGGAGAGCCAGTTTTTACCGGGAATTTCTATTTTATTTTTTTATTTTTATATATACTTTTCGTCAAGAAGACTGAGTGATAATATAATTAATAATTTACGTGGGATACATGCAACTGGGTAAGCATAAAGTTATAAATTCTCAAGTCTGTAGGTATAATAATTAAATATATCTTTACATTTATTATTCCATTAAATAAATTAGTATCTTTACCTTAATCAACCAATCCGATGTAAGTGCTATAAATTAATAATATTTTTAATTTAATATCATCTGTTATAGAATCTGATAAAAGAAAGTGGCATTACAAATTGAGTAAACCCGGCATCCTCAATCATTGGTTTGAAATCAGCAATGATCGTCTAATTAATTTTCAAATCATATTATACAGATAGTGTTTTTTTTTTTAGTAAATTTCGGCTTAAAAATGTTCAATATAATATCATATGGATAGGTACAACGCTATCGCCTACCTATTTGTGATTAGACATTTTTGCCAAGTATAAAATATTATTAAGACACTCTCACTCGTAGATTTGTAGAAAATTATGGTATTTTAAGAAAATCAAACGTGATTTGATTTGATAACAAATAAAAAAAAAAGTAACCGTGCCAATAACATGATTTTATAATTTTATTATCGTTCTCAAAATCTATTTCTTTTATTTCGCGATGAATATAATGCTATAGCGAACGGCATACTAACTTTTCAGTGCGATTTTATAAATAGTTTTCTTTTTTACGGATAATATACATAATATTATTATAGCAGTGTGCTGCATGGTAGGTAGGTAGATACAATGTAAAATTATAGTATAACGACAATGATTACCGATAGGATTAAAAAAAAAAATAAAAAAGCCAATTCCGCAACAAATATTATAATGATAATAATATATAATGTACCGAAAAAACAGCGAAGATCGTCGAACAAATAATAATATTATAATATGAATATATAATGCTGAACACGCGTATTGTATCGCACTGCACCGCATTATAATAATTTATAAATAATCGCCCGTGAGGTAATTTCTCGGTTTTTTTTCGCAGGCTCAGCAATAATGTCCTTACGGTAAAAATTGCCTATGTACAATATTGTGTAGTTAGACGTTACCTATAATACCTGCCCACGTATATGTACGTACCGCGTCTAATATTTCGACGACGGAGCCGAGTGGAAACAATCCAATTCATTTTCGGTCATCAATAATAAAGTCAGTAGTGGATTATGAAAAAAATATTTTCCCAAATTTATTTCATAACCTGGATAATATAATCATTTTTTAGGGTATAAATGCATGCTTATTTAGATGTTAATACTGCTTTCGATATTTGAGTAATTGGTAATTACTAGACATTAAACAAATAATTCATATTTTGCACTTAATAAAAACAGAAAATAATATTAAATTTAAAAAAAGCACATAGTTTTTGTTTTATGTAATAAATCACTTTTGTTTTTTCCACCGTCAATAAAGACGTTTTCAACATCAATGTTATTCAATATATTTTATTCTCTACAGCTATCATAAACAGAAATGCCTCTAATTATTATTTTTTACCAACAGCCCACTGCCCGCTACCAGCTGCGACCCACCACGGAAAATGACCCAAAATCCCGTCGTCGGCATAGTCTTCCGCTGCAGGTGATCGTACCCAGTACGACAAATCGTAAATATGAATCGTGTGAATCGATCGAGCTGATGGGTGGGATGACGAGGAGAACAAATTTCGAAATCGGTCTTCCATATTGGTGGACGCCACAGTAAGTACTGTTTTTCGTGCAATTCATATTTTGCTTTGAAAAATATTAATAATTACGACTAATAACTATTATGATAAACGTCGTTATTATGTTCGGCGGTCGGCATCGGTATTTTTAAACGTTTTTCCCATAAAAGGGTGCCCTTCAATCATATATTATTATTATACAGCTGCGTTCTAATTTTTTTTTGTCCGCTCCTATTCTACTTGCGCGTTCGTAAACGGGTGCACAAGTCCTTCAAGTCGTACGCCAATTTCGTGCGTTCTATTGTTTAATTTATGGTTTCTTGCATACGTTTAGTGATGGTCCAAACAATGTTATCGTAAACACATACCTGTGTATATAGGTACCTACATGAGATATGCAGCTCTCTATTTACCACGGCCCGAATGATATATATTATATACATTATACAATATAGTATATACATAATATATGTATATTATAGGTATGGACACAGAACAAGAGTATTTCTCCTTGACATCGGACATGAACAAATACGAATTTTAATATTTTGTCTGTAGGTACCTAATATTTTTTTATTATATTTGGTCGGAAACTCGAACAACAGACCAATAGGCAATAATAATATATTGTTCGTTGTCAATCAATATGCTGTATTTCTTATATACTCACATAGTCACATATATATATCAAAGGTAACGTTATTTTGTTGTATTCTTATCTCATTATTTAATACAGCAGCGGTTGGTAGCATATAGCATAGGATAACTATAAAGGAATAACCTCCTAATAGTAGTTTAATCATGATTATTAATTATCTCCTAAATTAAAATTGAGAATGTATTTAATAATAACTATTGGTACAATAATTCAGTTTCATTTAACTATATGTATACGTATTATTTTTTTTTTAACATCATCTATGCGACTACATACGTTTTAAATTTCAATTACTGCAACTCTTTATTATTATACCAGCTGCGTGTTTTCAAATTATATATATTTTTAAGTCTCTATTTTGAAATCATTACATACATTTTATTATTATTTATCATTGATTAATAATTACATAGTAGATCCACATTGTGGATAAAATGTTTTGATTTACTATTAAAATTGATTAATTATATTGTATAAAACTAATTTCTTTTTAAAGGAAATGTTCTGTATTGTGCCTATATATTATAGGTGGGTTTAAATTAAAATTGTATTTTAAATTATTACAATACGTATTATATCATGTACCATATAATATATATAGACACATCGCTGCACATACAATATAATATCCAGTAAGTGACCAATGCTTTTACACTTTCGTAAATATTATATTATACATATACATGCAACACGCCTACGAACAGACAATGAAAATGAAAAACCCCTATAGCTCCGGATAACGTAAAACTCTTGATAATGGACATTCTTTTTGAGTTGGTCGATGTTCGCCATAATATCACAGAGGTTTCACTATACCTATAAAAAAATATATGTATACATAATATTATGAGCACGAAATCGTAATACAAATATTCGTGATCACTATTTATACCACAGTGTGTGTATATATATATGTATATTCTATATACGCCTACACTGTGTCTAGTTAGTAGTTTATTTTTTATGTATACCATTAGAGCAAATCTAGTTTCAACAATGCGATGTCATTTTATAATAATGGCTGAGTTTTTTTCTCTTTTTTAATTTTATCCTATATTCAACGGTTTTAAGATTTTTTTGTCCTGTCAGAAGGAACAACGGTATTTTCTAGATTCCCACTAGTGAAGTATGTATATCAGCCTAATACAGGTTATAGTCCTCCTCAATTAATAGTATATTTTAAGGTGATTTCAGCGCACTATTTATTGTTTTTTCCCTCAGACCCACGCTCTGCAATAAATTAAACTTTGTTTGTGCGACGTTGGCATATTTACCTTACGGTATTACGATTTTTCTACGATACCTATATATTATGAACGATATTTATTAATTAATATAATTTATGTTTGAATATAATATTTTACGTAGATACACTACATGTCTACATAAATTACGTACAATATAGGTATCATAATAAGGCCAACGTATACAAAACCAGATCGAGTTTTTAACTTTAAGTTGGATAATAGGAATATTCATTAAAATACTAAAATTAACAACAGGAGTTCGGTTCTGCTGAACTCGAATTCGCCATGTCAGGGGCAGATCGAAGAGAGAAAACAATAATAGTCCGCCGACATATCCTCTCAACACCAAAGAACTGCAGTAAAGTACAAATACGTGTTATTTTAATTAATCAGCTGCTGTTATTGTTTAATGTAGTTAAATCACTGTTGAAACAATCGAAAAATGTAATTTTCCCATCAAAATATTATACGCGCATGAATGACATGTCATATTCAATCAAGATCGCTAACGGATAAAACGTCGGTAGGTTTATAATCTATAACCTTCGTCGGACGATGATTTCACTATTCATCGAAAATTTTACGTGCACTAGACTATAATAATAATACGTATACATCGCATCCTGGAGACAATATTTTAGCAAGGTAAATTAATTACAAAATAATCCTATCTTAGGAAAAATTGGAGAAATTTAGAAAATAACGAAGATCACATTTTTTTCCATCCCGATTAGCAATGAGATTTTTTTCTATTTTTAATTATCATTTCAAACCGGTTGTCGGCACACAGAGACGTCACGTCAAGATCTAGTTCAAACCATTACCTATTCTTTATTATTTATAGGAAAAAAGTGTAATAAAAAAATGTAGTTGAATCCTATTATTAACTTAAGGTCAGTTTTAATTGCAAATAGCAACATTTCGTCACAGTAGTAGTTTTTTTATGTTGATATTATACATATTATATATGTTCGTATTTCGTTAAAAATCGAATGAAAAACTAGACCATTGATAAAGTGATAAACAGGAAATTTAATAATAATGTTGGTTTGCTTTGTTTAACAGTTACAAAAAAATTATATTTATAACGTCACATAATAATATGATCATTTTATATAATAATATACTATACATAATAAATAATTATTTAAATAAAATACAGTGGTGTAATAAAATATTGACTGACCTCTAAAATACAATTGTAACCAGTGGACACTAGATAGTTTGAAGCTGGATACATAAATACGTATAAGAGAAATTAGTCTTCATCACCTGAAACAAATAAAGAAATACTTAATAATATGTTGCCACTTTAACGATTATATCAATCGGTCTAATAAACTTATTCATAAACGTTTTATCGTTATAATAATTTATGAACAACAATAATGGTTAAAACGGTTTTATTAACTGTATATATGCATTATGCATATAATATCATGTTTAGTTTATGGAACCTATACTCAGTAACATTACACCTGTGCGGCTGTGCAGGTTAAAACTTGGAGTTTATGGACAATATTTTAAATTCTTTTTTTACGACGATATCAGTGCATCGTTTTAGATAAAATATTCCATAGATTTCCGTCGTAATCGAATACTGCAACGGCGCATGTTTCAAACGAACTTAATTTTACGACGTATCAGCCTATTGTATTAAGTTACGTGTTCGAATTTGTAAATAATTTGTGTTATCAAAACACCGCACACAACTTTAAACGAACGTCGCATTTGACCAATGCATAATATCCTAAACCGGATAGTTAGTTATACATTCTGAGTTACATTCCACGGTTTTTCTTAATAAATTCAATCGTATACGGCTTTCAGACTTTGAAGTAATATTATGTTTATCAAGAATAATCATTTAAATTAAGTGCCACCGCAGTGCTATTCCTGGAACGTCCTTGAATATTAAATCGTGGCCGATGGTCGTCCGCCATAATGTTCTGACGGAATGTAAAGCTCTTTCTTTTTCTGTTGCAATCGCAGCGGCTATATATTTATGTATTTAACGCAACTCGCAAGTATAGATATACATAAATACAAAATATATAAACACCGGTATAACAACAATACACTCCTGCACGAGGAAATGAAGATTGATAACGAAGGGTATCGCGTATATACGTATTTTACTTCAAGCGGTTTGTCCAAACATAAATGTACCTACAGGGTGATTCACCGAACACGCTTCTTCGAATTTTGACTTGTATGCATTTTTCAAATACCAAAATTCATTGACAAATTCCCCTGTAGAAGCCCACCTGCCTGTCGGCCCACATCACTTATCGTACATATTATCGTGAGGGTTGACAGGGAAACTTCGATTAAATGCGAAACGCAAACCTAACTTCCGTACAAAACCATGTCTTATATATAGTTATATATCGACGCGTAGCGTATGTCTGAGGGAGGAGCCGTCGCGAAGACGAGTGTAATATACTAGTTAGACAGAATTTCATATTATAATATGTAATATGTGTTGCGTACCTACATTCATTATTATGTATTATTGTATTGTCCGTGTTCCGGTAGGTGTAAAAAATAAAAATAGGTAACCATACAATTTAATATTTATCAATATCGTATAGAATAAAATTGCAGCTTTGTGTGTAGGTATAGCAATTATTATTCTGTGGTTTAATTTAAGAACCGATTTGTAGCGACTAAGGTAACTTAAGCCGACATCGGGACGAACTTTGTAGGTACATGCGGCATATTATGTGCAGTAGACGTTTCTGTTTCGTGAATATCGTACCACCACTCACACACTCCGTAATAATAAGCATTTTAAAATTGCTATTTTTTTAAAATTTGAACCTATCATAACTATTGTATCACCTACGATAAAGGTCATGGTAATATTCTTATTCCTACATATTTTTTAGATAATAAATCAATTCACTCTAGTATCAAAAAGGATTTTTCAAAATTTGATATTATGTTATGCGTTATATAGTAGAACGCGGAGACAACACAATACCCTTCCTCTTAATGTCTCGTTGATTCCTCAGTGAATATATTAATATTTGACTGATTTTATCTAATGGGAACCGAATGTTTATAAACTGTTTTCACAAATAAGTAATAACATTACAAGTATAACATGTTTTAAAATGATCACTTATTCGATAAGTAATTTATTTAATTAGAAATTTTGTAAAAATACGAATTCCTATTCAATACACCCGTATTAAAAATCATTTAAAATAATATGTAAAATTATGTAAAACGAAATTAAAATGTTATAAACTAAATCTCTTACAAAGTTAATAAATTATTATTCACAGGAGAAGGGTTCACACGCTAGTTCGCGGTCGGCACATGATTCTATGGATATATATACAGAAGGTGTATTATATATTGGTACCCAATTAATTGTATAAAATCGTGATTTATTAATACAATTATGACAAAATCGACTTATCGTTAGAGCGATAGAGCAGGAATACTTACATGTTTTAAGTATTAAATTTTTTTTAATTTCGCTCACATATTTAGGTATTATAGTGTATTCCTATAAATGTGATTGCCAACGCATACCACAATCATATAGGTATGTGTTCAGTCAGTTTTTTACATACATTTTATTATAAGATGCGCAGACTGCATTACATTATATAATATGCAATATGCTGTATACCGAACGCCATGTTTTATGGTCCACGGCGTATCACGTGGATTTGTATTATAATATTGTGTACATAATTTGGTTGAATCGCATTTTAATTTATACTATTATTATAACATAATAATATATGCACCGTATATTAAATAATACTATTTATTATTGTTATAACCGTATATGGTGAACAACGCCGCCGTAAACCATATGGCCTGCAACGTGCGTGTTTTGAACCGTTCAACTGTGTTTAACGCGCAAATATAATATTATTCCGCTACAGATGTGCCTGCAATGAATGTGCATAGAATGGCTCGTATTCAAGATTTTGGTGCACATAAGAAACAAAAATTCGACACGTTGAATTACGTACTGGGTTTACAGTGATAATTCTAAATTCGACCCTTTTTGTGTTATTCGCAAATATATTTGAAATTTTAAAATTTTGTGGGTTTTTTTGATTTATTCGTGATAAAATTTTTGTTTTCTAATTATTAATAATTAATTATTATTTATTAATAACAGCTATAATAATATTGTAATACTTATTAATTATTATTATTATTAATTACTATACAGTATTATATGAGATCTGTTTTTAACGAAAATTAGTTCTATCCACCCCTTGGCCCTTATAAAGTTATAACTAATATAAAAATACATTACTATGATAGAAATATAATTATAATATAATAAATTAAAGGTTTATATATTATTTTTAAAGAGTATAAACAGAAATATGAAATGTAAAAATAATTTGCACCCGTAAATCGAAATTTATGTTTTTCAAAATCATTCCCATTGGCCATTTTAAATTTCTATTGCTCTTGCCAATACACGGAGCGCATCTTAACGGTATTAGTGTATTATGTGTTAGCTAGACGATATATAGTATAAAATACGAGCACAACTTTCACGTTTTGATTTCGTTTCGTTAATATATTATAATTATATACAATGTTGCAGAAGAAGATTAAAACAATTGAACTGTTTAAAAGTATGGAATACGAAAATCACGCGTCCACAGAGTTTCTTCCATAATAATTATTGACATGGAAATAACGACATTATAGCTGTACTTGGTAATTATATTGTACATTATTTCAAATATAAAACCATATCGTCCGTGCGTTACTAAGATCGTAAATTCGTAACACAATAATATAATAATATGTATTATCATTTATAACTTATAAGGTTATTTGCAGTTTTTAGACTATTACACATTTACACACACACACATACACATGTCGTGTACACATGTATTGGTGCTTGTGTTGCCGGGAATTCGATTTTTTTTTAAATACCTATAGTAAGTATGTTTGACATTTAAGGTTTATTTTTTTTTATATAGTCAATATAAATAATGAACACGTTTTTATGCAAAACAAAATTAATACGTTACGTATTAAAATTTAATAACAAGTTATTTTTTTATGAAGTTGACAAAAAACTTACATAAACCTTATTGTAACATTCATATTTTATTTCTACATGGTATATATTTTATACAATTGGGTATACCTATAGATATTTTTCGAGAAAAATAGCACTATGTCACGAGCCACGACAAATGACGATAAAAAAATAAACAACAGTTACCTATATTTTATTAACGGAAGAGTGACATGTTAGCAACAATACTCAATTTAATCAAAATAACTTCAAATACGATTCTTTTTTCTTCTTCTATGATTATTTAAACAGTTACATCTGTCAAACGCGAATTATTTCAATGTTTTTTTTGTTAGAAAAAAAAACTAGATTAAATTATTTTACTACCCAAACTATATAACTGTGTTTCCTAAATATTTTATCTCGTCAATCATAATAGAATAAATTTACATTATTATAGTATCTCGTTAAAATCACAGCTGGTTTAAATTCTGTTATTACGTGATAGATATACTGAAAGTTCACATACGATGCGACGCGTAAAACAGTTTGAAGACAATTCAGTTTACAGTACACATTATATATTATATACTACTTACCAAAGGGTAAGTACCTAATTGTTTCTAAAATATTTAGCAACTATATATAAAGTGTTTAGAGTTAATTATATGCTAATTATTAAGGTGAAATTTACAAACAAAGCAACCGACGTATTTAACTATACCTATAGTGTCTTGTCGTAAAATGGTAAGGAACGTTTTCAAAACTTACAATGTGTTAATAAAATTCAGAAGTTAATAATATAAATTATCATTTAATAAGTAGGCCACTTATAATCGCATATGGTTTGTTTATTTAATTGTTTTTTAAATAAAGGTCATAAAATTATGTCTGCCTATATACCTACATAACTAAAATATTATGTATGTATAAAATATAGAAATTGTATCGTGTCATTTGATTAACTTTAATATATATGTTATCATATGTTAATAGTAGATTTCTATATAAATTATAACTGTGTGGGTGACAACATTTGGGGTATTTCATATTACGATTTCGTGTGTGCATTTCACATGAGTAGTACCTACAAATGTATAAATCGACGAGTTTAGTATTAAATGTGATAAAATTATCGATGTTAATGTATTTTAATTCAGTAGGTCATATACATGCAGCGAATATAAGTAGGCACCTACTTGGCTACTTAAGTCGATGGCGAGACATTCTGTTTGGATAATTAGATTATTAATAATAATTGTTGTTAGAATCGTACAATTTGTGATGTTTGATTCAGTTAAAGAAATTATTCGATTAGAAAGAGACACGTACAGTTTTCACGTTTTCAATGTAGTTAATGTGGAGTTTTAGAAATCAATTTCGACAACTATTTTGTTTTACACGTTACTCGTGCCAAAAGGTAAATAATCGATCTCATACACCGCATTTATCCATGATGACGATAATATGTCAACTCGTATATAAATCGATCTAATATGAATGTGTTACACTGACTAAGATTGGTGATAGTGGTGGGAAGAGAGGGAGGGCTAAACACAATTAACGATCAAAAAAATAAATCTCGTGGACATATTATACCACGTAAAACATATCGCGACTTTAAACGCATCGTGCATAATAATAAACGCACAAAAGGTTTCCGACTTTGAGCAGCAGAACTATACCATAGATATAATATGCGCTGACGATGCGATATGCAACGTACATATAATAAGAATATATAGTTGTGAGTGAGCCAAACGAAGAGAAAGTCAAACAATCGACGTTGTATATATTGTACACATCACGGACGCGAATAATAAGGTAAACCGAAATAATTGTTTCCTATTGCTTATTAGGCTATTCCATATATAGTGAGTATGATACGTATTATGATATATATACTATATATCAGGTGTGGCCAAACTGTCGATCTCGGACGGTTTTAAACAGACCCCCCTCACTTTATTAGAAGACCTTAATATTAAACATTAAGTAGATATATACAGTTACATACAAAATATTTCGGATTAACTTGTTTGTGTAAAATGGAATTTTCTCACATCAAAATTATAAAAGCTGAATACGGAACTACACTTCTGATGATCATTTCATAAAGCAGCTTCGTCGTTTAGCTGCTGACTACTATTCCCTAGATAATCAATATAACTGGCCAACGGTATACATTGACACCCTTCTATATATACGACATATATTTATGCTGACTTTTATATTCAGTATAAGTGTACAGCATTATGTATAAGTTGGCGCAGGGTTTTGAATTTTGATCCCATATTTATCTCGGCGCGAGTGAAAATAAAAACGATCGTTTCCTTTATAAAAGCACTATAAAATGTGTACTATATGTACCAAAACTCGCACGTATATATACCTATATTTATTTTATCTAGGTGCGTATAGCGACACGTAATTGTATTACGATTTCCTCCGCGGAGCCCAGTCAGCTCTCGTTAACGTTTCGAAACGTCACGAAATCGGCTTTCGTCAGCGGGTCGAATTATTATTACTAATAATACTATACTACTATCGTCATGACACGCGCGCGTGTATAGGTTGCAAATAGTCGTTTTAGGAATCTTGAAACCCCGGGGGGGGCAGTCATTTGTTCGAAGGATCTGTCACAAACTGCGCGAGAAATACATTTTTTTTTATTCATCTGCAATTATTTTTATCGATTATTAAATTGAATATTTTATTATTTTTTTTTTCAGCGATAAAATGACTATTTATCATAATACGTCTTATAAGTTATAAGATACCAAATCATTAAGGTTTTACTATCTACCTATCTTACCTATATCCTTGTATAATACAGCGGATGCATTAATGCGTGATTTCCCTTTAACGCTTGCTTTAATATAGATTTTGTCATCAATTCTGAATTCAGATTCATTCAGTTTAGTTAATATTTTCGTAAATAATTTTTTAAAGAATCGAAATTAAAAATCGAAATTGAATATTTTTTTCAAAATTAAAAATCATTGTATTATGTCGCTCAATAACGAAACATTGTTATACTATCATTATTCATTATATTATGTATTTATACATCATTATATATTTGAAATAGTTCGGTAAATGTATTTCAAAGCAATCTATTGAAAACAAAATAAACAAATGTATGTACACTTACAAATAAAACACCATTGCAGCAGGTAATTGCAGGGTTTCAACTCCTCAGCCGTTATTATATAACAGGCGAGTTTAGTTTATAAATAAATGCAGGACAATTATACCCACAACAAGCTGCACAATACCAATCACAGTAACCAGAATTTTCATTTCGATATCTAACTTTTTTGTTTCGTGAAAATTCGGACCATCACTGTCCTATGTAATCTGGTAGGTTCGCACTTATTATTGAGACAACTCCATTACATGATCACAATAATTCATCAATCAAAGACGAAAAACCGTAGCCGTGTTGGCTGAATTCGTAAAAAAATCATATATAGTATGTAATTACAAACATGATGAAGGAGTACCCTTATGCCTGGATGACTTCTCGAAGAATTGTCCACTATACCTTGTTCTCGATCCAACAGGTGAGAACTTAAATTATTATATGTTTTAATGAATAAATTGTATATTTATGACTCGTCAAACCGATCGACTTCCCATATCCATGTAGAAAATTTATTTGTTCTTCGTCATTAACGCTATATAGTTATGATCGACGTGGTTGAACCACAATTAAACCACAGAATAAACGAAACACATAGAAAATAAAATAATCAATAAATTTATTCTGCGGTTAAACACGCGTATCCGATTGCATATTTTAACGTTGACTACATATTTCAGTCGGAAGAACATTCGCGTATAAAAACATAATATTAAACTCAAGAAGACGTTCATTGTTCGTTTTCGTACAAGCGAATTTATATATTCAAGAGCGTTACTTAAACGGTTGCAACCAAATTGCGTGCCAAAACCCAATTTTGGATCGAATTGCGTACAAGTTTTTAATTATGTGCAACCGAATAACATGCCAAAATTGTATGATGTACCTACAATACTGCAAATGTAAAATTTCACTTTCTATGCTTTTTCTGACTATTGGGATTGTCATGCACCAAAGTTTAACTGGTGTGGTTACAAACCGTACACGGATCATAACATGATTATGTAAACATATTATAAATGTAGGTATATCAATATTATATATTTCTAAAAGTGTATTTTTAAAAATTACATTTCACTTAAAATAGGTTTTCTAATTTGTCAATGAATTCAAGCCTTGTTATTTGATTATTTTCATATATTTCATTAATTACGTCTCTTGTAAAATTTTCTTTTCTATATTGCTTCTAGCAATTTTTGTTTTTATAATTGACATACGACAATATATTTACTAACTATAATTGTTTCAGTTACGCATGCACCAAAATTTATGAATCTGGCATGCTATTATAGGTTGATATGATTTTTAATCTATGTGTCTTGAAACGATGTCAGATTTATATTCGTTCCTTGAAGTCTTTGCTGTAGATATAATATAGTTATAATATACTATATTATATTTTAATCTCCGGTTGGAATCGGAGATAACGATGGCAGTCGAGATCGATAACACATTAAAAAAAATTCTTCTTCGAGTAATGATAATAAAAGTTATATCACATAATATAACGTCGGTTGTCTAGTGAGTAGTGACCTGCAGTAATCCACATATTATGAAACATATATTAATATACCGTCGTGATACGAAGACGGTTGCGTCGTCCAAAAGTGCACACTCCCAGGTAATATATTATTATTATTGTAAAATAGTTTTCCTTTCTTCCTATCACGTGCCCTTTTTTACCCGATTGCGTATATATTCTTATAATATCTTTGCCCATAGACGTCACGTTAAAAAATTTTTAAGTATTGATATTTTTTTTCCACTTTATAATAATACAACAATAATGCATAGTCGCGTCGTCGGCTGAATTCGTTACATAATATTTTTATATACTTTTTTTGTAGAATAATTCATAATCGATCGTCAATTCTAAGGATAATAGTTGTTTTTCCTGACGTAATCGGATTTCATCGACAACACGAGTTCATAAAACATTAATTATTTACTGCAGCAGTGGTTTAGAATATTTAATGGTTTTTTTATTATTATTATTATTATTATTATATAAATATGTACATTTATATTTTATATTCATACGCCCTATTAAATATAAAGCATTTGCGATGTTTTTTTATGTTTCATTTTATTTACTACTTTGAAAATATCCGTTTTGTTTTTTGCTCATACCAACGGTATACCCATACACATAATATAGTTGTAAACCTATATAAAACGCATAAAATTCATCATCTGTGGCTGGTACATAAACAGTACCACATACACACACACACACATAATATTATAATGTCGAAACGCGCGTGTAAATTGCATAACAAAAATCATAAATTATTAATCGTGTATACAAACTGAATTAAATATAGAGGTATGTTGTAGGTACCGCCTCGCGTATTCATTATTCGACTCCGCTGCAAACGACTTAGACCGAATTTCGTTTTATTCAACAATTGCAGTTTATTATAATCTCTGCGATTCCACCGAGCCGTGTATATAGTGACATGACGTAATTATGTAATACCGTATACATTATATTATACCATGTCGTCGTATTATATATTATAATATGATATTATATCTGATGATGCCGCGGTCGTTAATTATTGGATAACCACGCTGCAATTAACGAGTACGTATATACCGCATATACCGGAATACTGCAGGTGATGATGGCCGTTTGAGAACAGGACACCCATTGTACCTGTACATAATAGGTATATATAATATTATATACCTACAGATTTCATTTGGTCAAAAACCATATCAACGTTCATTATTCTATATATTTTTTTACATCAAACAGTAATGACCAAAAATGAATTATAATAATATTATGTACTACTGAGTTACACAAGATGATTATGAAAAAACTGCAGCGCGCTTATAAAGCATCATTTATAATATTATTATAGTACATATTATACAACGCATGAGCTGCAATACCAACCACCACCTACACCAAAATTAATTAACGCCATTGTTCTTCTGGTGCATTACTCGTCTCAAACACGCACTATATAATAATAATAAAATAAAACATACCTATTCTGCCTATGTACTATAGCGTATAATATTCTGATTCCGAAGTATAGTCATAAGATCCTACGTACATAATTTTCTTACATTATGTGCTGGTCGATTTTTTTCTTTCCTTTTACATGGAAAATCTCATATTGTAATCATAACACATTATATAATTTTGTATATAACGCGAATTACATAAATCTTTAATGAGTACAATTTATATTACAATAATGATCTTTTGGCCATACATTATTATGTATAGGCATAGGTCGACGTTTCGCTTTGACGAACAGGTGAGTAATAATATATTATTCTTATACTTGTACCTTGACAAATTTTCCATCGCGTGTGCCATTGTATATAATAGTGTATTCTTCTACTCCCTATCAAAGATTTCTGCCAAATAAGAATTATAAAGTTATATTCGTGTTTGTGTAGACGGATCAGTTTTTACAAAGCTATATATGATAATATGTATATTATATTCATATCGGAAACAATTTTAAAAATTGTCACCAGGGCTGGTAACTATTATAACTACATATAACATAATTTGAATATTATATGTGTTAAATGAACGAAATCATAAAAAAAACTATTTCACGAACATTTCAGATTTTTTAATTTTTCTGGTATTTTTGTAATTTTTTTTTTTCACTATATTCATTGCTTATTAATGTGTTATCTAAGTACAAGTATAAAAATTAAAATAAAGTAACACTAACCTGTGAACGTGTGTACATTTATTGTGCATAGCAGTGTCTTTGCCATACCCGGTTTTGTATGGTTTTGTATGTTTATTGTTTTGTACATTTAAGTGTGATCGACTATAGTTATCAAACTGGTTTTAAGCATGCAATTTAGTTTGTGGTATCCTGATACTATCAGTCACCACTGATAGTATAGTTATATCAATAATTACAAGGAAAAATAATAGTATTGAATTGAATTTTGAATTCAAAATTTGACAGATAGTGGATCGATAAAACTGTTAAGCTAGCATCACAGCTATTACGGAATACACGACACGGCACGGTGTAGTGTGAACCTGCAGGCTTTAAAAGTTTAAACCGTATACCCACAACCGTTTATATATTATAATTTATAACCATTATTATTGTAACAAGTGTATAGCCTGTTCAATCACTAAAGTATACCGTGTATATTATTAAAAGAAATATTTTTTTTAGGGATGTCCTAGCAGTGTATTATCTATGTCTATAACGATATAATAATACCGTCGTATCGTTATTAATTTGCCGTTAGTGATCGCCGCGGCCGCAGCCGAGGGACGACTACAAGCCCGACATACGTTTCCGGCGACCGAGAAAGTTTACGGCCGTCCGCGCAGGTATATACGTATAAACATGAACCTATTCGTTTATTATATAGATTATGCCGTTGACAGTTATTGCATTTTAACCGGTTCGAAACAGCGAAAACTCATCAAGACCTGCTGCAGCAGCAGCAGCCCGGCTACACTCGGAACGATAAATAATAACGATTTGCATTTCGAGTCTCGATTATCAGCCGTACGTTTGTTTATTTTCATTCATATTCGATTTGTCTGACGCCACGGCATCAACTGCACAAATTACACAGTAGATCGGTAAAAAAAATCAATTTTTCTTTCTTTTTCTGCCTGACGAAAACCTCTCATATAATGTGTGCGCCGTCTAAATATAGTAACGTATTATATTATTATTATTATTATATATTAATATATACGATGTGAGTGTATATAAATGATACTAAAATTATATAGTGCCACCACGTCACTCTCACTATTTATACCAACCGTACTTATTACCACTACCGCTATATTATAATATATTATTATAAAATTGTTATTATTATTATATTATTATAAACGGTTGTGGTTCCCATACGTTTCACCGGGCGTTACAACTTTTTCAAATTGTAACAACTATAACATCAACAACAACAATTATGACGATGGCGGTGCAGCCGGTAATCGCGTCCGTTTATCATGTCGGAACCGCGGTCGTGTTACGATTTTCTTCGTTTTCGTTTTCAATACTATTATCGTAGAAATCCACAATGTTTATACGGGGCGAACCATTCATGTAATTTATTTAAAAAAATTGTTTTATAAGTAGGTATGTAGTGTTATTTTTACGTTTGTAAATATTATTTTAACGATAAACACAATAATATTATAATTATCAATTTCTTAATCTGAGGCAACATTTTTCTAAAAAACGTTGATGTATATAAATATCAAACACTGCAGAAAAATAGATTTTATATTTTTAATTTCCAACGATTAACCATTTGAAGTTAAAAATCACTATATGGAGACGGACAACACGGAGACAATGACCTACACCATCGGCTCATTATGCATCCGCAATACCCACCTTTATAGAATATGACGTAGGTATATACGTTCGTATAATTACGTATGTAAATCGTTATATTAACCATGGTCATCGTTGATTTAATATTCGCAAAACAGTCGCACAGTAAAATCACTTAAATTGTAATCGTTTCACTAAATACCGCTAAAATAAAACTTCTACGATAAAATTTAAAAAATAGGTACTGTAAACAATTATATTGTATGCGGTTGTAAAAATAATATTTCAAACCCGTAGAAATGTATAGAAATTGACTAGGAAAATCAGTGTAGTCGCTTGGATGGATCGTCCTGTATATAGGTACTTACATTCCAGGTGTTACAGACGGCGAGGCAGCTGTGGCGATCGTCCCCGTGTGAGAAATGAAACGGTACTCGTCGAGAACCGTAGTTTCCCCGAAGACAATAGAGACAGTGGCCTACACCATGATTACCCGGACCGTCATATACCAGCAGTACTTGCTTCTATACAACATTATATTATTATGTATAATACATCTGTTTAATTACGTAGGTATATATATCGTTGTACCTATATTAACCATGGTCGTCTTCGGTTTTAATTCGCAAACAGTAAAATCACGTCATAATCGTTGTGTTAATAATTATAATATTATTATGCCGAGCGTAGGTACCTCTATGTACGAATAACGTTTATTTTCCACGTATATGACGACGTAGGGCGGAGAGAACTTATCTCTCAGAGAAGACTTTCGCGGGAGAATGCAAAAGCATATTATACTACATCGTATAGTATTATAAACGCTTTTGTGATTGTCTCCCCCACATATAAAGGTATATATTATTATTATATTGGACATAATAGGTATATAAAATTATCGTGATATTACATTAAAATATTATAACGCACCGTGTAACGAAAATTATAATAACAGTATTAGTCTTTAAATTACCTATATACATCATTTTCCGCAGCGGCAAATAGCGATTTCGTCGTATTACTGCACGCGTATAAGCCTTGTATGTACATTGCACGAAGACAATAACGAGATCAGTCTGTATCGATGTATTAAATTAACATCAATATATTCAGACCATCCGTACTGTACCGACAAATTGCAGGGCGAGTGTCCGATGTATACTGCAGTGCCTAACATAAATAACTTACAAACGTGTAATTTATTTATTTTTACAATTTACGCTAGACGGCAATTTTGACAAGGCGTGTATATAAAAATTACAAACCTGATTTAGTAGTAATAAGTGTGACAGATGGTACAGGAATGTGATTTAAATAAAATACAAATTGAAAAACAGAGTGCCAGAATCAAATTAAAGTTTAATATATATTATCTGTATAGGGTTTGCTGTCGTACGTGGAATTCTATGAACGTGATGATTGTATTCATGACCTGCAGTTGTGTCGGTATATAGGTATGGCGAATAGCTGGTGACTTGTAGCATTTTATAGGAAGAAACACCGCCGCTGTAGGAGATCAAACAGGGAACGTAGAGGATAGATCAAGCGCATCTATGGTCCCCATTAAGGAGCGAAGTTGGACATTTCGAGAGGAAGGAGTAGGCATTTTGAGGGCAACGGATACGGGAATATAGTCGTGAGGACGCTGTTTCCTGAGAATGAAGGAGGAGCACAAGACAACAATTTGTTGTGGATACGCTTTAATCTTAACTCGTCCTTCGCAAGGTAAACCAATTACTATTCGGTTTTACGTGCACCGTATATAAATAGATTATAATATTATATACACGTGGAGGTTCAACGATAAATAATGTTGATATTATAGTATAAACCCTATGACTATATAATATAATATGCAGTTTAAAATTTAAATTACACTAAATTAGATGTAATACCGGCGCGTGGCGAGAGATTAGGGACCTATACATACAATTTAAGTAACCCGCCCTTTAAATTTTGTATACCACAACACGAGTATATAATGCGTCCACAAAAATATGATCCATAAGGTGAAATTATATCCACTTTAAATCGTATATTATGTGCATAGACCTTATACTCAGAGCTATTATTATAATTTTAGTCTATATATGATTGTATATTTATTATTTATATCATGTGCATATTGTGTTTAAGTTCTGCATGTATAATTATAGTACTATGCATAATATTAAGCACTGTGCGTGTTGAATATGCTGAAATTCGATCATATAAGTTCATCGAATCACGTATAGGTGTATCGTTATTAATGAATAATATTATATTTATAAATTATTATATTAATTAGTAAAAATATTTATGCTAATTGCAAAACTAACAAAAGTTAATCTAAATCAGATAAAAACGAAGTTTGTTCAATTTATACTTTATTCAGTGTGAGTAAAGGTAAACCGTAAAGGTACTTCGTTACTGCAAATTTACAATTTACTCGATACTTTTATAATAAATTATTATCACTATTACGGAAATACTAATTAAATTAATGCATTTTTGTTACTATGTATATACTCATTATTCATGTTATATTGCCCAAATGATCAGTTTTCCCAAGCTCATTAGCCAAAAACTATAAACGTTTAGCCAACAACTCTAATTAGAAACTAATATTTTCAATTAGTGTAAATGAGATGATTAAAATAATCTATAAAATATCTATAATGATTATTGATTTCTACCTATTTGTAAATTATAGGTAATTCTGTTTTCGTTAATCATACAATATAATGAACAGCTCAATAGTAATAATAAGTCATTATAAAATTGTACAACTAAGAATTATAAACGAAGTTAGAATATCCGTTATAAAGTTTTAATTACATAGGTAGTTTATACTTTATAACAACAAGTTACAACGTAGTTGTACTGTAAAAACTTTAAAAATTAACCAACATTGTGTAAGATCTTAAATCTTAATATACTGTTTAGCTTTTTGTCATTCAACTCAATATATAAATTATGTTTATATTCCAAGTGGTCGTGGGCGTTGTCGCAATTATCTCGCAATAATGTGTTATTTAACGATAAAATTGATTTTTAGCCAATAAAACCTCAAAAGTCGAATACAGCATATTTTATTACAGATACGTGTAGTAGATTAATGAACTAACGCTGCAGATGACACTTTTTAAACAAATCATTTTTTCCAGCAATATAGAAAAAAAAGTATGATGGAGAAAATATTATGGGATACCTACTCTAGCACAGTTTTAAATAAATCTTGACAATATTTTTGATAAACGAGCTCTACGCCTCTACTCTGAATCGTTTATTGAATACTGCGATTTATCATTTCATCGAAATTCTATAAGACATTCGCTCGCATAAATTAAGTATTTCGTAAACCACAGTTTCGTCAATTTTTATAAAAACCATATGTTCAACATCATCGACATAAAACGTGAAAAGTTTTAAAATAAAACTGGCGTGGCGTGTAAATAAAGTAATTTTGGGTCCTCAAACTCGATTTGGTTAGGTGCTCATAACTCGTAAATCGTATGACATATATTATTATGCAAAAACAATAATGTTTTTATTTATTTTTTGAGGGGGCGCCCGAGTGGGTGGCTCGCGCATACGGTTATCTATGGTTGTAGCGTGAACCTTTACGCACACTTGCCATGGGTGTGTTTATATTTTTACCACCTACCTTATTGTGTACCACCCTCGCTTTTTTTGAACATAAATAAACCGGTGCATCCGAAATGCATGCCAAAAAAAAAAAAGGAAAAAAGTTTCCAAATTCCATGCAATATCTTAAAAGTTACTGTCTATTAATTGTACGACATGGACACCATGATGCTAATATACGTACATTATCATAATATTCTTAATTATTTTGTGTAGACTATTATCTAATCTCAAAATTAAATTGCTATGTACTGTAATTAATAAAACCAATAATTATTTTTATATTGGTGTCGTGTTTTGTTTTTTATACTTAAACCCAATAAGTCTTGTAATAGTTGGTTGAAAAATAAGTAAACTTACGTTGTAACTAAAATCTTTATTTTTTTGTTTTTTTAAAAAAAAACTTACTAATGAACTATTTCAAGAATTTCCATTTTTTTTTTTTTTAATTTAAGTAGGTGTATAAAATAAAAAAAATGATGCACGTATGATACCCATGAGTTTGTGAATTTAACTTAAACTGGCCTTTCCAAGAAACTCTACGCCATTCCATTTCGACCGACTCTTTGTAATATATATGCAGGCATGCAATTTGGACGTTTTCTATTTTTTTTTTTGGCAGTATGTAGCTGTGATGGGCCTGTGTAAATAAAAACGTTATCGTCGAGCCTAAAATCGTGAGACTAAAATCTCGAAAATAAGCTCTTCCGACGGAGGTCACTGCAGCGGCGGTTTATTAGTATTAAATTTTGCATAATAATGGTTTGCTGTTACGTTTCGTTTTGACGTTCCGCTACAAATTTATTTATATATACCTAAGCTATACGAGCGCGGCAATACGTGCTATTTTTTTTTCCGCCTTATAAACAATGGGATATGATTTCGCTCGTTCAAGAGATTTAACAGAATTTCATCGTCGCTTACACTACGCCGTAACACTTTGCAACAATTAAAATAATATTATTATTACGTCATTGCGATTGCATTTCGGCCACAAACTCATTCCGCGGTCCGCCCGAACACAATATCCATCCATCATAATATTATACTACCTATATCAATCGAGTTGCGCAAATTCGGTGTTACAGACATCATTTTTTTATCTTTCAATTTCACGTTCGTGTTTGAATTACGATGATGTGCTTGCAGTTCAAACAATGGTCGTATAATATTGGAGTCTCGTATATAGGCTGCAGTAGTACAATACGACAATGGAACATATCCGATGGATGTATGCTCTGAATAGCTCTCAATAAAATGAACCTATATGTATTATATGTTATATGGTATATGGGTAATGTTCTGCGACGTCAAAAATGGTCCGTCGACGGTGCAGCGGACGACGATAACCCTAATAAAGCAACGCAAAGACGACCGTTCACCATAATAATGTAATATAATATACATAATATTATTATACCTACGCGATACGAGTGCGGTGTAGTGTATGTGTGAGTGCTAGCCGTATTACGGATTATGCACCGTTATAATTCAGGTCCGCGGAGGAAACTAGTCTGCGCCATATAATAATAATAATACGACGACCATAATACTACACGCGTCAGACGGATAAGCGTATTTTATACAAATCCACAAGAATGCAAGATGATATTGGCCAATGAGGTCCGAATGACCTATCGGCTATCACTCTAAACACACTTATCTAATCACATTTTGTCTTCTGTTAATAGTTAACTGCATTTTTCTAATACTATTTTGTATACATCTTTGAGTATTATATGTGCGTTTTTTATTATTTAGGTATACAAAGGGCTTATCCCGTGAATTTATAATAAATAAATACCGTATAACCAGAATAAAATGCTCGACGGTGGTAATTTTTTCTATGTGATCAAAAATTGTGAAGAAATAAAACAAATCAAAAAATAATGTCAACCAATTTGACCAAAAGCTTACGATTTCTTCACCATTATAAATATTATAGTATTAAAATATGAGTATACGCGTATAATATATGCTGCAGAAATGTATTATCATAATAATATCGTCGTCGTAAGTTTGTGTAGATATATATTAATATTACATATTATTATTATGCGAGCTCGCGTGTTATACCGACGTTTTTCTTCGTCTCCGTCTTCTTCTTCTTTATCATCATCTATCCTTCCACTTTTTCTATACACTCAGCGCGTTGTTTGTCGGTTAACCTAGACGGGAGAATGCGCATTGAGCGGCCGAAACAATCTTGACCGAATGCGCATAGTATGTTCAGGTATAATATAGGTATATAAATACCGGTTATGGTCACTATGACCTTTTGACTTGACCGGCTACACGTCCGACGCAAAACTCGTGAATATAGTATACGCAGCAGCTACTTTATAATATGGTACAACAACCGTGGTAGTGGTGGATTTTATTATTTTTTTTTAATCGCAAACTGATTATTATTGCGACACGCGATCGCGCGCACATGAAAACGTGTGTGGGGACGAAAATCGGATAACCACAAAAGGCTGTCGTTTATTAAACGATCGATAACGATAATTTTCAATTACCCCATTACCTTGTCAAAGTCAAAGTATTTATAAGAGTATGTTTTAGTACAATATGCATAATGTATTACTGTTACGCATAATGAATGCATAACATAAAGGCACAGCGCGGTTTCAGCGAGTGACCGCGTAATAGTATATTTTACCTGATTTAATTACTATAACGATTTTATTATCGCACCCCACGCACACACGTCCTTCGAGTTGAACTAATATTTAATATGAATATTATATTCGAGTAACATGTATGTCTCACAAATCCATAGATTACTATATAGAAATTAAAAGAAACCGAACAATATGTTTTTCCAAAATACCGGTTTTTCTTTTTCATAAAAAAATTAGTGAATTTTCTAAAAACTATTTAGTTATAATATGCAGTCCCGCACTGATAATGAATATAATAATATTTCTAGTAGTAAATTCCGCGTAAACGAAAGGTTTTTGGTATTGCGTTTGACGCGTATACCTATCAGAAATGTTCGTGTAAGTACGAGTATATAATTATAGTTAATAATTTAATGATGCATTTTTGCGTTAAACCGTTTTTAATTTCAGAACCGAAAGAAAAACTTTTTATTTAATTTTAATTACGCATCGCGTAGTACTAAATATGGACACTTATTCGAATATTAAAAATATTCCATTCACAGTAGATTAATATATCCATGTTATGAATATTTCGTAAAAAATGATTAATGCGTGAAACTAATATAAAATATAATATACTACGTTGAGTCTAAGGTACAACTTGGTTGACGACGTGTCAATTTTCGGTGCAATACTCCGATACCACATGACTAGACTAAAACACAAAGACCTTATAATTGTGTGATTGCAGGAGAGGAAAACGTACCGACCCGCGACGATCCCTCGACGGCCGCCAAATAAGTATTATTTCAGCTAAATTACACTTTCGGACAACTGTTAATTAACGAAACACTGCATTAACGCAACTACCTCCAACTGTATATTGTTATTATCATTGTTTTATGGACCTACACGAGGTATCCAAGGACCTCCGTCGAAAAATCCAAACGTCCGTCTGCCGTCCTCCCGTACGGTCGGCCGCGTCCGACGCGCATCATCGAGCGAAGACGACGACGTATATAAAATACACGCTAAGGTAATTCTAAACTTCCAAATTACCTATATATGTTATACCTACGTATTATATTATCGTCACACCGCTCGCCAGGTGGATCCCATCCGGTAATTTTATACGTACCTATACTTGGTGTGCGTGCTAGTTTGATAATATATACTCGCGCGCGCACACACACACACAAACACACACGCAGACGATACACGAGCACGTCGTCGTCGTAAGGAAATACACGTCGTCGGACGGACGGTCGATCAGCATAATTTAATATTATATGTACCTTTACATAATATTATAATACTAAATACACGCATATTATTGTTGTTGAAAAGTATAATATTATTATGATTTTGTTTTAAGGATTCATTCGTGCGTCCTGCTGCCGAGTGGAACGATTCGCAGTGTTGCCTAAAGGATATACCCAATATAAGTATGTATAATAATTAATATAGTTCAAAAACTTATTTATATTATTATGATACGTAATTGCTAAAAGTATTCTTCCGCAATCGGTGTAGCGAGCTTGTATAGGAAAACCCAAAAACTCACTAACTGCAGGTGTACCTATCGTTGTTCCGAACAACTTGTTCGTGATTACACGTCTGCTTCATTTGATTCGTTTAATATAATATCTAAATCGATTAAAAATATTAACTGATTTTATGAGAAAACGAAATAAACTTAACATTTTACGGAACAGGTTAGGTTAGGATTTTCAAAATAAATACTTATCAGGATTCAAAAAGTAAAAATATTTCAGTGATAGTTTTTAAACAAACCAGAATACTAGATAATATTATGCCAGACTATAATATTATTTCATAAAAAGCTACTTTAAAATACACTTTTAATATTCCTTATATACGTACTATCCACAAATATTGACTCAACACAGGATTGTATTACTTGCATATTTATTAGGCCTATGTAATAAATTTAAGATAATAAATAATAATCTTTACAATTTTAAAAGAAATTTTTTTTTATTTTTACAAATAAATTGGAATAAATTATACATTTCATGAGATAGGTTAATTTTTTTTATGCTGTTGTTAATTGTGGAGGAATGAATAGAGGTAGGTAGCTACCTGTATATATTTTTTTCGGTAATTACTTACATCGCAGTTGACTAGGCCACGCCACAGATGTTATGCCATCGGATATGTCTAGATTTATGACTATAATACCGCGATGAGTACGACGCTATATAATCATACCTACGACCGAAAATCGGATGTCGTTTAGACTGCGACGACGGAAGTATACATATTATTATTATTGTTATTATTGTTGTTATGATGACGACCTCTTCCCCTCTTCTGCCGACCGTCGGTGGTAATGACTGACTGCTGAGCTGCTGCTGCCGCATATATAGGTAATAACCGTCGGATGGTATTAACCGTGACCCGGTTGGCGGTTCGTTACATCCGTATTTTCTACCTACTATATAATATCAAGTGTAACAAAAAGCGTGCAGTTTATAATGCGTATATTATTATTAATTATTATAATATCATATATTTAGGTATACTATTAATATTCGTAATAATTATTATTGTTCGTGTTTACAGGCAGGAATCGTCGCGTCAGGAAAATGTATATCCTGCAGGTTTATCGACATTATAATAATCCAAATGCTTGCTCGAATGCGCAAACCCGAGGAACGATGGATAATTTTTCTGGTGCACGAAAAAAAATTTTATCTCACTCATAAATACATGCGTACCACTATCGAATAGACAATAATAATATACGACACGTCTATATGATTCGACATTGCGACACCACACACACACACATACTTGATACATCACGTACCTAATGGCTAATACCTATGTATGTATATGGAAGATGGTGTCCGTTGACCCGGTTCGAGAAATATTATTATTGACAAACGGCGCCGCTGAAATCGACAATAAACCAAACAACCATATACTATAATATAATATTATACCGCCTATACCTATATGAAGTATATATACGCGCGTACTTACGACCTAATAGTCATCGGCTTCGATATATAATATTAATAATAGACAATAATAATAATACGATACACATTGTTGTTATTCGCTACCTGTTCTCTAGGAGCAGCTGTCCTCATTCGCTGCAGCACATGCCGCTTCCGTTTACATCTACCTACAGATAATATTATCGACGGCGGAACCGTTATTGGCGCGCGTCGGTGAAATGAAATTAATCGCGGTAGCTGTTTAGCGGTTACGACTGCCGCCGCGTCGATTGTTGATCACTTCGATGCGTTTTACAATTGCGAGACCCTGTGTCCAAATCGACGAAAAAAACAAGTATAGTAGCCCGTAGATCATCATAATATTATATTTTGTCGATATAGTAATCGAATAATAATAGTCCTAAATTAAGCGGAGTATCGTGTGCGCACGCCCTCGGTCGTCCAGCACTGCATCTGTTGACCTTACCTGCACAGAGTGTTTTTACTGTCAAACACGATTTACCCACTCGCACACCTCTGAGGAACCCACGACGGCCACCTCCGGAGAAGCCAGAAAAAGTTCCACGAACCCCGGGCGATGTCATCGAGTCCGCGGCAAATCCGTTTCACTGCAGATGCGTCGCTGTGCGCGAGTATTGATACTTCCGGAGACCGGAAGTGTCTTCAAACCTTTTACGCGTCCATCGACTAAACGCAATCGAATACGGTATTGTTATTGTTTATTAAATACGAACAAGGCCAAACGTACAGTAGGTAACTATAAATTAATTCAATGCAAATTGACCTATACAAATATCCAGTACAATACGTTAGTTCAGTAATTCTGAACCATATATTATGAACCTTATAATTGTTGTTAATTTAATTCAGGAGTGTATAGTGATCGTTAGCTTGGCGCATCAGTCGGTTGATTGGTTTGTTACGACTATAATATTGGTATTATGCATTCAGTCATAGATAGCACTAGCGAAGCTAGTGGAACAAAGAGAAACGCCAAAGTTGCAGATACGCGAAAGAAGTGATGGGGCATCAGAAGAACCACTAATAAGTCTTTAAAGATACTTTAAGTAAATATAAGCTTTTCCAAAATCTGCTTAAGTGGACAAATTTAGCCCACAAAGAACAGATTTAATAATTATAGCCTATAGGTGATGAATATTTAGCAATATTTATGTATATAAGACACGTACATCGAAATTTTATCAAGCTGGCGGACAATACATAAGCCATAATACGACAACCAAAAACTATAGTTAGTTACTATATTAGTGTACTTGTTTTGATGTCAATTAATTTTAAATTTTCAACAAAATTACCTTAACAAATTGCAGTAAAACGGGTGGTTTTCATTTGGAAAAATGTTCTTGCGTTGCCGAAGGATACACTCTAAATGGAATAAAATATATAATTATTTGAAAATATATAACTCTTTGAGTACCTACCAACCTACTATAGTAAAAATTCTAAAATCAGGATTTCAATAATATTTTCCATGATAAAACGCTAAAAAGGTGATTGGCGGTGCTTAATGAATCACCCTGTAGAAATATTCGTTTCATTGCAGCGATATTATATTTTAACGATCTATAACGAACAAAAATATCTACGGTACGAATAATAACAAATTGCTTACTCACGTCAATAATAACTGTTCGGCACTATTCATACAAACACGTTTTAACCTTCAATTATATATCAATATAATATATTTTTATAATATTTACAGTGTACGATTCGACGACGGCTACTGCAGGACACAGCAACAGCAACAGCCGGTGGACGGACGACTATAGATACCTACATATATAATATTATTTTACACGACTGGATATTTAATTTTCTCTCGAATCGGTAGGGCGTTTTTGCCGTATTGAAAATCCAAACACAAAACGTATACCTATAGCAACGCAGCAATAATTCACTGGCCGGACGCGGTTTTATGGATTTCGTTTTGCCATAATTTTGAACGTTTTATCAGAACCGTAAAGTATATAGACAACGAATCAGTGGATATAATATACAGAGTGTCTCACCAAGCATGCTCACCCTCTTTTTTCTTCAGCAATGAAGTTATAGAAAATCTGATGTTTTTAAAATTATAAATATAAGTTTAAATACTAGATATTAAGGATAATATAGCTGGTTCAGATGAAATGAGGGCTATGAACATTTTAGTAATTAATATTAATATCCTTATAGTATAAACATTTTAATAAAACTTAAAAACTACTTGTTTGAATGAATTATGGTGGTCAAAATTTTTAAAAAAATTATCCACTAAATAATTTACAATAAAATTGGTAGAATTCTCATTTAAAAAAAACAGAAGTTTGTTTCACCAAACTATTGACTAAACTTTATACTTCGTACGAAAAATCTCAAAAAATTGTTAATATGAACATTTATAAGTACTATATTTGAAAACTCTTAAAATCAGAATTTCAATAAATTCATTATTAAATGAAAAAATGGGGGTGAGCGCGCTTAGTGAATCACCCTGTATATGTATTTACTTACTTTTAACGCAGTAATTGGAACGCGTATTTAGTAGCTCCCTATTATATATAATATGTGTTATAAATTATGATAATATTATAATAGGTACCTATAGGCGCGCGCGTACCTATATACGTTCTGCAGCAGTTAAGTCGAACGGCCCGGTTTCGATTATAGGTACATATTACTACTATACACATTTAGTAGGTAGCCCAACGGTGCAGTGGTAGCCGCGGTAATAACCTACATATGATACATGTACATGGGTACCTACACGTTGAGTATAAACTACCTACCTATCTGTTTTCATGTTTATTTATTTATATAGATATATAATATTATTATGTTTATATTATTGTTTTTATCTGGTGTTTGGAGATATATTGTAAGTCTGTACCTACCTAATAGATTTAATATAATATAGAATAATACGACCGCACGTAATTTCGCACACGGTTACAATTAAAATAATAATTTGCAAACAGAAATATAATGCTGGATATAATAAAATCGTGAAAGTCAAACCACGACATGCGTATAATATTATTATGATACTAATAATATCATATATACTTATATATCTCTATATAATATGACCGCTAACCGACGACGTACCTACCGATATGTGTAATGTGTTGGTCGCTCCAGTGCGATACGATAAGGAAAATGGTAAACGCGTATGATCGTATAATATTTTATTATATCGTTCACCTACAGTACTGTACGTCATGATATATTATACTTACTCGAGGGCGCCTCTAACTCATAAATAATAACGACACGCGTCACGATAGACTTGCAGGTCCGCAAGGTCGCGTCCTCCAAACGGCCAGAACGGACGTTGGTGATTAGTTTTTGTGCATTTTTCATTTTCGTTATTTTGTTCCTATCTCTTTATATTAACCTTTCGCTCGCCGAACCGATGTCTCCAAATAATAATACGATAGAATATAAAGTAGGTACTCAGGATTAAGGTTGGGGGGAGGGCTATTTATTTGTTATGTATTGGGGAGGTTTAACTCATAAGTTTGGTATACAGCTGATGCCGTGGGCGTGGGTACTTTACATTTTATACTTTTGAGTTAACCTTCATACAAATTACAATTTTAAAACATGTGATCTTACACGTAATAGGTACATTCATTCAATTCTAAAATCATCCTTATTAAATTTTTCTGAAATGTCTAGGAGGGCTGCACAAGAGCTCCACCGAATAATAATATTATCCGTGGTCCACACGAATATCTCGTCCACCGGGTGCCGTTTAATACTTATATTATTATGTACATACACTATAAAATTTACATAAGCGGTTTACTTGAACAAAGTATGCATTACTAATGATTAATAATTAAAATTATTAAAAATATATTAATATTAGAATGCGATTTGAAGAACTGTTCGTTGAAATGTGCATGAAATAATACGCAATTATTTGTTGTTCAGCAAAAACTACTACTGAAATTGGACCACACTGCAGTGGGTGAAAAACTGAAAACGTACTGTTTTTGGAAATATTATTTTCAGAATACCATAAGACAATATAACTACATAAAACCAGAATTATGACAAGTAGTTCTCATATTTGAAATGATAATTTTGAAGAAAAAAATGATTTGGTGGAATCAACGCACGCCCGGTACCTATACTAGCTCTCTTTGGCCAAGAGATGAAAACACTTTTAAGATTGCCTTCTTCGTCATCCTTATCAGGCGTAAAACATCAAATTATTTATATAATGAAACACCTTTTTAATACACCTCATACTACATAGTTAAAGCTCAAACGCATAGTAAATAGGTAGAAATATATACATCTGTGTATAAGATGGATCATGAATGGAGCTGACATCAAGTATAAAATTAGATTATCATTCCAAGAGAACAACTTTTATTGAATTACGTACGTAATCACTAAGCAAAAAAAAATGTGACGTATATAAACCAAGATTCCGCAATATAAATGTATGGTAAAAATCTTACTTTTTGTACATTCAGGGGGTGTGATTGCACCCTGTACTCCTCCTGGTACCACGTATCTTATAACAATGGACAATAGTATTATATTATGTGTGTCCATAACGGTAAGTTATTATTATTTGTTATCCGTCGTCCGCGGAACGAAAACAAAACATCCGAATAACAATCGCCTAATTTCGGGCCGAACGTGTTTACAATAATTGCGTCGGTCACGACGACGGTTCTATCAAAATACTATTCAAATTTTTCGTCTACGCGGACGGTCGTGGCATGTATAATATGCGTACCTATATGGCTATATATTGTCTGTGTACTTTGTACACATTCGAACGCAACAATGCGCGCAACTCTATATTTGTGTATAATAGTAACAGGCCAGTCGTACCTATATATATAATGTGAATCTATTTGATATAACATCTTATCGAAACGTATTTTGCTCTACAAACGCGAGCTGCTGCCTGCAGCGTTCTAAAATTCCGAAACCTGTGAAAATGTATTCATCCCGTACCTTTATAAACATGTCGTAGGAAAAATTATGCGTAATAAGTAGGTACCTAATAACGGTGCAGCTGTAGCGGCGTGAGTCTCGCTGAAGATGCGGAAAACGAAATGGTCGAAAGAAAACTAACGTCTTGCAGCAACCCCAACCGACGGAGGGGTAAGGTAGTCGAATTGGACTTATTTTTGTCGAATTGCACTCGGGGCTGAAAGAGGTGTGTTCCAATTGCACCCGTTTCGATCACTACTTAAAGTATTAAACCCATTAATTATTAACGATTGTCAGTAAAAATATTGATTTACACTTATTCTAAATTATAGGTAGTTACGTCGTGTCATAACGCCATCGATCGAATCAAGTATAATTCGAACATTACTGTTTTGAGCCCAAGTGCTATTTGAACATTTTGCTTTAGGTGAGGATTGCAGTTCGACAATCTTGCGACGGGGACTCACGGAGGACAAGAAGCAATTGTTGGTCTACCAACGAGTAGAACCATACTTATAGATGATCTCTGCTGACTATGTCAACGGCCGAGCGACACGTCACGTCGAAGAGAACGTTCTCGTCTTCGAGAAGATTAAAAACGTATAGGTACTTTAGGAATTCGACCGGTCAAACCCGCCTCGACGTGGATTATCTTCAACGACAGTCCGCGGGAAAATAATCGTGGAGATCCTGGAAAGGAGGATATGTGCAACATTTTAGAGAAAATGTCCACCTTCTTAAAATTAAATTAAGTTTTATTCAATAACAAAGAATACTTCTAGATATAGTTTGGACTATATTTATAAGTGAAAAAATAATACCAAAACAGACAATAATAAATTATTATATTTCCGATTTGTCAAAACTTTATTGGCACACGTATAGGTAATGTACGAAAGTATTTTTTAAATCTTTTATAATTTTTACCGCCATCAAAAGTGTCATTCGCACAAATTAATAATTCTTTTCAACCCCCCCCCCCCCTCGTGCTACCAATCAGAATCGTCTAAAAGAATCCACAACTCCAGTATATTAACTACCATCACAAACCATCTGAAAAAAGTTTTGTAAATATGTAATATATTATATTACTCGATAAAACCGGACGACCCATTTAACATACTTATACCACAATACTACACACTCGTTTCCTCAGAAGATTTTTTTGGTTTAAGACATTTATTCAAATTACATCCCTATTTTTATTGTGTTGACATTGTTGTTAGGTACATTAATGCTAAATACTGAACCTATATAGTTTATCGTTTTCAAGTTTAACGGGGCGAAGATGGTATACCTAGTGTAATAAAAACGTTTGAGGTATAAGTTATTTTCTTGACTCATTATTCCCAGGTACTTATGCAAACTAAAAATATTTATGAATAATAAACTATATAGTTTATATTTTCTTCGATATTATATTGATATGTAAAAATAAATTTTTAATATAAATTATCTCTTATATGGCTATATATTATAAACTAAATATGTATAGGTAAACATTTTTGTGGTTACATTATATTACTTAATTTATAATCATTTTCCAATTAAGTCTCAAACGAATTAAACTTTCCATGCAATTTTCATTATTATTAGTACTTTTTATTTTTTAAATACGTAAAGTGAATTCGTTATTATAATTATAGTAATTATTTAAATATACAATATTTTTAGTGTTCATTGAAATTAACAATAATTAAATTAATTCTTTTTGTTTAAAAAATTTTTGGGTTAAGGTCGTATTATTATTATTATATGTGTTCAGGTCGAAAAACCAGGTTAAACCATCTGACTTACACACACGAGTGTTCCTTGAATCAAAAATTACAAAAATAAAAACAAGATGGTAAAATATGGATTTAGTGCACTCGATTTGGTCATGAATTAAAATTCTATGATGAAAATCTCTCAAAACTGGCGTACCTATATTCCGCGGTCGATATAGATCGCGTTTTCGGAAATATCGTGGAACACTAATGTTACTGCCTAGCAATGTTATTCGTAAAACAATATCGAAAACGTACCGAAGAAAAGTAAAAATCATTATGACTGCGCGTATTTAATATTTATATGTAGAAAAATCGTACTAGAGGGCAGGCCCTCGGGTCCGCAGCAATAATGGATCACACGAATAAAAGCAGCGCTTGTTATATTCTCTCCCACGATCACTTTCATATCTGTCCTTTCCGATCTCAGGGTTTTACTTTCTTCTTCTGTAATTCTTACATTTCGGTTCGTGATTAACTGTATACGCCATCATGGTGTCCACGATCCCCAAGTCGAGATTGATCGATAAGCGATTTACAGGTGCCTCTACGTATAACATATTTAATACCTAACCCAAAGTATATACGTAGTCATTCTTTTAAGCCATTCGTTATATTTTATCACTTCTTACAGTTTTCTAACAATAATTCTGACTTGCTATAATATAGAAGTCACCGCAGCTTTTCGAGAGGTCGTCGAACACGCCGATCACAACTAAAAATGAACCACTAAAATTATTTTTTCGTGGTTTCAATAATAATATAATATATTGTTACTGTCATTATTTTTATTTTCAAACAGTATAAATGATGTGCATATATAGTATATACCTATTAGGCAATACGTTTTAAATCGATATTTTCCAATTCAATCCCGAAAACTAGTTTTTCATTATATAATCGCGATGCACGAGTGGATTTAAATTATATCAATTTTTGGTAAAGGTAATAATAACTACCATACGGATTAAAAAAGTTGTAATCATTTTTAATCTTTAATATTATATGTAAATATCGATACATTTTGATTTAACGGGGTTGCACTATTTGTAAGAAAACTAATTGATAGATATGATCTCGGATGTGGGAGGTATAATAATTAGAAACTTCGTTAATATATCTTTTGTTTCCCATCAGATGTGAACACGATTATTTCTCATTTTAGGCGTCGTGCGAATGACATGTGAAACGATAAATCATTAAAATCGATTGTACAAATTTATGAAAACATGAAAACGGTCGTCCTTACGCCGCGTGAGCATTGAACATATATTTTTAAACCACACACGTGTTCAACAATTATTCCAAGTTCAAACCGTCAATAATAAAATATATTATAGAATTATACACATTTTATACTTTGATATAGTTTCGAATTTCTACGTAACGTAAATTGGCCACACAAATTTTTACAAATTTACTCGGCAAACCCTATTCCAAAAACCCAATAATTCATATGTGCGGTGAACAGTGAATTGGTTTATTATATTTATTTAATATATTATTATAGTTAGGTTATTATTTTTTTCCCAACCATTCATTATAATACTATATTTATTTCTATAGTATACTTAAGTATATAATATTAATAATATAATATATTTCTATAGAAATACTTTATTTATAATCAATGGTTGCACTATGGAATCACTCGCGTATAAAACTTCATAATATTATAATATGTGTATACTTAATTTATATTTATACTTGTTATTAACAGCAGAACGTATATTGGTCGATTCAACGTTCTGTTAGAAATCTGACGGCATTATAGGTACTTTACCGTCGCCATTATTCGGACCATAGTTTTTTAAATGATTGTTATTGACATTTGACAATCGGGAAAAAAACGAATAAAAGTAACAATTTTTTCGAAAAAAAAGTGGTAAAACATTTACATTTATGTTATACTTGTATATATTATATTATATTTATATAGGTGCCTATATAAGTACCATGTATATTGGTACACGGTGCGTATTTTATGACAAAGCATGCGCCAAAAAAATATTTCTTTGACGAATTAACTTGTCATTATTATTTGTTTGATGGACTTGAATTTTCTCACATACAACAATATAATAATATCAAACAAGCACGTGAAACACGTACCTATGTAGTAATTCGAGTATTTCTTTCCGCCGACTATTGTATTTATGTGTGTGTGTGTGTGTGTGTGTCCGTTACGATACTGCGCAGGACTAGGATAGTCCTGTTTCTAATTTTGGCATTTTTTCAACAAAACGTAGCAGCGGTGTTTCGGACCACGTTTATTTACTTTTTACATTTTAGCGGCGTCTTATTCCATACCATCACAAAATTATATTTTGTTTAGAAAAGATAGGTAGGTATCCAGTGGCTATAGTACCTACCTACGTTATTCGGCGGCGGCGATAACTCCACACAGAAGAAAACAATGACCTATTTTTTAATAATTAATATTGTGATTACGTCTCATACCGTCTGAATTTCGCGACACGAATCACTTAACGTTCGCTTCATTGTACATAGACCGCGCGTGTGTGTGTGTGTTTCTGTTTCCTTACCGGAAGGAAATTCGTAGCTACATCGTAACTATCGTAACTATACACGTTGAGGTGCGCGTGCAGTATTGTATTATTATATTCTATTATATGTGCAAAGGTCCTGCGGGTCGTTTAATAACCGAGAACCTGGTCACAGTCGTGTGAGTATAGTGGTTATGTGTGTGTGTGTGTGTGTGTGTGTGTGTGTGTGTGTGTGTGTGTGTGTGTGTGTGTGTGTGTGTGTGTGTGTGTGTGTGTGTGTGTGTACTGTGTATGACGTATGTTATTAGGTACGCGTGTCATGTGTTGCGGCTGCTGCAGGTGTATAATAATGCCTCGTATATGGAATGTATGTGCAAAAACTCAACAGACCTTGGAAAGCTGCGAATGACTCCGTACTTGGCAAATCGATCTATTTATCTCGACTGGATATCGACCACAAATGTCTGGACGAATAATCGTGTTGTATCCCCCCCCCCTCCCCCTTCGAATACCATTATTAATCGAGCTGGTACACTATTGCAGTGCTATACACTATACACCCATACGGGTAGTTATGATTCTTCCGCGGTCGACGAGTAGACTTATTGAGGAAATAATATTATATTTTATGACTGTTGACATTAAATCGACGCGAAAGTGAAAAAATAAAAAATAAACAGTAATCGTGTACAGATCTCAAATTGGTATATAAATCGGGGCTGTTCCGACCTATGTACATGTACAGGAAATATGAAAAATATAATATCTATAGGAACCATCGGTTTTTAAAAAAAAAAAAATGTTTAATGCCTCGCGACGATAATAGTAAAATTATTCTAAGGAGAGAAATCGGGCATGTCAATTGAATAAATCTGGAGATTATATACATTATTAATGCACTCATGTTGCGGTTGTAGTATTTATTTGCCAAAAAATGTATATGGATGGGAACCTACTTTCGTTTTAATTCAGTAAGTGGCATTGTATTTTATACGACCGCCGAGCCGCCGCTCCGTCTCTGCGTTACATCTATTACGGTTAATAAAATATATTATTTTGTATGTATATATTATAATATGGTATTATGCTACACAACAATGAAATCGAGTAGGTAATGGAAATATGTGTTCGATTGTTTTATGTTGTCGGGTGTGTGCCGACCATAACATAAAATAAATTCATTTTTACGTTTTTTTGTTTGTTGTGTACCTACACCTTGTTTTTACAGACATGGGTTATTCAGTTATTGTATGATATGCTTTTTAAATAATTTTTGCTTGACACGATTTGTCAAACAACACGAACAAGTATAGGTATAGGTACGCAGTCGTTTGGCCGGAACGGTATAGGAATAACGAAATCAAATTTCAACACTTTGTTTAATAATTTATATACACTTAATGGTTAATATTATTATATGTCGTCGAAAGTTTTGACCGGTAAAGGAAATGGATTAAGACACGGATGTCGTTACATTTCACATAAATAAAAATCGGCAATAATTACAACCGTATAGGTACGTACCTAATTTATGCGAACGCGTGATGGTGTGAAATCAAATCGACACTTCTGCACTTACTCGACCGACACTTTACCACTAATTTTAGATTTCGTGCTTGAGATTATAGTTTATAATATTATGCACGTCGATCATAAACACAATCAACCCGAATTTATTGGGACGTCGCGACCGTTTTAATGAAATCCGCGACAATCACCCATTATACAGATTTAGGTTGTGGCGTAAATTAATATATATTTACCAAGGTGACAAGTTAACTAGTTGAGGTTTTTTTTAAAAACTTTTTAACCTACCTAGTTAGTTAGTTTTCTGATCAACTTAAAACCTCAACCAGTTTAATAATTGATTGTTAAAATAGCTTGGATTTTTTCAGTTGATTTAAAAATAATCCATTAAGCTTAAAAATGTTTTGAAAATATTATTTTTCATACTATTAACTTTAAAACTAACGATTTATATTCATTATTTATTAACTAATGACTTCTAACTTAACAATGTTGTGTTAAAGTCAACTTAACTTGAGTAAATTATTTTTATGAACTTGTCCTTTTTTGCATATTATTCTAATACACCTGGATATATGAGCTAACCGAATATACCTACAGCCGTCGGTCATTACGCGTATTACGTAAAAAATAATATAATTTGCTCGGGAGCAATAATAAATTAATAAAAGCACTCTTTGAATTGTGATTCTTAGCTAACTCATTATAAACTTGCGGTGATTGCAGTACAGTTCAGCCGCAACCTTCTGACCCACTCTGCGAGTCGACACACACAGAAGTTTGGTCCAATGTGGTCGCCCAAATATAATTATATACCCATGTGGTTGGTACAATACTACTATAATATACTCGTGTGTATACACACTGGCCATTATGGACTAAGAAAGCATAATATATATGACATATTGTGCAGGTGTATATATATTATATCGGAACAGTCGACGATTTGATATAAGAATCAAACAGAAGATAATAATATTATTTTCCTTTTACTTTTATCAGCCGAACAATTGCTGCAGAGTACACATGTACTCTCGTGTCCTTTCTCTCTTTTTGGGTAGCATTATAAAGCTTCTCTCTTTACGCGTTATCGCGAGAATCTCTGCAAAAACTATATACGTTCAAATGTACAAAGATTTCTCACACGACGACGACTTCGCGTCCACGTCCATACGGTATATTATGGGTGTTTGAAGTCCCGTTCCGATATAAATTTGAAATCCCACGTAACCTAAAGTCACACGGGCGCGCGCTGCACGTCTCATCTTATAATGTTATGATATCGTATTATGTTATGTTTCGTCAAGTCGAAGTGACGCATAAAATTATTCAGTTAATTTCTTTGTTTTTACAGTGTTTTCCCGTCTGAATAAATGACTGCCGCATTTTCACACCACGGAGCCTGCACCTTCATACAGACCGTACATAGTTATGAAAAATACCGATACAATATCATGTATATATTATATTATCATATACCATTTTTTTTTCTTCATACATAACACGTCTTTTTTTTTCATTTCGCTATTCATGGTCGTGATCCGACCGAAGGGGGAACGCCTACATGTATTACGGCATTATAACATTACGATAAACACACGGGTGTTTATATACACGAATATTAAACATATATCTCGCGGACAGATACCGACGGACAACACTTGGGGACTAAGAGAATGGATCGAGCTTCTTGCAATATAATAGTGGGCGAACGCGCTAAAAAACTGGTTCCAGATCGCCTTCGTGTAGACAACAACAATTCACTCTGTCTCTGTCCCGCAAGATTCAGTAAAAAATATTAAGTTTGAGAAACACTGCGATTAAGTGTTGACGCAAAAAAAAAATTATGCCTAATTATAACGAACAAACGAAAGCTGCGATGACTATAATACACCTCCAATGATACAGTTTAAATTTCACCACTCGTATATTCGACGTGATAATATATGCGGTATACGATTGAGAATCCTCAAAACATTATATAATAACGCTGCGGCAGTCGCGGCATAGCACGGTGACTTTAATACACGACTTTTAATACCGACCGTCTGCAATTACGGTATTTTACTGCAATAATTATTTAATATAATATATATATATCGCCATATTATCGGCGTGTACAGTTATAATATACAAGGCACGCATCAAAGAAACTGAACTATACTGCAATCTATTAAATATTATTCTCTCGATCGATATCCAATAAGACATTTTTTTCGTCAAATTTAGTTATAATTTTTACTATACTATTAGAAATTACCTACTTCCGCGTAATTCCGAATTTGCAAACGAGTTTTGTATTTAGTTCGGTCGAATAATTTTAAGCCATCATAGTAAGTATATATATTATGTGAACCTAAATTTGTTTTTTTTTTAATTATCGTGCTGTTTACATGAATATAAAATATTTTTGACAGTTTAAGCAAACATTATTAGGTGCCTATATTATATCTATACTTATAATTTTCATCTTTGTACATCGAATTGGAATGTAACACCTCGTCCTACGCAGTTAATCAATATAATTTATTTATATATACGTTCAATACATACAAACACATCTATATTGACGCTAAATATGTCATCAATATCAAAATTTTAAGTATCCCAGCTTTATTTTTCACACATTCATATGCAAAAATTTTACTTATTTGTAGTACACCACTTTATAAATTTCTCATATTTTATCATCATACAATTATTTATAAAGATTTTGCGTTATATTAGCCATTTAAAAATATTTAACCTTTTCACTAACTATTATTGCTTAAAATATTAAATGCATTACCTTCGTCGGTGTACGCATAATTATGAATTACGATGTATCCAATCATATTTAATGCATCGGATATAATGACCTACCAAACAAATTAAATATCTGACAAAATTACTTAGCACACTTTGTACGAATAGAAATTATTATTGAGATAAGTCCAAATCGTTTACCTACATAATATATGACTATATTATAAGAAAATAGATATTAAATTATCAAACATAATAATTAAATAAAAAAATATCAAAAAAAAAAAACTGTTTGAATTATAAACATAAATTTAATAACTTTTATTATAATTGTCAACTTTAATGTATAGGAAAATATCTATCTAAATAATTTTCTTTTCTCGAATAACCTTTATTTATATAGTCACTAAACTTTAGTACATATTATTTAAGTATTATAATAATTGACAATAGTAAGCTGCACATTCTCAAAAGCCTTAGTCCATCTAAATGACAATTTACAAGGACGTTCTCATGATCTTATAAGCAATAATTATCAACTTATATAAAATAATATAGGTACTTAAATGATAAAAGTTATTTATTTTTTTGAATTTAAATTGTGAAATTTTACAATCCCGCGTTTAAATCTATTGATACATGTTTTTCTTATTTACAGTTAATATACAGATACCCATACTACAATACTTCGTATAGTAATTACTAATTAGTAATCTATATTAATCAATATATTATACATTTCAAAACAATGCAAAATTATATAGTCACAGTTTATCTCTGTCTCTGTTCCGCTCTCTCTCTCTCTTTCTCTTCCTCTCTCTAAACGCCTACGCGAAAACCAACTGTAGCTGAATAAATAAATTATTCTCGTATGGTGGGTCGACGACAGCATTTTATCCGAACGATTAAGGTTCCTACTTCCTCTATATGTACAAATATATTACTTACATGTAAAATATAGAAATGTATAAATGGCGAAACGCGTGTTAATAACTTTGAGTGCATTGACTCATCGAGTTCGCGTACATACACAAAATACATATACGGTCATCGAAGGACGCGATTGATGACACTTTTATTAATCCCAATCACAAATTTGATGCTCTCGCGTTACATTAGATAGGTAATAATTTCGGTATCTGCGTCTACAGAATAGTTATATGCACCAAATATTACTGTAAATGAATCCGAACAAATAATATTTAGGCTATCCCGATTTTGCAGAGTTGACTGATGAACAAATCTGGACACACCGCGCCCGTATATATACTTGGGCCACAAGTCTTGCGGTGAACAGTTTATACGATAATATTATATAACACATATTATTTATACAATATAACGTATGTATAGGAATTTATTACTTTTATCAATAATTTTTATTTATATACCTGTACGGCTGTACTTTATAACAGGCACATAACATAATATGTGGTCCGACCTTGAACTCGATGCGGTTTGCACCTCCTACTTCAAAGCAATCATAGTACTTGGGGATAAAGAGTTCAGGGATCTCCCCGTCTCCGTATAAAATATTATAAATCAAAATACAGTCGCTTACAACAATATAATTTGAACATATTATATAGGTAGGCCTATCATTCTATCGTATTCCTATGCTGTAATATCATTCGACCTGTGGGGTATGTTATTATAATTTCACAGTTTTGTTTGTAATTACCCCTTGGCTTACAAATAACACGCCTTGGGCGGTACCCATTTCTTGCAGTGTTCGGAGGTATATACAGTCATAAACACAGTCACGGGCGTCGTACGGCATATGGTAGTATGGTCGTCATACCGAACAGTAGCTTTGTTCGAGACCTAACATATTATATTCACGACTCGTACCTCGGTTGTAGTAGATATATCGAAATAAAATATTTGAGAGCAGTTCAATTGGTCCTAAACGAAACGACGTTCAAACGGAAAACGTATCATGCCCCGATATTATACCTATACATTCGTATTATATATTACTGTGTGTATACGCATTGGTCAAAATCACATAGAACTATTACAAAAACTATAACTTTATGCGTTTTAGCGAATCTCTTACCTTGCTATATTTGATCGTCGATCCAGCCCGTCAATATAATATCTTTATTTTTCGTTTTTCGAACAAAACTATAATATATATATTATGTATCCAAGTTACACGCACACACAAACCACGCGTATCGTTATATATTATTGGCGAATACGCGTTATATTATTATTATTATATATGGCCACTTCTTAGACACTTGAGCTAGAGAACAAAAACAAAAAACGGTCATAGACTAGGGAACTCGTCGAGAGAGGACGAGATAGGCACGAACGAAAAAAACCCGGAAAAACGTAAGCGGGCGTGAATTTTTCTCGTCGTCTTCTGGTACAAATAACGCGGTATACGAGGGTAAATATTATATACCAGTACCCACTAATGACCACGCAATACAGGCATAGGACGGACGTGTGCGCGCACGCGGACGGACGAACGGACGGACACGAATATGTCTGCAGTACTGACTGTGCAGTCGGTGACGGAGAGAGCTCGGCGCGCCACTCACCTTACCTCTCCTCTCATTCTGTGTTCACCTGTCCGGTTTTCTACGCCAATGAACTAGACACGTAATAATATTAAGCAGATACACACGACGGCCGTCGTATACCAGTAATGTCGGCGACGGAATATAATAATAATAATAGTAATAGTAATAGTACCTATAGTAGTAAGAAGAAGAAGAAGAAGTAGTAATTACCGATACATGTGCCCGGAGTTTGCTGCCGGGGTTCACGTTTCGTAAATCGTAATGACATCGACATTATAGATAGATATTATGTTATACATTTTTTTTATACATTAGTTTAATGCAAACGCA
The DNA here is from genome assembly GCA_027563435.1 of Nasonovia ribisnigri. Classification (NCBI taxonomy): domain Eukaryota; kingdom Metazoa; phylum Arthropoda; class Insecta; order Hemiptera; family Aphididae; genus Nasonovia; species Nasonovia ribisnigri. Next base: position 139,681 of record JANEHU010000551.1, read on the forward strand.
GTTGCATACGAAAGGATTAAATATCATTATTAATTATTATTATTATTATTATTATTATAATTATTTCACCAGCGCGCCTTAATCATTTGATTTTAATTTAGGTACAGCGTTTCGTGTGCAGACCGAACGGACAAATGCAAATCGCAACAGATGGTTTTTCGTAGCACGTGGTTTTTGAATAGTTTTCCAAACATCCCAATCCAATAATTAATATGATTGCTTCAAAAATAAAATCTTCTCTGGTCCAATCAATAATATAATATATGTATATTGCACTGTGATAATGACCTTGGTACGAAAAAAAGTGGTATCTGTTTTCAATCTTATAATCTAATTTTTCTAAAATTTATTTAAAATTATCAATTTCCCAGTACTTTTCATAATCACCGGGAAAAACAAAAAAAAACGGGCTAGTAAGTAAGCTATACAGTCTATATGCTGTAAAACTGATGTCGAGTGTACCTCACTACCTCGTCATTGAGTATAGGTCACTTTAATGGATATAATAAGTTTGAATGCAGCAATAAATCTTTGTAGGTATGATGAAAAATAATTCTGAGCGTAAACGGTCTTTTAGCAAATATTTCCAAGGATATTTTTTTTTTATGTATATTGTTATTAAAAACAAATCACATATATTATATAATAATTTTGTCATAAAATATTACTATAACTAATATAGTTATATAGCATTCATTTTTGCATGGTTACCAAAAAGCAGAAATTAACATTTAAAATAAAATTTTTGTTTTTCCCGTTTATTTAAAAAAATTATGTAACATTTCTATTTCAACCCAAAAGGTCTAAACTAGATCAAATTCGCTATCAGAAACTACTCTAGAAGTTGATGATCGGAGAATTTTTTCTAATAGAAAAAGTCACAAACACCACACACATCATTGTAAAACCAATACATTCATCGCCCCACTCAGAATCTAAAATTATACTTTCATATAATTTCATCAAGACATAATGTTCCTTTATTTTATAACAACGTATTATGTATAGGTACGTACAATCACTAAAACCACAGTAGATTGATTTATATATTATATACCTACACTGCTTAATAGTTGTTATACCAATATTATTTATAGGTATCTAGTTAGTCTTTCATAAAAAAAAAAAAAATTATAACAAGTATAGGTAATAGGTTCTCCAAAAGTCGTTCAAATCGATTTGAATGACATACTTCTTAATATTAGTCAAATTGAATAATTAAAATAAAAAAATTGTGCTTGTTGAATTTTTAAAAACTAAAAAAGATTAACCTTAATTAATTTGTCAATAAAAATGATTCACTTATTACTATAATTATTACTATGATCAAAATTATAAAGATTTTCATGTGATTTTAAGGAGTCATATTATTATAATATATATTTAACATTTTACTTTAAACATAAAATAGTTTATAAGACGTATAGGACAATGTCGTCGAACACGTTTGAAAAAAACTCGATATTTTCTCAGCTGCACGGAAAAACATTGAATTATTTTTATAATTTTGTTGTCTTTTCTGGACCATTTTTATGATTCATAATATTTTCAGTCATACGGTTTATCACATAACGCAAAATCTATTTATTTATTTGTTTGGTTGACATTTCAACTGTAATGCGAAATATTCTACCCGAAATCGTTTAGAAAATAATCGATATAATCAAATAACGATTAGTCGATGTAACTAATTATAATACCAATCGATATAAATTATTAAATTAAAATTTTTAATTTTTTTTTATGCAGGCAACCTACGTGGCAACTGTAAAGGTTAGAATTTTTTTCTTTATTCAACCTAAAAATATATTATTTTAAAATATTATGTAACCAATAAATAACACAATCTGCAAATTAAAGTTGGTAAATTTCTTAGTATTTTATTATTCTCTAAACAATTGTAATTAATTACGCTTATCAACTGTCTCAATGTTAATTATTGTTACTATTTTATTATCAATAAGTTGGATGACGTTATATGTCAGGAACACTTTATAAAATAAAAATAAAAAAATTATTCTCTAAATAATCAAAATATATTTTTCTATACAAATATGGGCGCATGTATAAAAATGTATAACGATGCATAGGTATTAGAATTGCCTTTTTTCCCTAAATATTATATTAATTTTAGAATAATTTTCTGAAAAACTATAATGAAAAATAGGTACCAAAAATGACTAATACCTATTACTTTTACCCAAGAATTAACATCCGAATTCCATTGGTCGACTGATTAGCTAGGTCCATATTTAACGTACTATACCCTATGACATATAACATACTTCACTAAAAAAGTAAAAAATACTTCATATTTCACATAAACGACATAATTCGTAGAATATCGATATTCCATACGTATAGGTGTTTTACTATATACGGACACTTCAACAAATTAATATAATAACCTTCATTGTAATGAAAAATTTGATTCAGTAACTATTTGCTGGTTTTTATTTTTTTTATAATATAATAAAGTCGTAGAAAAACTAAACATCATAATTTATCTTGGTAATATGCATTATAAATTAATATTTATGGTACTTTTATACAAATATATTATGTTTGTTTTTATTAAAATGTCAATCTAATCTATTAATGATATACTTAATAACGTTTCAAACTGTTGTAGGTATACCCACATAAAATAATATATTGTAAGACCTTCGGGTTGGTTATAATATTGAACAAGTTCGAATCGAAATTAATTAAAAATTGAAAACCGCAAACGTTTGGCCACGTGAAAAACAACCGTATGGTATACACCTATATATTACGCCTATTATATTATATATTATATTATCCGACCATAGGTCTAGTCCGACCTGATTTGAAAATGTAATAGGTATACACAAATAGGTCTCCAGGGTACGAAAACAGAGAACACGACAATATTCATTTTTTACGATCATATTATATATATGTTTGCCATGATCTATTCGTACGCGCATAAAATATAATTGTTTCGGTAATTAACGCTGGCGGGCTTAAAATTGTTTTTTTTTACGTCTACCTCAACGACTCGCACGATTGTATTATATATTATTTAGACGTCAAGTGTTCTTCATTTCCATTTGTAGTAACTAAAATGGTACATAAATCCTTCGACTGTGCGCGATGGTGTCTTACTTGTTTTTCTCTTGTTTATAAGTATAGGTATCAAGAACACAATTATCAAATCAAATAAAATAATATCACGTGACGCCTACGCAAACTCGCAAAATGTATTTATTATATTTACCACGTCTTTATAGTTTATAGTGCTCCGTGAATATTATGCTATATCGTATCTATCTTTATATATATTACTTCATTTGAGCTGCCCAATGGCGTTGAAAATGATGCAGAAGTGACAAATATCAAATAGGTAGTTTTAATTAATTTCGATATATATACCAAACGGAATTCTATTATAGTTTCCAGCGACCCAAATTCAAATGTAATGATCAAAAATATAAAGCGAATTTTTGAACGGTGGTTCTCACACGCTAATCCCATTAAAAATAATCTTTTCAGTTATACTTTTCAGAGTTTATGAACGACAAAATACTATTTATGAACACTGATGTCTGATGTATTATCTAAAAAATTACATCCACATTCACTATTTATTTTTAGTACTATAATGTAGGTTGGTTTATTTCAACTACCCAAATTTTTAATCACACAATTATGTGTACCACACTTTTTTTTCCCATCACAAATTATGGGTAGGTAGATACAAAAATATAATTTATTGATACAAATTACATAATTCAGTTATTCGGATAACGGATATCGTGCATAATACGTGTATTTATAGATCATTATAAAAAAAAAATATTACAGCTATCGTGACCATTATGCTTTCACACATACAGTGTGTGTGCACTGTGCACGACCAGAGACGATAGCGTCGCAAACCCCTAGGCAGCCGCTGGGTGTGAACCACTTGTTGAGGACATGGAAATTTAGATAGTTTTCGAGCAACGGATTTCAATAAATATAGGTAGTATGACGTTATAATGTGTCAATTAAATTTTTACTACGGAGCAATAATTATCAAAACTATTGTTTATTTACCATGAGTAAGCATATATTTTAAACCTAAATAATTCTAAAATCGACACCTATTTATCTGTACATTAATGATTGTCTTCTGATAAATATAAGTATCTATTACATTTTTTTAGTGATATCAATAACTGCTGAGTATTTTCATAAATCAATAATGTTGATAATACTTTTAGACAAAAAGTCAGAATGATGTATAAATAAATGTCAGCTACTAAGTGCCTGATAACTTGTATAAAATACCAATAAATGTCTAACAATAGTAATAATATATTAATATATTATATTCAGTTACGACGAATCTTAAGTAAAATCAAAACCGTAAAGTACATTAAATTTAAAACGCTTTCAGTACATGAGTACGTGAGGTTTGTTTTAGATTTTAAAAACCAAAACAGCCTGTGGATTATTGTGTGATAAAAATATTTTCTCCTTTAGCCCGCAGAAATTAAATCGATGACGGTTATACCTACACACTTGACAATTTTTCACGCATTCTCTTCCCTGCAGACGCTAAAAGTGAGTTTACCGAGTATTGATATAATATTATACTATGTATCATAACATAAATACGAAAAAAGGATTGTTTTATCTAAGACATCGAATAATTATGTACACTTAGTTAATATTCAAATGCATCCCGAAAAGGACTTTCACTTCACTTGTTTATACATATATAATATATAGTGCTATCGGATAATGGCAGGAAGTTGTTAAAAGTAGAAAACCTTGTTTCCCTGTGTCAACATCTTAAAAACTATTGTATACAAAACGTATCGCCGTCGATATACAAACAAAAGCGTATTTATTTGCAATGAAATTTAATGCTTATTATTATTATTATTAGCAAAGAAAAAAATCACGTTCAAGTGAATGGATTAAACAAGCCACCGTTACGTCTTCAATTGTAAAAATTGTTTTTTTTAAGCTATTTTTAATTAAACGAACATCGATCTATCGTCATTACAGAATAAGTATTGAATTATTTCAATTAGGGATTTATCCCCTAGGGTAACCTAACCAACGGTACCTAAGCAGTGAAAAGTTTTGCTCCCCCCAAATCCCTCTTTATTGACGAACAGTATATCATAGTTACCTATACACACTTGTTACGTTAAACTTAAGGGTATCAGCATTAAAATTAAGTTATGTCAACAATAACGACATTATCGGTTAATATAACTTGTAAGGTTATATTGAGATATATGGATAGTTAGATCATATATAGGCGCAAATAGGAGGAGAAGCTTTAATACAGTTATAAGTGAATTTACAATGGGTACATATACATTATACAATTATACATATATTTAATGTAAATGATTAACCTACCTTTCAAATAATTTATTTTATTTTGTCTTTTGAACCGAAGAGCGCCCTGCATGACCTATAATACGTATAATAGTATAAAATATTCGCGTCCCGAGCTTCATTGATAATTGAATTTGCTTAATTGTATCAATCACGTCATATTTTATTTTACGATGTAACTCAAAACGCCATAACTTAATGTATACAAAAACAAAAACATATTCTATATTAAAATACTTAGTACCTATTGATTCATATTCCAATAGAAATTTACAACAATAACTTGACTGTGGTTTGTGTATCATTAAAAACGGTGATCAGTTTGGATAATAGTTATTCAGTGTCAATATTAAATTCTTATAAACCAATTCAAATTATTACAACAATATGCAGACCTCTCAAATCTAAAACAATCAACGGACTACAAAATTTGGTCGAATAAAAAGAAACCTGACAACATTTAAAAGCAACTTCTTCGACGTCAATGTAAGTAAAATCACATGCATATGTATTTATTATTTTTTAAATAATAAGAAACAGGTAACTCACTTTTATATTACATTTTATTTTAAATTATAGCTATATATGCAAATATGCGATTATATGTATGTCTGCATAAAAATAAAATAATAAACTTTAAATATTTACTAAAAACGGGGAACTCACTATCCTATATTGTATAGTAGGTTTCGAGTTCACCTATACAACCTACTCCGCTTTGAGAATTTGAGTAAATCACCGTTGTAATGGATATGCTACATTTTAATTCAATGAAAAATCATTGTGTAAAAACAATCTGCCAGCCTTAACATATTTTAATGTTTTATTGTATGCATATTGGTACCTATGGTATGTCTGTAAGTAATTTATCTCACTATCAATAGTACGGCAGGTTGAACTTCTTCTTGTCAAAAACAAATAGTATATATTATTATAAGTTATAGTATTATTTTATACAATATTACTATTTATATTACAATTTACTGTTATTATTACCTAGTCAATAGTGAATACCAATGCACAGCAGAATTACGTTGTAAATATAGTTTTGTGGTACCTATATGAAAATATCATAGAATGAATCTGAGTATTTTGAAAATTACCTTGCGCATGTTGCGAGCTGACAGGAACTCGATCAAGTTAATTTGTAAGTCTGAGTTCCGTAATAGAGTCCTCAAATATTTGGATGAAAATTATTCTAAGTGATAAGAAACGAATTATTGTGACGTGAAATGAAGGTACTTTTAAGTATTCTGCTTGCATTACCTGTACAATTCATGTTATCATGTATGACCTTCGGCCATCTTAATAATTATTATAGTTTAATAAAGACCTAAAAATGAAATATTCAAATATATGTACAATGTACCTCAAATAAATATCTTACACACGCCTTACCTACACGAATATGTAATGCAATATAATGTTACGTCTAATGGTCATAAATAACAAAAAAAAATATATTTCTAATTATTTTTATCTAGATGCAAAAAAAAAAAAAACACCGATCGCAGCCATATAACGTATCTGCACCCGTAACGGGGCTCCATGACCAACAATTGTCAACGATGACGTCGACATTGACCGAAGACTTGGTGGAGGGGGCCGATCTTTGTCCGAATGATGAACAGTCATGAACAGACAAACAGTCTCTTTCAAGTGACGATAGTATTACATCGTCAGAAATGAATGTACCACGGATTATAGTATCTAGGACTTAGGACAAGTTGGCTGAGTTTGACGAAGTGTCGTCAGAAATTAGAAACCCTGATTCAAATTACGGAAAGCACCTTCCGCCGTTACCGTTGTGTCTTGCGAGTCCGCCGGAAACTGAACACTACATGCCGCCAATTACACGGCTTACTGAAGATTGTATGGCACCTGACCATCTGGACAATAACGTGAAGCTTTTAACGACGATGGACAACCTGCAACGACCGTCGGACGGAGATTATGAACCGGAAGTCCAGATACAGAGACCAATACTGTCAGAACAATTCAGAAGCTGTGAAAAACCACACTCGGATATAACTGCACAGAATTCTAAATGTTTTCTGGAATACATCTCCATGGTTACACAACATGTTGTAGAAGAAACACAACAGCCATGCGCGTCTTCTGCAATCGATCCTATATCGACGCCAAAGGTCAAAAGTGCGGAAGGGACTGCAGAAAAGCTTAACTTTCAACTGACTCCGATTCGAATCCAGTCGTTGGATTCACTGGTCGATGATAACGACTTAGTTCCGGACGAGGCAGCCGAAAACGAGGCCGGGGCGGCTAAAAATGATGATGACGGGCTGGAGCTAGCGACGTCTGCAATCGATATTATATTGACGCCAAAAGTCTGAAGTTCGGAAGACACTGCAGATCAGCTAAGTGTTCACGTGACTCCGATTCGAATCCAGTCGTCGGGTTCACTGGTCGATGATAACGACTTAGTTCCGGACGAGGCAGCCGAAAACGAGGCCGGGGCGGCTAAAAATGATGATGACGGGCTGGAGCTAGCGACGTCTGCAATCGATATTATATTGACGCCAAAAGTCTAAAGTTCGGAAGACACTGCAGATCAGCTAAGTGTTCACGTGACTCCGATTCGAATCCAGTCGTCGGGTTCACTGGTCGATGATAACGACTTAGTTCCGGACGAGGCAGCCGAAAACGAGACTATAGTACCCTTAGTCGTGGCGGCTAAAAATGATGGTGACGGGCTGGAGCTAGCGACGACTACAATCCAAGTAAAGTCAGAAAAACCGTGACGAGGTCGTCGTAAGTCTTTCCTATCGGCACTGGGGAGGAGACTCCTCAGGTTTGGAAGGGCGTTATGCTGCTGTTGCTGTTGCGAATAATTAGAGTGGTATGTACACTGATACCGCGATGCACCCCATTTAATTTATTAAAATACATTTTTGTTCAAAATTGTAATGTAAAACTTTAAACTTATTATGATTGTTAATTTAATTGATGTGAAATAGACGATGATGCATAAAATATTCATGTATGTCGATTCTTATTTTATTCGTTTATATAAAACTGGCGTGTTAGAAACGTGTATAACGTGTATATTAGCGAAAAACATTAGTTATACAGTAGAACTTCGATTATCCGAACGCCAATCAACCAGACATCCAATCAACCGGTCGAAAAAAAAAATTGGTATTTTAATAACTCGTAATTAATCGTAATCGTATTTTGTCGTTTAGTTTTTAGTTAAATATTGTAGTAAAATTATTTGGTGACTGTAAAAAATTTCAAATTTTATTACATAAATATAAATAATAAATACATACAATATATTCATACAATTACGATATAACTTTTAATACGTCATATGCCAATCATCCGGATATTTGCTTATCCGGATCAACCTTGACATTAATTAGTCCGGATAACCAGAGATCTACTGTACTTGTAAATGTTTACTTCCAATACAGACATCATATTTTCATCCGATTGTTATAAAAAAATGTAGTCACATGATAATAATAGATAATAAACAAAAAATATAATTCAATGTGTACATTCGTCTTGAAAACTAAATATTTTTGATGTGTTAACATCTTTACGTCCCCCCCCCCCTTCAAAAAAAAAAACAACGTGTGTAAAATTAAAAAAATTGGTCACGACTGAATAATTGGCAGATTCGATGTCACGAAGGAGTGTAACGGTCTCACGTGTCACAAACCACGACGCCGGCCACGGTACCACGGTTCTGTTCCTGACTCGGCTATGACTATAAATACGAGTGCGGAGCCCCCTCGAGTTCAGTTTTCTATCCTGCCTTTCTGTAGCAAGACCCACCCAGGGTAGACTTGTGCGGTTTAGACTTTTGCTTAAACTAATATACTCCTTTAGCAAAACCCCTCACCAAACGGAGCAGAACTAGTCGTAAAGTCCACTCAATTCATTCCGATACAGAACATTTACACTCATGTATTATATCAAATTTTTTATTATAATCTGTATTCATTTTGATTACATAAATTATTACGTGATATTTTCTTACCATTAGTAATCATCGTTATTTCAACTCATAAAACGCTTAAACATTATTATTAAGTATGTACATTTCATAAATTATATTACTTGTTATTTACTTCACCTCAAAATCTGAACCGACCAAAATAAGGCGTAAAAGATGTTAAAACATCAACATTGAGCGTCAGATATATAATCTGACGCACGCTTATTTTTTTTTTTATTCTTTTATCTTACGACTATTATATTATCATGTCTTATTTAATGTTGAACAATAAGCCTGACACGGGAGATACCGGTCAAATTGAACCACGACAATGGTATAGCTAAATTGCCTATTCATAACGCCGTGTAATCAAATTATATTCAAAAAGACGAAGAAAAAAACTAAAGGCATTTCGGAAAAAGATAAGTCACTTTGTTCCACCATATATACTGAACCTATAATCATATAGGCTATTACCCTTGAATTTTAATATAGTTATAATATTCAGTATAGTACATATAATGTTTGAATACTTGGAAACTATTTGAATTTCGATTTGAATTCATCAATATCTTTATAAAAATCATTCGCTTAAAAATTATTTCTAGTTTAAAAAGAGTGGTTCTAAATTTAAAAATGTATAGTCTTTAAGTAGGTATCTTAAAAGTTCCTAAAAACGTAATTTAAATAATTACACAGACTCGACTTTCCGGATAAAATGGGGATGAGCGCGTTTAATGAATCACTCTGAATATGAAGATGAGAACGCCATTGACTCCGTTTAACACATCTTAGACAAACCACCTTAGATTCGTATGGACCAAACTTTTCAAGCTGTCGTCGTTTTATCATGAACATTGTGACATCAATTGATGTCACATCTAATTTATTTTAATATTTGCTTTTTTCTTACATACAGACTAAATATTACTTTTTTTTCTTTCTTAATTAAAATATATGTAATACTTATATTTTTTAAAACAATATTTTCAAACAAAAATTTTACTATTGTGGAAGCCCGTGCAGTTATAAAAAAACTAATTTAAAAAAAAAACGTCAAATTTACAAGTATACAAAAATGTAGATAATAATATTGAATATTCATACACCAATTACTAAGTTTATACAATTAGATGAAAAATTATCTAATTTATTCAGTGTTAAAAAGTTTAAAAGTTTAAGGCCTATATTTTAGTATTTACCAATAAAAAAACATTTTCTACTGCACAGCCATAAACATATTTTTGAAATGAAAATGTTTCAACTTGTTTTTATCCATCTGTATAATTTTGTCCGACAAAATATTATATATCCTTTCCCGTGAATTCCCGACCATTTGAGATAATATATAGGTACTGAAATTCGCGTATAGCTAAGACCATTATCGTCACGTAACATAAAAGTTTAGTCAGTATAGTGTGTCGTTATCAACAAATTACAGCACGCGTTGTTTCTCGACTATGACATTTTAAATAGTTTAGCGAGTATAGGTCGTACTATACGTATTATATATTGTGTAGGTAACTATTAAATTGAATCCCATCTATACGAATGATTTGAAGTATTTTTCTGGTATTGTATCGCTTGCACGATTGTCGTTTCTCTATAACATTATTTCGTTAGTTAAAAATTTGATATAGTGACTCGTATAGAATATCGACAGTGCAGCATAAAATTACAAAAATGACGATCTACCGCGTTTGTTTCATTTTTGCACATTGATCATAGAAAATAAGCGTACAAATATCATATAGGTAATATAAAATATATTCGTTACAGATCACCAGCTATCAGTCGACGCGATCTATAGATCATATATGACGAAATTTACCCAGTACCTACTTGTTTTATATATTATAATTTATAATACATATATTTTTTTATATATTATTATATGTGCCTATACTTTTGTGATAAATTGTAATAATATTTCATTAATTACGCGTCGCCGGGCTTCGATAATGATTGATATATATTGTCTTATCGTTGTTTTGTTAATTTATTAATATATCATTCCAGAAAATATGCAATAATTGAGTAAAATGATTTTCAGTCGACGCGCGTCCTGTTTACGGAAATGCATTTATTATAACTCGTTGAACAATATATAATTATTTCTGCATTGTATAACTATCTACGCGTTTACCATGCGTGTTGGTTTAAACCGATCACAGTTGAACGCTAAACATATATTATACAATTATACAGAGCAGTAAGTATAATAAATTATGCATATGCATTAAGCTCATTCACGCACGCTTACACGTTAAAAATAAAATGTTTATAAACGTAAAATTTTCAACACGATTTTAATTGTTTGTTTATATTATATTGTAATACATTTTATTTAATAGCATAATAATATACTCGCGATTATTTATCGAATTCTGAACATTACGGCGTATACAGTATAATACCTATACAATCTTATTATTTTTGTATAGAATCAGAGGAATATTGATCAATAACGGGGGATCGTAACATTATTTGTACAATATTTATTTTATTTATGGTCCAATATACAATATAATTATTAGATAACAGGGTTACTAATAAGTAATTGTAATAGTAATAATATTTGGTACAATTTAAACTTTTGTCAAGGCAACACGTCGCAGACATTAAAAACTAATAAATACAAAACAGTTGTATGAGTTGAGAAGAGACGTTCGTTTGCAAAAAACGGCGAATTGGATGGTTACGAACGTAGTTTGTAGCATGAACGGGACTGCAAAGGGAATGAAGTTTCATGAGAAGCATGAAGGGATTTTGAAATTTAAGTGCTTGTGATGGAAGTGATATGGGGTATCAATGGAACCAACGATAATAGTTATTATTATAATATGTTTAAAATCTATGGTTTAGGTTATAATTATTTATTAGTCTCACATCATGCTTCACGAACTGATGACTTATGACTATGGATAATTGTTAGGATTTTATAGCCTCCCAATTTCTATTCCGTATATATGTATTTTAGAGTAGAGTATAGTTGGGAATTTTGAATACGACGCGATAACTTCTAATAACGTATTTCGTTGCATAATAGTAAGTTAAATTGTTTCAATATGGACGATCGATCGATAAATGCATATAATAATTATATACTACCTACATCATGTTGGTAAATATTTACTTAGGTTATACTTCAAACAAATCTTAGAACGCGCACACATATAGGTACACAATTGGAACATAATATAATGGTTTGCCTTTTGTACCCGTTTGGAATTTAGAATATTATGTTATTAGCTAGCTGATTAATTTGTAACAAACGTTTGATCATAATATATTATGAACGTAGGACGTAGGTACAATCTTGTATTGCGCATTTCAAATCAAAACCACTGATGCAATAACTGTAGGTCGATCGTTTTCTAAACAGCAAATTAATTAATTTTAAATTACAATCTACATAATTAAATATTCTTATACTCATTACTCACACAATACGATTCCTTGTTAATATTTTAGACCGAAATCAATTATGCCATAATGCATCATGCTTATTATTAATTATTAATAGTTAAAAATTATATTTGTGTACTACCGAAAATATACAGGGTGATTTACCACACTTGCTCACTCGTGTTTTTTTCCTTTGAATATAATATTTAGAAAACTGGGAAGTAAAGAATAAAATGACCAATGAAATAACTGCAGTTAATATATTTTTAGTAAAAGAACGCAAAGTATTAATATTGATAAACTATGACTAGTACCTAGCTATGCTCATTACAATAACTTTTAGGTTTTTTTTTCTTATATGGTAAAATAAAATAAGAAATATAATGTAAAAAAAGGTAAGAGTGTGTGCTATGTGCCTATGCTCTATTCCTATACCACCTCACAGGTCACGTGTATTTATGAAACATTTGAAATACATCAGCACCCCCCTCCCAAATATATAGATAATACGGGATTATTCATTGAATGCAACTTGTAAGACAAGTTTTGAAAATAATTCTTTTACGTAATTGTAAGTCCTTACTAAACAACATTTTTAGATAAAAATTTAGTTCTTACTATTTCTGAGTTTTACTCTTTTAAATGTCAACAAACATTTTTAATAGCATATTCCTAAGCAAATTATTGTACGGAGTATTTCATTCTATATAATAATCAAATTTTGAATAAGTAATTTAATAAATTAAAACTTATAAACTCATAACTTATAACTGTTTAAAGTTTAATTGAGCGAAGTAGAGGATCTACATTTTACATTTTACATTTTCCTTTAACACTAAAACTCCGTTCATCGAAACTTGAAATATTTATTTCATAAATTACTCAACCAAAATTAGATTTTTATTTACAGAAGTACTCAAAAAAATATTCTGCTTTTGAATAACGAATTAAAAATTAATGTTATTAAAAAATGAACAACATTTCAAAAAAAGATGATGGTAAAAATAGTTTTTTAACTTTTTAGTTTTTTTATATGTGAAAAAATTGTTTTCAAAAACTTTAAGTCTTCGAATTAATGAGAGTGTCTAGCGTTAACCGTATCAACCTATATTTGATAAAGTAGGCATATTGCACGAAGCCATATGGATAAGGTAAGCGTCCATGTGGACAGGATGCGTGGAAAAACGAGAGCAATACTAAATATACGCGTTGTTGCCAGTCTGAAAATTTGTGATAACTTCTCACACATTACACACATATATATCCTGCCCATAGTCGTGTGAAAATGTACCTATAATACAATTTTTATAACACGCTTACTTAAATATGTATGAATAATTTATTATTACCTACCTGTATCTTATTCGTCGGTTCGTATTTATTTGTTCCAACTGAGTCCAACGCCAATTAAATCTGAACGACGGAGCCTCGAAGTAGGTATATTATATAATATTATTATGTTACCAGCTACTATACTAATATGCATGTAGAAATAATATTAATTACAAAATACGCCGTACTGCTGCTTCGGGTAGTTTAACCGCCTCACCGCCGCTAACGATGATTACTTTGGTCTTTGAGAGTCATTGCAGCAGGGCAAAATATGTAACCACTGTCCATGTGTAGATATCTGCCTATGTATATGTATATCATATATAGTCATTACGCCAGGGGGCGTGAGTACTGCTGCTCTCGTGTACGCTACACATCTTTGTACATTTTTTGATAGTATATGAGTACATAATATATATTATAGGTATAAATTACAACATTACAAATTACAATATGATATAGGTACCTATGTCCTATATTTAAATTATGTATTGCAGTATTGTTGGAATTCAAAGGAAACAGCTATATGTGACTGTGTGTGTGTGTGTGTGTGTGTGTGTGTGCACGCGAACCTATATAATATTACTATATATTTATATTATAATCGTGTGCGTTGGTGTTAAGTTCTGAACGAATTGTTGTATACGTGCCAATTACATCGGGTTTGCACTCGTATGTATGATATAATGATAACAATAGAACTCGAAAGCATTTCTTTGCCAAAAAGTAAAACTGTTTTCTCATAACATAGGTAATAATAATAATAACGTGTGATAAAATATCGTGAAATGAAAATGTGATTAATAAAAAACGTGTCTGTAGCTCATACTTTAAACACCTAGAAAAACATTTTTATATCATAATTTATTATACAACATTCTTATATTTAATATAATATTATATGTATATAATAGTAGCTGTTTAGAATGCAATGTTTATACTAATAATTATTATTGTAAAGTCTAAGTCAATGAACAACAAAAATATAAAATTTAGTCTTTAAAGTTATTATAGGAAAAATTTATAAATCGACTCAGTTAAAAAAAATCGTTTTAAATAATTCTAAAACAAACAATAAATCTGTTTATTCAACACTCACATTACGATGCACTTATTTTCTACTTCTTCTAGGACCTATAATCTAAGTATTTACACTTAAACTGTCATCATTATTATCCAAAATAAGTTATAGGTAAACTAAAAAATACCCTTAAACTGCACTGACACACAGACTCACGTCTCACAGTCTCAACTCTCGGTTAATAATCGTTTCAAAACGCCTCTGCCCTCTGCGTGTGCCATACGCGGTCACATTTGAAAATATGGTGGCATCATTATTCCTACCTTCGCAGAACTGGCCGGATGGGCTGTATGCCCAACTTGTGAAAGTTAGGTTAGGTACGAAGAAAAACAGTCATGCGTCCAGACAGATCCTGCAGGATGATGGCATGGAATGACACCTCACCATAACTCCTGCTATTCAACCATTTTTCAATATTCTCCATAAGAGTGTAATGTGTTGTGTGTTCTCCTTTTGTCACCCGGTTCTATTAATCCTGCTCAAGCGCGCCCATTAGAGGATGAAAATGGGGTGCATGTCACCCCCTAGACAAATGTGAAATTATAGTCATTATTTTAGCTGTAAATAATAAAATATATTTTTACTGATGATATTATGTTACATGACACATTACACAGGTACATCGTTTATCTATTTTCTGTTGTTTAATAAAAGCAATTTAGTTGGTTTTTAGTTATTTTTTTATGATATTGTCACCCGCCGATTGATCTGTTTTATTTGAATAGGTAGATTAGATTGAAATAGCTGATTCAGTCCAGAGTGAAAAAATCTCACAGTGAAACTGCCAATGAAGATGTCAGAAAATATATAAAATATGCACTCATTCAATGTCCATTTAATATTGTATAAAAATAATTAATATTTTATAATTCTATAATACATGGGCATTCGCACGGGTATTCAGGGTATGTGATTGCATAAACAGACTCAACACTGGGGTCTAAGTTCATAATATCGACTGGTGAAATGATGTAGCGATGATATCAATATGGTCAATGGATTTGTTTTTGAATTTATTGTGAACGATTCACAATAATTTTAGGAAATGTGGGTATTACTTTTAGTGTAAGTATTTACTATTTAGATACTTAAAATTAAATATCATTATATTTTTTAAAACATGAGTAGTGTGCAGACAAACAGGCCTCTATAGTAACTATATACTTCACTGCGTATGCCGTATGACCTATAAAGATATGGACTGCTCATCCAACGTACTCCTTCAATACCGCCGGGGGACCTTTGTTGTGGGAAAGATTTTGCTAATAGTTTGGGGTACCCATAATTTATAAGTCTATATGATGATGCAATTATGTCTCATAGACCATTGATATACACGGGAAGCATAGCGGCACAGAACTAACCTGAGTAGACAACAGTGCAGGTTAACAACTAACAGTGATCGATTTATAGAAAATACCTTTACCACGCATTAGTAATCAAGTTCCTATACCGGTTAGTGGTTACTGACCTAATACCTATCGTGCGTCCGAGCAGTTGTTTGTTCTGCGTATAGTGCGCGGAGTAAAGGAAAATAAATCCAGCATAATATTGTATACCATCTTCAATGTTAAGGTCAATGCCTCAATCATTTATAGTGAAAAAAAAATAAGAAAAATGTATTATTTTCTAATAAGAAGTAAATAGTAATAACCATATGTTTATAATGTGTAATACCATGTACCAAGGGTGGGTCCAGAAATATTTTTTGTTGGGGGAGGGCGAAAAATTGTCTTTATACTTACGACTAAGCTGCACAAAACGTAAAAGCTTAAAGCAATAAAAAGTATGCTGTGTCTATACATAGTAAAATTCTATATTTTTAGAGATTTGATGGGGGGGGGGAGTCATGCGCTATCCCCCGGCCATGAATCTGGGCCTGTCATGTACACTGTATATTCATTTTAAGAGCATCTATATGATGGGGAGGGGCACATTTTATCAGCCACATACCTTTCGAATAAGGACTGACCACGCCAATAATGTTCTGTATTACTATATTCAATTTGTGTAGTAAAAAATGTGATAATCATTAATCATATATAATCATAAGCAATAAAGTACAATTTTTAAATTTTAATTTGTTATAATATTTAATTGTAAAATACTATGAATATAATACCTATATGTATATTTACCGTTGAGTAAAATTTTAGAGATATTTTGAAAAAAATGTATGAAGACATCACAGTTGGAACTTTGGCTGATAAACTCATTGATTTTGCTGGAAAAATGGTCAAGGGCCAAGCATGTCAATAACACAAATGATTAGGAAACGAAAGAGAACAAATTAAAAAATTCTCGAAACTAAGATTATTTAATGTTTATTTGTTTTCGGTACTTTTATTCCTAGGTCGTATAAAAATGTTTTAATATTATAATTTAAATTACGATAACGCCACAGATGATGTTGAAAAGTATATAAAAATTATCTCATTCAGGCTTCATTTAATATTTACATCCGCGGTTACATGGTAATTAAAAAAACCCGATAGTTGCTATAGTGATAGAACTATGATGCATGCATGATTAATAGCAGACAGGGTGATATACTAACTACCATGAAGTTCGTACGGTGACATAACGAAATCAACGATCAAGCAACTATCGCGTTTTACTATCATCGTATGACTGTGGCTTAAAAAATAAAATAAATATCCAGTATAAATGCAAATGATGATTAATTTTAATAACGTATTTTTAATGTATGAAAAAAAGGTTTTTAATTATATATTTAACAAATTTGAATAAATAATATGCATGTTATGTTGATGTAAGGTACATACACTAATGCATAATATAGGTAAATAATTTACCTTTTTTTTTTTTTTATTTATTTATTTTTTTTATTTTGTAATTATTACAAAACTATAAAACATATAAATGAGTTTATTTATTTAATATAATATAGCAAATGTACCTGGTTAGTGGTTACATAAATATTTGTTTAGGTTATATAAATGTCTGTTTTATGTTGATTAATATTTATTCAATAATTAATTATTATATAAACCATGGTTAAATTAAAGACTTACCTTATAAACATTATGTTTTTAATGTTTCCTTCTTGAATATGTACGATTCCATTTCAGTTCCCTTTTACACAACATTCCATAAAGATTTAAAAAAAGTGTTGTCAAGTCTCCGTCTTTCTCAGAATCAGATTCTGTATTTATAATAAGTTCTATTTCGTTTCTTAATCATTAGTGTTATTGACATGCTTGGCCCTTGACCATTTTTCCAGCAAAATCAATGAGTTCATCAGCCAAAGTTCCAACTGTGATGTCTTCGTACATTTTTTTCAAAATATCGACCAGATATATTAAATATTTAAATGTTTGGAAATTTGAATATGATCATAATTTGTAATATTTTTAAATCCTGAAGGTTCCAAAATTGCCATTGATTTGGACTGCTTTCCATGTTGTATTATTATTTACGTTTAAGAAAAAGTTTTAGAGAGAAACAACTTTTATTAACATTAAATTATATTAAAGCGAAATGCTCACTATGTGAGTTACCAATGCATACAGCATACCTACTTAATAAATACATAAATACATATGTATAATAATAATAAACACAGTGTCCCATGAGAATAAACCAACTGGCCAAAGAGGGGGGATAGCCGCCCGGACAAACACAGGTTTTCTTGCCGTTCACCTATAAACTAAAAAAATATTAAAAACCACGATAAACATTTTCACAAAAATAAACTATAAAATCTTCAATTGTTTCAAAAAAATTAATTTAATTAGATAACAATACATATGTGTAGCACATTTCTTTGTGAGTCTAATAAAAAAAAAAACAGATTTATGATATATTTATATTATCTCAGGAGATATCGCAATGGCCAATGGGTAAATCCTCGCGGATACCCTGTATGCACATAAAATATAAATATATAATGCATAAAAAGCTAAGGCCCAGAGGTAAACCTGAAGTTTCTGTAAATAATTGTCATGTCAATAATACAGTGAAACATCCATACAACGAAGTCCCCATAGGAAACAAAAAAAAAGAATTATAGAGAATTAAATTAATTTGGTTCTAATTTGATTTTGTTCTCAAAAATATTTCGTTAAAAAGAAAAATATGTTGTTAAATTGATGTTTCACTGTAATTAATAACATTCATGCTTTTTTATAAACTACAGATGCATATAGATATTCCTGAGACACGTTCTTTTATATGTACTTTTGATTCTCTACAACTTAAGCTAGTTTAAAAAAAAACTAACCAACCAAATAAGAGATGTAAATAAAAGGTTGCTTCGTCTTACAAACGCGTATAAAACATACCAAATTTTAGTTCAGCATAACTAATTTTGCGTTATTTCATATAATATGTGTTGAACATATTTAAGATTGTGTTCTCTCGTTGGTTTTTACGATATTTTAATTTTTAAGCAAGAGTATCTATTAGATAGTAGATCTAGTATTTGATTTAGTACCTACCTATTTAAAATATTAAAAAATATAATTCTCGCTTAAAAATTAAAATATCGTAAAAAAACTACGAGAAAATTCCGATAATATTTCTACCTTTAAGTTTAACCATAGCTCAATTCGCACTCTAATATTAAAACTAAGGACACACAATTTATTCTAACGAACGCAAATTGTCTACGCCTTGTACGTTTGTAACCTAACCTGAGTCGGAGTCACGGAGGCAACACGTCATGCGGGTGTGGCGTTCTCTTAAATCTATAAATAATAATAGCACTATTTGTAAGCAACCTTATAATTTCACCGTGATTTCCTAAACTTTAAACGTTATTAAAAAAACTATACATTATGAACGTTTGAAAATAACAAAAGTTGCTGTTAACAGACGCAAACTTATAACGACGTATCCATATGGGAATCGATAAACTTACGTGTGGGTGTGTGTTTAAAAAATAAAATAATAATTTTCTTTTCAGTGACTTCTATATATATAGTTATACGGTTTCGTCTTGTTCGTCAATACTACCAGCAAAGCTAGCTATCGGTTGACCGATAAACCTAAAAAATATTTATTAGGTATATATTTATATCTCAATATAGGTACCTACCTGCTACTAATGTAGCTAATAGTCAATAGATTATAATACGTCAAGATATTATACAATATATTATGAACACAATAGGTAGGTACTATGGGCTATAACCTAGATCATTACATTAATACCTTATGATGAGCGGTTACCACAGTTCCTCGGGCACTCACGAATTGCCTCCCATGAATTTTTTTTTAAAAAGGTTACCCTAATTGCCCCCAGATTTCAAAAATATCATTCCCATGAAATGCCTCCTATTTTAGGTAGTGACCCCTTGTACTGGATCGCTCCCGATAACTATAATTAATCGATTTAGATATAACCTATAATCTTACATTGTAGGAAACATTAATAAATTTAATAAATCAAGTAAACTGAGTCAATGTCGATTGATTTAATTTAAATTTAGGTTAATAAATATTAAAATAAATAGGTACAATATCAAAAACATTTTAAAAAGTCAATAAAAACAGCAGTAATAATTAATAATAATGAAAAATAATAAATAATCAATAAGATATTTAAAAAAAAATTATAATAAGAATAAAAATGTAAGTTTGTTATGTTGTATCTCAAGTTAGTCCTCTATGATTATTTGCCAACACTTTTAAATAGTGAAATTTTGAAACGTCATGTGTTTAATTTATCAATAAAACTCATTTTATTTTTGTGGTTGACCGAATTGAATTGGTTTCTATATTGGAAGATCTAATTAATACTATCGTATCCAACTGCATTGATTTTAAATTATAACATATCCAAACATATTTTAAATATGAGGTTGAGTGGATGAAAAATTCACAACCTTATCAAATCCAAACTTAAATCCATCCCAAATTAAAATTGTTTTGCCTTTTTCCTTTATTATAAAGTTCATTTTTATGAAATTATGGATACATAAACTTATTGTTTATGATAACGGTTGCACAGACGAAACTATGTTAAACTGGTGGTGACAGACTAATCTTTAACTGATAATCAGTGATCGACAAAATTATTGCATTCAACAAATGAATCTATCCGGGATATACTGTAGGTCCGTACAACCTATTTCTTTAAAAAAATAATACTTTTGAACATTAGTGAAATCGATGTCATAATCAATGTATGACTATTGATATATTAATCAATAATTTGGGTAGGTATGCTATGTGTGGCATTTCGAGTAGGCTATTTGGGTATTTGGAGGTAATTCGAGTGGGAAAATATCACATACCTAAATTGGCGAGGCAATTCGAGTGTCATCGTTACTCGGTGGAAGAAATAAGCGCCAAATTGAGATTAAAAAAAGTCGTATCGAACGAAAGTGCCAAAATCTTAGGAACCTGTGTGCCACGGTTAATAGATAAATAACAGATATAAAATATAAAACTATTTTGTTCAAAAACTCCTAACGTTTAATCTTAATCAAGAAATATATTATCTGATATTACGATTGATTATCAGATTGAAAAAATCAACTCATTTGTTAAAATTATAATTAGGTATTTGTACCTATGTATATTATATTTTAACAATTATGATGGACAATTTTTTATAAGATCAACATTTTCAAATAACTACCTACTTATACAAAGTATTAATTTTGGCTCAAATCATATGTATGTAATTTTAGTACCTTTGGCGCTTATGTCATATAGGCCCGTTACTCGTGGGTCATGCCTACACAATATAGGGTGGATAAAGGGTGAATGTTTATTGTTTTTGTAATTATTTGTAACTACACAAAAGGGGAGCAGATAACAGTTCAACCCAGGGCAAGATTAAAATCCAACGACCAAATTAGTAGGTATATATTATTAAATTTTGGCGTATACCATATAACTATTTATATTGTAATATAGTAATATTACAGCATACTAAATTACATTATTCATTGTTAACACTTTTTCATTCTAGAACTATTTTATGAACTACCTATATATAATGATTTCATATTATTTTTTTACGCAAACTATTAAATTACGTTGGTACAGACTACAGTTAACAAAATCCTATCTCACCCCAGTGCAATGACCCCATTAGCTGATTAAAAAAACACCACTATAATTTATACGGATGATAATTTCCTAAAAAACGTACATAGGTGCTTATGTCCCTTGGTCCACATAATTTCGGGATCTTCTGTATATACGTTCCAAAATGTCCATTTTATAATATTCCCGACGAAAAATAATTATTTTATTGCATAACGCACAGCGATAAGGTAAACTGCGGTACAATTTCAATATGTTCCCATTTATTTTAACTATAGGTGCCTACCTTATAATTATTGTACGGATAATCGGCTTATTGCTGTTTTTTTTCAAAATGTCGATATTACAATATTTTCCTTTTGATTTTGATTTTCTATAAACACGTACCTATATAAAAGTAGCAAAACGTTTTTAAGTTTACTGTCGATAAAGTTAAGCGATGACCCTTGTAGTTACAATGTAAAATTATGATTTATGAATGCACTCGGAAGCACTATACAAAATCACCTATTATAACACTAGACAATAGACACACTTGCTGGACTTATGACTATTAAAAATATACAATTTTTATAACTGGATGCATTTACTATTGCAACACTCAAGCAACAGTGCTTCATACCTATATAATGCTTGGGAAGAGAAAAGGTTATCTGAAAAATTTTATTTTTTCAAAATATTACCAAATTAAACACATTTAACTAAGAATAAGGAATATCTATTTATTATCCTTCTATTTTTTTGGGGTAGAATACCTGTTAATATAGCACAGTTGATCCACATTGCACACATGACGCACATAATTCGTGGAATTATTAAATCAAGTCATCATTGCTCGTCCTGCTTTTGGTGAAGTTAAACAAAAAGACCGTGCGGGACTGAGTCTGCAAATGCCCACACATTTGCTCCATAAAATCGGCCATCAATGTATCCATCATAATTTAGCAACACTTCGCGAAACGAGTGAAATTTTCGAATTTATTTCCAATACATTTGAAGAAATCCATATTTGTGTGTATATTATACTTCGTTTAAATCATTTATCGAGATGTGGACGGCCGACCTCGACAGTCTGATAAAATACATCTACCTGCCTCATGCCCACACACCCGTAACCCGGAAATAATAAGCCATTATTGATTTTATTATTGATAAATAATAATAATAATACATTTATATCCTTATTTACCAAGTTATAATTTACATTTTAATATTATATTACTTGGCTGCTGTTATGTTTTACGGTAGGTAATTTTTCTCCGATTACACGCCGGAAAGCCGCCGAGGACGACGTAGCACTCACGTCGTCTCGTGTGGGCAGACTGTAAGCAGCGACGCACCAACTTCGTCTCGAACCTGTATAATATTTAATAATAATGCCGACGAAATGCGACGGCGTTTGTGTACCGCGGAAAATGGGACAGCGCAACTGTGTGCCAATTCTGACCACCGAATATATTATAATATAATAATACGTTATGCGTTAAAATACAATAATTCGAAAGCCACCGAACGATTCGGAACTGGACGTGTGCGGAGCGGCGTTAAGAAAAAACCAAACACTTTCACCTCTTATCCCCCCACCACACCACTTATTTTATGGACAAAAAAAAAAACGACAGTAGCCCAAAATCGTCACACCACCAGTCAAAAATTCAAAAACGCAATTTCATTGTTTAAGTATGAATTTAATGTTTAACTAAAATAGAAAAAAGAAAAACCATATTTTTATGTACATGGACGCTTACGTACATATACACATAATTACATGCACACACACACACACACACACACACACATATTTACACAATTTAATATATTGACATAATTTGACATAGTTGACATCTCTGCGGGTTAACCAAACTGTAATAATTTGGTAAATCAAGTTATAATGATTGGGGTATCGATCAATTAGGTCAAATCATCTTTTAAAGAACGTTTTATTTTACACTTAAGAATAAAAAATATTAGTAAAATATGCAACATAATACAAAATATTTGTAAATAGAAATTTTAAACGAACTGTCACTTAAGCCAAGTAACTATACGAATCTTTCTGTCCTTCGGTTCTCTCTAGGTACTCTTTTTCGATCAGGATGTCTATACACTTTTTTATGACGTTGACTCTAGGCTTGAATCTCGACGACAGTTGTGTTAAGACTTCGGCCGTCAGCTGTTGGTGCTTCATGACTTTCCGCATTTTCATGATCCTCACAATAGCAGCTTGTATCAGCATTTTTCTGTCTTCCTCGATATGTTTGTGTGTACTCTCTTGTTCTAATTTAATTTCTTGTTTCATTGGGACGTTGATGTTCACGCGCAACTTCTTGTTCTTGTATCCGAGAAATAGCTTTACATGGGAATTACCTTCCACATTCGCCTCATCTTCAGTGCAAGTCAGGAGTTTTGCTTTCAACAATATCTGCACGACCTGTATCAAATAGTCGGTCTTCAGCTGTGTTGATTCTGACAGTTGGTTAACTGTCCACGACTCTTGTACGTTGAATTGCAATAAAACGGCCATTTGAAAAGTGGAAGCTTGTAACGTATACCGATTTTTGAAGCAGTTAGTAACCAATTCACCTTTGGACATATTATACAGCCAGTTGAGTTTACGACCTGAATGCTGGGCACTGTAGAATTGGGTAAACCTTTGAACAGAACGTTCCAATTCGGACGGCAGTGAAAATGTAAGAAGATACTGGAAGGGCCATGAACCCGATGATAAAACTTGTATGCTAAAGTCAATATCATGAGGCATGTTTGAGTTGGATACGTGCTTTCTAAAAGCCTCATTAAGATCTTTGGACACACCAATGTCTTGGAACATACGTTGAAGTTTTGAAGTGTACTCGAACCCACAGGCTTGTTTCAGTTTAGATATCATTGAGGCTTCTGCATCGTCACTGGCAGACATGTGTTGAACGAGTCGTTTGGCAAGCATTTTGCTGTAGAACTTTTGGAACACATCTTTATCTTCAATGTATTTAAACATAATCATAACCTATATTAACAAACAGATTAATTATAACATTTTAAATCAACAATTGTTGTAATAGTTGTATCCGCATGTATTGTATCTGTTTTAGAAAATCTTGGTACCGGGTTCTTACTATACCTAGTTTATTTATAGTTAACATTATAGAAAATTTGCATAAAACATTTAAAACAAAAATGTGAAAAAAAAATCTTTGACTGAGAACCTGTTTATATTCTCCTCACAAACTATAAATAAAATATTAAATAAACCGTAGTAAGAATCTGGTACATCCTACCTATACTATATGCTATATTACACATGTGTAAGACAGAGACAATACATGCGAGTACCCACAAGTTACAACACCTTCTTAAATAACTATTGGTACTCACTTGATTTAATGTATCTTCGAGTTCAGCTTCTTCTGGGTTCTTACTAGATTTTTTCAACAACAGATCACAAAATTTGGCCAACATCTCTGGACTTTTAGAACTTGAGTTGTATTGTCTTGTGACTAAGTTGTTATTAATGAATCCTCCACAGGCTTTGTCCAAAGCAGCAACAAATCCTGAATCATTATTAAATGATACGGCAACCAGTGCGTTATATTTTTTATGTACATTTAGGATAACACTGACATAGGTTTTTGGGTCATTAAAAGCCATTTCACCACATTTTTCGATAGCAGTTTGACCCTGTGCCAATATATGACATTCTAGTATATTTTTCAATTCACCAAGACCATCTTGTATACGTGAGACTAACTGGTACATTCGACCGAGATCATCATTCTTTTCAAAATTTAATAAATTTTGAAATTCAGCATGGAAAATTTCCATGTGTTTTCTAATCAGCACTCTTTCACAAGTATCTGCAAGACCAACCAATGTAGTTTCGTGTAGATAATCCCGCACTCGTTTTTGTTCTTCTTGTAAACGTTGCTCTGCCTTTTTCATGTACTCGGTTACTGTGTTATTGGACAAAAATTGATCACTCTCTTTAATATAAAAACATTTAGTTTCTTCCAAAAATGTTTTTTCAAAAGATTCTTTATAAATTGTCAAACTTTGACCTTTCAGTGTTGGCTCTTCTTCGTTTAAGCCAAGCTCTACATAACAGTTAATTACACCACTAACCAGACGTGTGTTGATTGACTCGCCATTTCGTTCGCGTTCAATCAATTTTAGGACAGCATTGGTAACTCGTTTATGTAGTTGCTGAAACAGGCAGTCTCGCCATGCCACCAATGCAAGTTGATATATTTCATAAATACCTTTACGGCCTTCTTCGCATTCCCTGCGTACCCAATGTCGATTTAGATATGAACAAACACCATTCAATACTTTTGAACTAAACCTGTAGTCTTCCCACTCACGGGTATAAAAAGACAACACATCTTCGTCCATAAAATTAGCACCACGGCTGATCAAGTCCACCAGGTAGTGCCTCAAGAATTCCTTAATCCTACGGTATAACTCTAGGCCCACTAACTGAGCACCACCGACCTGTGCTGTAGACGTCGATGATGCCTTTTTGGAACGACTACTCGTTACGGCTGCATTTTTATTAGGATTTAAATGCACACTGGTACAGTAATTGTAAACGTGAGTGTAGAGCTCCATGTACCTGGGCTTGGGCATCGATTGGCGGTTGTACACATGCTCAATTCCGTTCTTCAAATCTCCCCATATGGTGTCGAGATCATAGATTTGTTTCGACGACATACCGTCGCGACGGTTTGACATATTTGTTACCACAGATTCTTGTTTTTGACACTACCGTACGTTAATATGAACAACAAATATACTTTTTGTAATTTCGTCACTAACGAACACAATGTACAAAGAATTTTAATTTACACAAAGAGTAATTTAATATTTATACAAAAAATATTACAAAATATTACCTAGTTATTAGTTAAGTTACTTCCCGAACAATGGATTCGCGGATAATGTGATAGGAAAAAGTTTTTTTTTTTTGGAGAAACTGATGTAGTCATTTACAAGGAAACTGTATATCGTCCCGTTCCCAAAGAGGTCTGAGAAACAATCCACTCCGCCATAAGTTGTTGACGCAATTAGAAGCAATTAACAAACGTTTCTTCCGGAAAATCAAACGCTCGTCACGGCGTTTCAGAACTAGAAAATTGAAGTAGGTCTCAGGCACAGTTCGGTTTTCTTGAGTAAAAAACAATGACGTTCGGAAAACCTTTCAGGATCTGCACGAAAGATGAACTGCACAGTTCTAAACTGATAACAAAATTACGAAACACTATCACGAATTCGAATGATGATAATAATTGATAATAAATTCAAAATAATGTTATGATGTTCAACGAACGGTGTCAACAAGAACGAACTGCATAACTATTAACGATTAACTGTACATTAATTATTTTTGTGACTGTATCTTCGATCTTCGTGAACTTTGTTATGTGACTTCTGAACTGTTACCGTTTACATAATATCGTTGTTTTCAAACGGTAATGTGGACGGAACATTGAGATGAAAGGACAGATGTATTCTAAGTTGAAAAACGTTTATGTGAAAGATACATGGCACAACGAAAAGGTTGCTCTAGACATAGTCATTACGGTGGAACAAATTTTTCGAGACAATGAAAAAGTAAGGATGTAAGGCACCCAAATGAGCTTGTCATACAACAATTTAATTTTTTTTTAATACTTGCATCTATCAAGTTTATTTTTAAATGCTTGTGCATAACACCAGTCAATACCGTATATATGAATTCATTTTGGAGGACTGGTGAGGGGGTTATAAAAAAATATATTTAATTTATATTATAAATTAATCACCGCATTAAAATACTGTACTTACAATACATTTTGGAGTGGGGTTGAACCCCTATATGCCACTGACACCAGTAGATGCACTATATACTACTTACAGTAGGTAACTATGCAATGTATTTTTCATTAACAGTAACGAATAATATCACCAGCAATCTATATAGTATATATATAATATAATATAATAAATATAACTACCTAATTGAAAAGTAAAGTATTATGTTTACTTTTCTATTAAAGCTAATTAAATATGTGTTTTAACATTTATCTAAAGAAAGGTTAAGCTTTCTTTCCCTGAGAATTGATATTTTATTTTGTTTTTATATTCTGAAGTATAATTTAATTGATTACACAGAATATAGTTTTAGTTTTAGTAAAGTCAAATATTATTGGGCATAAAAAAATATTAATAGGTATGTTAAATACTTTCAGACTATATTTATATCTGCTTCAGATGAAAATGATCCACTTTTCTATATCACATCCAATGTTACTGAGGAGAGCTTTAGAACTATCAAAGAGTCTCAAGACTTGGTTGTCAGCTTTGATGGTTTTCCAAATCAAATAATACAACTTTTAAATAATTCTGATGCAATTGGAGATGATGGCCCTAAGTAAGAAGTTTTTAAATTTTTAATTCTTGTATACAATGTTATTCTAATATCTTATAATATCCTATGCGATTGTCCTCTAAGGTACATATTTGTTTAGTTGTAAAAATAAACTAACCATTTCTTTCTTTCTTTAGATTTAAACTGTTAATTCAAGATGAATATATGGGTAATAAAATATATAAAGGCCCAAAGTATGTATTGAAAATAATTGAACTAAATGAATTTAAGAACCTCTGTCATTTGGCCATTGAAATGTCTAAAGCATCTGATTCTGATGTAGCAAAAAACATATGCAAAAAAATTACATCAATCAAAGTAAATATTAACTTTTGTCGAATAAAAATTAGGAATTAATTCATTTTTATTTTAGAATGTAATTGAATTAAAAGATAAAGAAACAGATCACTTGAAACGAGAACTCTTAAAACTCCATAATGAAGTAGCAAACAAAAATAATGAGTTAGAAAAATTTCAATCATCTATGAACCATGAAAAAGTTAGCTTAACTGCTAAACAAGAACAAGTTATAAACCAATGGAAAGAAAAATATGAAAAAGTAATTTCATCATTTTGCCAAACACAATAGTATCTGTGGTTTAAGCTTTTTTAAATATTTTGTCGATATTTAGTTAATTGTGTTTTGTTCGCTGACTTAGTTGGATGCTGAACGAATGAAACAACTGCGTGAAATGCATGAAGAAATGATTGCACAACAGGAAAGACTAAGTACTTCTCTACAGGCCACTATTAAATCACAAAATAAAGAAATTCAAAGTCTATTAACTCAATCAGAAAATAGATCTGAACAGATTAGGTAATAAGTGTTTAAAAATAATAATGAATAATATCAAATCATATAATTTATTTTAGTGAAATGTCAGTTCGCATGAAAACATTGGAATCTAAAAATAAGACTTTAATTGAAGAAACTACATCCCTAATTAATACCAATGAGAACTTAATATCAGACAGAGATATTAAAAAAAGAATCATTGAAAGAATGCAAAATCATATTGTATCTTTAGAAAATGTTAGTATTTTGTCTATGTAACATTGTTAGTTTAAACTAATTTTGAATGATTTTTCAGGAAATTAAACAAAACACAAAGTTACTTCAGAAACAAAATAATTATTATGATATATCTAATAAGCTTCAAGTATGTAACATATTTATTTTGTTTTATATAATACATACAAATAGAAAAATGGGTTTAAATAACTAAAAAAGTATTAAATTTTTTAATGAACATTTAACTGGCAATATTGACATTAACATATTATAGTAATGATATATGATTACTTAATGTTAGTCAATTTCTATAACCTTAAGCATGAATATCTCCAACATATTACCAATTTGTGGAATCTATTATATCATTGCAATAAATTACATTATTATTATTTTGTTACCAGTTTTGTGACATAACTCATGTTTTTTTTACTTTTGTTCTTGTTTTTTATTGTATTGAATACTTAGTACTGTTTCAAAAAAACAGTTGTGATTAAATAGATTCAAACGAATATAAAACTATCTATTGTGACACTTGACTCTAGCCCACGATAGAAGGAACTCATTTTGCATTAAACAACCTGGCGCACTATATCCCCCACTCAAACATTCCAGAGGCCAGCGTTGTATACCACTACAACTACAAACTATGGTTGAATGTGGGAAATAGTGCTCCAGGATGTTGCAAAACGAGTTCCTTCTCTTGTGGTCTAGGGTACATACTCAGTCCAGCAAAAGGGCGCACAGATTCTCTGCATCACCCTACTATTGAAACTGGTTCCTTTATGGCAGGGTGTCTCGTGGAGATGAGAACAGATTTTGGTCGGCCTGTTGCGCGTACTCTCGCGAGACAGTATAATTTAATCTTTTTCCTTAGAAAAAAAAAATATACATATACTTTTTTTACTTGAAACTATGTTCTATATAAAAATTTTGTGTACCTATAATATTATATATTAATTAACATTATAATTTTTAGGAACAGTTATCAGTTGTTTTAAAAGAAAATGAAGAACTAAAGAAACACAATGAAAACAACATGAAATCAATGTGTGATGAATTGAAACAAGCAAATAAAATAATTAAAAAATTACATGATTCCAATCAGGAGCAGACACAGAAGGTTTTTAAATTTCTCATCAACACAATTGAGTAAAAATTTTGGTTCTTATAAAAATCATATTATGATTTTAGCTTATATTAAGCAAAGACATTGCGTTGAAACAAAAAGAAGACATTCATAAGTATCAGAGTGAAAACACAAAGTTGTCTAAATCCCTTGAAGAAAAAACTTCTAGTATTGAAACTCTAAATATTCAACTGCTAGAAACTAAAAGTCGGCTCACAGTTGTAGAACATAACTTAAAAGAAAAAGAAGAGCGTTTGGCCAGCAACGACAAGGGTAATTTTGTGTTTGTATTATTATAATTCATGATTTTTAAGGAAAACAAAATCCATTGGAATATTTTTTTTGCTAGTGATTCATTGGTTAAACAGCAAGTTGAACAACTGTGAGATTGTAGCAAAGTCGTCTAGTAATTGTGGTGTATTATCAGAAACAACTGATGTAACAAAAAACGCTAATGTTAAAAGTGTGGAAAAATTTTCGACATCGACTCCAGCCACTGGTGAAACGGTATAGCTTCTTAAAATAGAGTGTAAAGTTGAAAAATTCTAATATGTGTGTACATTATTTATTTAGGACAATATTAAGCTTAAATCATCTTCCAATGGTCGGAAACTGAACTTGAAAACCTTGAGTTCTAACATCAGGTAATAATTTCAATGAAATTGATCGGTTGAAATCCATGTTAACAATGATTATTGATTTTTTAGTGAAACATTGACAAATAACACCAAAAGAAGTGCACCGATTCGGCGTGTCATGTATGGACCCCTCAGTGCTGCTCCTTACTTTGCAGCCTGAGTATGTAGTTCTTAAGATTTTAATGTTGAATTATTTTTATAAATTTATACTTTTTTACTGCAATATGTGTAACTATATTATTCAATGATATTTTATACCAAATGGTTTGTCATAAATATATTTTATACTATTTACTTACAATGTTGTTTGTCATTTATAAATAAAAAACTGATTCCTATGCAGTTGACTTACAATAATAATCATCAAAGTAGAGATATGATGCTCAGTTTACGAGCCAACCCATTCTCTAAACTAAGAAATAAAGCATAAAAAAACTTTGTGGAAAGACTCACCATATTTTAACCATCAAAAAAAAAATTAGGGTCTCTTCATGAGAAAATGCATTTAAAGAAAAAAACCGAAAAGATAAAAAACGAAAATGATAATATATTCAATATAATAGATTTATAATTATTATTTAAGTAATAAATAAATAAAGTTTTAGTAGGTATACCTAAAGTATAATATACAATCTATTTGTAGTCTATTCAATATTATAATCTATTATGTAATGAAGCTTGAATGTT
The DNA here is from genome assembly GCA_027563435.1 of Nasonovia ribisnigri. NCBI lineage: Eukaryota > Metazoa > Arthropoda > Insecta > Hemiptera > Aphididae > Nasonovia > Nasonovia ribisnigri. Next base: position 171,716 of record JANEHU010000551.1, read on the forward strand.
GGTGAAATTGTTAAAATGCTCTATATATAAAATTAAAATTAATCTAAATTAATTTAAATATAATATAAATAATAAAACCATCAATATAACTAATATGTATATCAGCCGTAGTGTTATCAATATTATTCTATAATGTTAGCATGTTAGGTAGGTTAATAATTTCCAAATTATACAATGTATTAAATTCAAAACTTTGAAAAGTAAACTTTACAAGACACTGCAAGAAGACAATGCAGTAAAATCACAGTCAGCACAATAATGAATAGTATATACAAGTATTTTTATATGATCTTCATATTCCCCCAATTTCTTTGCAAATTAACTTGTGAGATTTGTATGATTATAGTGTTGAGTTATTTTAAATTTTTGAAAGCAATATAGCATTTGTCTTTTATGTATGTGACTATATGATAGAGTATATTGTGTATATCTACAGGGAATTTCTGAATCTAAAATCCATGTAATAATAAATTAAACTACTTTTTATATACAGAGTGATCATAACTTATATTCTATCATGTAATTTACTTACTATGCTTATTTTTACAGATTTTTCTCAATAAAAAGTAGTTTTTAAAAACGCCCGGAAAAACGGGAATTTTTACTAAAAATCGATTATGGTTTTTAATGTAACTCTAAAACAAATGACCGAGTACATTAAATCTTCACTTAATGTTTATATTATCATTTTCTATACTCTATAACATTTTAAAATTATTTTGACTTGTTTTGAGCTGTTTACTGACATACAGAGACCCAATTGTATACCTATACAACCCTACTGTTTAGCAGAGATTTAAAATATTTTATATTATAAAATAAACATTTGATGAAAATTTCAAGCAGCTAAGGTTAATAGTTTTTGAATAATGCCAAAATTAGAAAATCGTGTATGAGAATTTGTTAGTTTATGGGTGTAAATTGTAAATTGTCCAATGCCCAATGTCTAACTTCAAACACGTACTTGTTTATAAATTAATGTCGTTTTGTAAATCTCGGAAAACTTAAGGGAAATCTTGTATTTAGTTTTCAAAGCTTAGATATAAAAAAAACAATTATGAATTTATAACTCATATTAATTTGCCGATTTCGTGAATTTGATGAATTTTCTTAAAATTCTAACTTCAGACGTTCATAAATAGCTCAAAAAGAGTCTCAATATTTTGAAACTTTTAAGGCATAGAAATGCTAATATAAACATCCAAAGAAAATTGCATGTATCTCCGGTTATTTTTGTAAGAATGAAACTAAATGTCTAAATAATATAACCATTTTTTTCGAAAACTGATTTTGCGTAAAAACCACAATTTGTCCTTAATTTTTTGTTTGTTTTCCTGACGCCTTTGAAAACTTTTGATAATTTTACTTTTGACTCCTCAGAGTACCAACTAGAATACTAGATTTCATTTTCCTACCAGGAAAGATGGTGTTGAAGAAAATCGAAGCATTTTTAGTGTCCAATGAGTAGAAAAAAAAGACAGCTCTAATACGAGAACGCGTTTTGTTATGCGAGGGAGTGTCCACAGTCTACCTGCAAGAGAATACAAATGGTGCGCTGACAAACTATCTCGATGTCAGAGACTAGAGTAGAGAAATATAATGGCTAGATCTTGAGTAAACCTATTCTCTGGACTAGCAGACTAGGAAGAAAAGCATAATAAATTGTTTTGTTATGAGGTATGCCACTTTTGTACACATAAACTGTCTTCGTTTTAACGTACTGCGTGGAAGTTTAATAAATAATAATATATTAATATCACAAGTAATTAAGTAATTCACAACAATTAAATCACACCTGACTATAAAATAGTTGTATCGACGGATTGGTATTTATTATAATAGTATTTTTTATAGGTACATCTGACATGGTTAAAGATATGTAAGGGATTGGAAGCGGTGTCCCCCCCCCCCACGGCCCCACACGAGTTGGTCAGTTGGCACATTTGATGGAAATTGAACAATTTGATAATATAAGCTTTTTATAGACAAAAAAAAAATCATTTTGTTTAAATTAATATATTTTATTATTATAGCTTACATATTATGTATAGGTACCTATAGTTATATCATAAAGTTAAAATGTATTAAAATACGTATGTATGATTATGATGTATGTATATGTAATACCAATAGTTATAAATACAATAGTATTTGTGTAATACAAAGCTCCTAATATATTGTTACAATTTGTTTTTATAAGCATTGAAAGTTGGATTTTTGAAAAAAAATACGTTAAAATGCAAATTATTTTGAGCTAGAAATTCATAACAAATTTACTTTTTTAATCTGAAATTTGAAAATTTAATACAAGATTCCTCATAAGTTAGTCTACCTTTATCAATTCAAAAATGTTTAATAGAAAGTCAAATGAAATTTCATGAGAGTCCAAATTTTTACAACATATTGCATATTCACTCGATTTCTTATTTTGCTGTAATTCAAAAACAAATATTTGTAGATACTTGCAATTTACACTATATATGTTTATTTCACCAATTCCTATACTTGATAAAATTTCGAAATATTTCACTCGTTTTGAACTATTTACGGACATCTTCAATTTGTTTAGTTTTTTTTCTATAAATGTCAATAAAATGTTATTTGTTGGGTCAAAAAGCGTAAAAATGTAATACAAGACCCTGATAGATTGATTCAATATCGAATGAAAAATATTAAAAAGGGGGTCAAGTGGATGTCGCTCTGCTGTACAATAGTTTACAAGTAGATCACTGTATAATGGATGGTATTAAATTTGAATTCAATGATATAATATCATTGTATACGAAAAACGATTCTGAGCGGAGACGGTATGTCAGTCTAGGATATTTTAAATTATATTGATATTGTTATTTTACGGTAGCTGCTAAGTTGAATTAACATTATTCATATTATTTAATTATTAACCTTAAATTATCAGTGATACTAGAAAAATATTATAATATATATACTTTTACTCGTTAAAATTGATTTTCATATGTAATTTCGTCCAAATTTAAACTTAAAATGTCTGTAAAAAATAACTGTGTTTATATATTTTTTAGATTTTTTGTTTACAGTATGTACTATTTATTAGAATCTTTATTTTCAATTTTCAATCTTTAATTATAAAAACTGATCATTTTATAATTGTTTAATTACAATGATTAATAATTTTCGAGATTGTGATGAATTTTGTAAAAATTCGAACTTTAAATGCTTATAAAAAAAAAATGTGCATATGTATTTTTAATATTTTTCAACTGCTATTGTAACAATATATCAGGATCCTTGTATTAAAGTTTCATTATTTTTGGCCCAACAAATAAAATTTTATTGGTATTTATATAAAAAAAAACTAAAATTTTAAAATTTAAATGGTCCATAAAAAGCTCAAAATCAGTCAAAATATATTCAAAATTAGATGGTGTATAGAAAATGCTAATATACACATTCAGTCAAATTTTCATACATCTACAGTTATTTGTTTTTGAATTGCAACAAAATAAAAAAATCGCTACATGAGAAATCGCGTGAATATCTAATTTTGTAAAAATTTGAAATTAAAATGCTCATAAAAATTTGTTTTGACTTGCTTATAAACATTTTTTTATTGATAAAATTAGACAAACTAATGAGGAATCTTGTATTACATTTTCAAAACTTAGATATAAAAAGAAAAATTTTTATGAATTTCTAACTCAAAATAAATTGCACATTTTCGTCATTTTTACGTATTTTGTCAAAATTTGAACTTTGATTACCTATAAAAAAAAATTGTGACTACGGATTTTTAATATTTGTCATCTGCCTTTGAAACTATATATATCAGAAGCCTACTATTAAATTTTCAAGATTTTTTACCCAACAAATAAAATTTTATTGACATTTATATAATAGAAAAAAAAACTAAAAAAATTGAAAACTGAAAATGTCCGTTAAAGTTCAAAATAAGTCAGAATATTTTGAAAATGCTATGGTGTGTTGAAAATGCTTATATAAACATTCGGTCAAAATGTCATGTCTCTAACGGTCATTTCTTTTAGAGTAATACCAAAAACCAAAATCGATTTTGCCGAAAATTGGGTTTCCGTAAAAATTCCCGTTTTTCCCTTAATTTTTCATTTGTTTTTCACGGCGTTCATGAAAACTACTGGGAAATTTTAACTTTTGACACTTCAAAGTACCAACTAGATTCACTTTCCTATCAGAAAAGGTACTATTGAAGAAAATCGAAGCATTTTTTCTGTCCTAAAAGGTGATGACAGACACAAAAATAAAAAAATAAAAAAACACACATCATTATAAAATCAACTCAGAATCTAAAATACAAAAGCAAAATACAAGTAGGTTATTCTGTAATCTAAAATCTCACGCTGAAAAAAAAAGTGTAGGTGTGGAAAAAGAAATATTACAGTTACAACTGTGAAATTTAATTCATCAGTGACAACAGTATTTTTAGTCGCAAAAATGAATTGATTTTTGCTAATTTTAAGTCATTGGATATACAAAATAGTTTTGTTAGTTGAACTGCGCTTTATTTGGTATTCATTTATAATACATGTACAAAAAACTGAATAAATTTAACTTTAAAAACAAAATGTTTAGTTAATAACACTGCAGAGTGTTTTGTTTGTCTATATCAATCTGTTATACTATAGTATAACATATTTATATTGTAATATATATGTATCTATAGAAAATTATTTTTTTACTTAAAACTAACCTTTAAATAACAAATTTTGAGATTTTCCATAGTTACCGTACCAATAATTGTTTTTACAAGGAACTTCATTTTGTTGTTAATATCAAATATTATTGTTGAGTATAAAGTGTTTAAGTAAAAGCTACAATACTATATTATGTAAAATTTACTTTAATTACTGGTTACACATGCAAACACGTTGTTAGAGCAAATTTTATTTTTGCAAAAATATAAAAACACAGTTTTAGAATCTGAGCGGAGCCATTCGACCACGGACGAAAGCGACCTTTCTCCGTCCAGCTGGCGGTAAAGTGGAAATCCCTAAAAGTACTGGGCACGTATTCCTGCACAACCAGACACTGACATTTATACCACGGTCATCTGACAAAACATAAACTTTTGGTTACATCTATTTTATTCATATTATAACCGGGCCTGTATTATTTGTTCCGCAAAATAATTGTTCCAATTACTATTTGTTCCAAAAATTACTTGTTCCAAATGTGGAGCAAATAGTTTTTGGAATAAATAGTAATTGGAACAAATATTTCGTGGAACAAATAATTATTGGAACAAATATGTTGCGGATCAAATAGTAATTGGAACAAATTATTTGTGGAACAACATAATATATTTAAATTAGGCCCTATCTTTTATTCCATCATAATATTTGTTCCATAAAACACTTGTTCCGAGAATATATGTTCCACAAATAAGAATAATCATGAAGGGTGTGGATAACAAAAAAAAATAAATAAATAAAAGTAATTTTATTGTTGTAAAGAATAACATTTTTGTTGAAAACTCAAAAATCAGAATATTTCTGCAAAACCTTGTTTCCACGGTGACACTATGTAAATTGCATGACATTATAAAATTTATTATTTTTCATATAAAACGACTATAGTGAAAATAAAACAAATAAATTGATATAAATGTGGTAAATCAATTATTATTGAATATACCTACGTATAATTATTAAGTACGTCGTCGTCCGTTGACTTGAGTACTTACCGGCTTATTGCATAATGCATATAGTCTATCACCATGTTAATGTTATTAATGATTGCGATAGACCCATAAATAAGCTAATAGGTCTATGGACTATGATTGCAATGAATAGGTACCTATGAGCAGTCAATGCAACGGCTGCTACGGCTGTATTCATATACAGTGAAAACTCTTTATAACGAATCTGAAGGGACCAAGAGATTTCTTTCGTTATAGAGAGTTTTCGTAATAGAGAGGGTTTAAAAAAAAAACAAAATTTTAATTATTTATGTATAAAGGTATGTACCTATGTAATATTATATATCAAACACATCATTATTTTTACATTATTTTATATATATTTACGTATTATATTAAATTATTATTATTATTACCTATAACCTATACATACTTATTAAATATAATTTAATTTTTATACTATACATATTTATACTTTATTTAAAATAGTCTGTCATCTTAGTTTGGACTTTTTTATTTTTATAGTTTATATATGTAATAGATACGATAACACGTAAATTGTATTATGAAACATAAAATATTGTTTCGTTATTGAGAGTGACTAATACGTTATAGAGAATGAATTGTCTAATGGGTTATATAGCAAACCAACCATTATTATGTAATGTTTACGTTATATAGAGTTTTTCGTTGTAAAGAGTTTCGTTATAAAGATTTTTCACTGTAATTGTAATATTACATTACAGTTAATAATAAAATTGGTATTTATAAAAAAGAATTTTATAGAATCCTATGGCACAAATCACCTATTTTTCGAAGAGGCATATTTTGTTGTTGTTTGGGGACAGTGGAACTTGCAGATCAAAAGCGGGACTTTGCTAAGTATAACACAAGGTCATTGATTATATAAAAAACTGTAATTTTTTGGAAGCATATACTCTGATGTCAATATTAAAACAAATTGGCGGGATATTTACATTACGATTAACATTGAAGGAATATTCGACAGTATAAAATGTCGATCGTAATCATACAAATCGACATAGGCGGACATCGGGGGGGAGGGGGGGCCTCCCTAAATATTTTAATAGCCCCCAAAATCGAAACTTAATTTGCTAAAAAGCCTCCGCGGGTCACTTTACATTGGATTATTATAGCCCCCCTAAAATTTCAACCAAATGTCCGCCTATACAAACCGAGTATAGTTAGTACAAAATTAATGCCATATACGAGTACGGAGTAGGTAGGTACTTCATTTATTTATCTTATATTACGTTAACTTTTAAAAACTTTGCAATTCTGAAAATATAGGGCTCGTCAATGCAGGTCAAAGAGTTAAACTGATTCAAAATTTCAAAATAAATCGATTCAGTTGGAAATAGTATATAATGTTCTTTAAAATTTAACACAAGGTTTATTATAAGTTGTACTTAATACTTATCATAGAAAAAAAAATCAAAAATCGTTAGTCACAATTTTTATTTCTAAGCATTTAAAGTTTAAATGTTTACGAAATATATCAAAATTTAAATTAAATTTTATACGCTCATATTGCGTATGTTGGCCAAATACTTTTTTTATTATATAAACAGATACTCAGGGTTTTTTTTAATGATTTTTTCTGACTGCACAAACAATATTTTCCCCACTCTTCTGGATTTTAGTAAGGAATTAAATTGATTACAAATATCGCCTATGATACAATAAAGCAGTGGCGTGCTCACGGGTTAGGGTCTGTGACAAGTCAAAAATGAATATCCCCCCCCCTTTCAAAAAAGCTGATCACGCCACTGCAATAAAGTACCAATTTTCACTACACAATTACTTTTTTCACTGCACAAAATGTGTCTCACTGCACACAAAAAAAAAGCCTGCAGATACTATAAAGTAACTGTAGTAACATATAGACATATATAGTAACTGCACTATTTATTTCAAAATAGAATAGGTATATGACAATATTAAAATATAATATATCCTAGACTGACAAATCATCTCCGTTCAGAATCGCATTCAAATTTAACCTACCATAGTCCGAGGTCCACCCCACCCCCTAATGTACAGCAGAGCGATATCCACTTACCCACTTTATTTTTATTTAAATATAAATGTTTTAACTCAAAAACAAATGTAATTTGTGTATTACCTATATTATAATAAAGTACCTACTCATTGTTTATGTAATTTTGTTGAAAATTATATCTAATGTTTAAGTGTGTATAAATATTAAATAATATACCTATACCTATATGATATTAATTATTATCAAAAATAGACCAATAGTGGAATACCTACCACCTACCGTAAATAGTAATAGTGTATACGCATTTGTATATAGGTTAATAGGTACCTAACGAATATTATTTTTATTACAAAGCTTATAAATAAATAAATTAAATAATTATATAAATATATAATACGATATATAATATTACGATTATATTTATGTATCATTAGTTTACGTAGGTACCTATAACCCTTTTAAAAGGGCTATAGTATACTCTAGAAAACAACGTTTACGTACCTATTTTGGAAGATTGTGCATTTATTTGAATACAAATATAATACTTATATAATTATTAATTGATAATTGATATTGTAAATAACTGCACATATTATAATATGTAAGTAAGTACAATGTATATTAGGTACACAATCGTACATACAGTAAGGAGGTACAGCAACAGCTATATTATTAAGTAAGTCATTATATTACAAACATACATGAAGTCGGGGTCAGCGAATAATTATACCAGCCCATTTTTTTTTTTTTTTTACAAATGGCTGATACAGTGATACGTGACAATAAACATTTTTAAATTTTTACTCAAAAGTCAAAAAATAAAATTGAATAAAACATAAACATTAATAGTATTATGTTGAAATTCTGTGTACACTGTACACCTTTAGGCTTGGGCTTTGGTATGAGTGTATGGCGGAAAATCCTAATTATTTGAAGTTTTCGGTCAACTACAATATTATATTGAAAACATAGGTCACATAAATCTTTAACGAATGTCAATACCAATATTTAATAATAATAATATACTGTAATCTGTGTTACTGTTTTAGGCAGATCTATATTTTAAACGCAGAAAATATTAGGTACCTATATAGGTACCTACCTAGTATAATAATTTTGTTTTATATTTTGTGCGTCCGCCTAATAATAATATTTATGTATAATAATATAGGTAACCATGCATAATTAATAATATTATAGTAGGTACCAGCTAACGTCACAGTTATTTCTGTGAATTGTTATCTTTATTTATAAAGAGTAAGCTGGTAGATATGTTTTTTGTAGTTTGAAGTATAATGATATCAATTAAAATGTATAATAATTTGAAGCATTCCGCCGACAATTATTATAAATTTATAAATAGGTCCTTAAAAAACTCTTTAATTATATTCAATATTCAAATGATCCTCAATAACGGTTGGGTTTAAATGGCTTCCCTGTCATTTATCAATGTACCTACCATCATCTTATTATGTAT
>JANEHU010000552.1:0-85556 GCA_027563435.1 Nasonovia ribisnigri
AAACATTTAATACAAGGTTATCTACAAATGATTTAAATCATAATATAAAAGTGGTAAATATTTATCATTTTTTTAAGGGTTAAATCTTAAAAGTTTTTATTATGACTATCTAATATATAATTCCTAATTAATTTAATTAAATCTTAACATTTTGTTTGTAATTAATTTTATTGCAGTATTTTTGTGTCTCGAACATCTTAAAAATGTTGAAACTTATTCAAAATTATAATATATCGTTTTATTTTAGGTTTCTTCTCATGGTATTCGGGAGTAAATACTTTAAAGTTTAAATTTAAATACAAATAGTTATATTCATATCATATTTATTAGTTATAATTTACAACTATAAAATAGTACCTATGTATAAGTATAGGTACATCGTACATAATACATATTGCATTCTAAATATTATCTTATTCAATAAACATTAAAAACGTTTTTTCAAAATTTGTTTACGAGTGGCTAAAATTTAGAACACATCATCTTATAAATGCATTTTAGTAAAACGAGGCCCGCATATTTTACCAAATGTGTAATTTTTGAAATTACTTTCAAATTTCAAATTAATATTAAATATAAAATTATTATTTTCAATTGTGGTGAATTGTTAGAACAGAGTCAAAATATACCAGTGCCAAGTACCCGTGTAACAGGCAAATCTTACCCCCAGGATATTCTTACTGGGGGGGGGGGGTAAGATTTTCCTAGGATAATTTTACCCCCGGTAAGATATTCCTAGGTTATTTTTACCCCCGGTAAAATTATCCGGGGGTAAGATTTTTGACTGTGACACCGGTATTAACCAATAATTGTGTCCTGTCCATTTCTTAACGTCTTATTATTACCTATTCGCTTTTCCAATGACACAATAATTTATTAATACTAAAATTGATTTAAATATGTGTCATTTCATAAAATATAATTAGCTACATTGAACATAATATCCTACTAAAGAAATTATAAATTATTACATGAATTCGTTGAGATATAGGTACTTTATATAATTATGTACTGCGTGCTCGTGTACAAGATTTATGATTGTTTGAGAATTGATCGATCTAAGCTTAAAACAAAAAACATTTTTCTTATCTTCTTAATTATGATTAAAGTGGTATCGATAGCTTAATAATATTTTAATATGGTATTCACGGTGTTGGTAGATACTTTCACATGCATTTATATATACCTATATAATATATGAATGTGCATATTCCATACACCTATATTGTAGGTATATATTTATTATGTATGTGTTATGTAGTTAAGCCTCATTATAGTTAACTATTTACTGAAAATAACTACATATTGAGTAATTTTATAATTATTATTCACAACAATTTAAATGATGGCCAATAATATGGCACAATACATTTCTGCGTTTAATGACTTAGCGATTACAGCAGTTTTTTTTAAATATTATTATTTTTTAAATCGTGTTGTATTTATTTTAATATTATACTAAATTATAACTTCTTTTATTAAGTTATAAAAATTACTTTTGAGATAACAAAATATTATTAATATTTAAGTAGGAACCTATAGGTTCGTTGAAACTTAAATTTAAATATATAGGTAATACAAAAATTAAATGTACGTAGGTACTTTTAAAATTGTTTTCTTTGAGTCAGTGTTTTTATGACTTGTTATCAGTCGTTACAAATGTCGAATAATATGAAGTGCAATTGCCAACTATACTCGTACAGTAGTATTTTTTTTAATCTGCTGATTTGTGAAGACCGACCAAACAAGTATATAGGTATCTACTGTAATAACCGATCGTAAAATATATTTATTTTTTTACGATCTTTACAAAAACTAATAAAATCAAGTACAGTATATAAATACTTATATCTTAAGTATAAGAAATCATCGAACAGTGAGAAGATGAAAATCGATTAAATAACATGTGCTAACTATGTAATATGTTATAATATAAAAATGTTGAATAGGTATAATAACTAATAACTAAATATTGCAATAAAAATATACCTACCTAATCTACCTATTACAATAAAATGTACGTATAATGTATTATGTAGGTACTAGATACATTCAGAATAATAGATTATTAATGATAATGTCTCGGAAGCTTTAAAAAATGAAATTTGTATCTATTATACGGCTCTAGCAAAATATAAAATAATATACAATAAAGTAATAGAATAGTATACGTCAATACGTCATGAAGGATGTACATCGTAATTTACATAATAAAATTAGGTATAGAATATGTTTGTTTAATATTTGATATAAGTAAATTGAGTTTGATACTCTAAAATCCTTTTCCAAAACAAAATCACGGTAGATAAATCTAATTTCAAATTATATATAAAATAAATAAAAAATAAATATGAATTTGATTCTAGTATTCTACGTATTGATGGCTATAATGATTTATAAAAAAAAAATAGAACCATAATTCTTCGCTTGTAAATCGTGATGTGTTTATAATGCAATATAATATACCTATAATACTATGCAGTAAGTATAGTTTATAATCACTCGCGACGGGCATGACGCATAGAAAATTTGAAATAAGCGCTTATGCATTTTTAAAGAAACGTCTAAATAAAGAATTAGTCTCGTGAAATTGTGGAAAGCAGTGGCTGCTGTCAACGTATTTTGTTAATTTTTTTTTATAAAAATGTACCTACCTACAGCTACCTTGGCTAGAGTAGATACCTATAACATCGGGTCGTTTGTTGTTTTCAACTTTTCTCGCAGTACATTTTAAGTCTGTAACTATATTGTGCACTTATTATGCACACATAATATAATCACATGCATATATTCCATATTATACATAATTATATATATTTTATAAATTAGAATGCATGTGTATACGTGTGGTGTACATCGTAGTGTGCGGACGCCATACTCGAACGTTTTCGGATTAGACACCTGTCTGACATTATAATAAATTATGTGTTGACCTGGTTGTTTACTGTGCTATTATTGAGTAAATAAAACGTGTCAATCGTCTTTTGATAAAACTGTCAATATCGAACTATACGTAACAATGGACTGTTTAATTAAAAATATATGTACGTCGTAGCTGATTATTATAAATTCTACACAAATATTCGAACGCGCGTACATTATAATAATAATATATACAAGACACACGAATACAATAAAAATATAATATTATATATACCTGAACATAATAATAATATACCGATATACACGTGTGACCTGTGATTTTATATACAAAAATTATTTTAAATTATGCGTATCCCTATAGCCGTTTTTTGGAAAATTACCTTCATATACATTTTATTATACATTAAATGTACCATACCTACCTATATATTATTATATAATATGCACTATAAAGTCCCCGCCGTAGAAATCACGAATAATGAATGTATATGTACTTATATTTTTTTAAGCTCATTATAATATTATTATTATAGGTATATATATAGTGTATTATATGGTCATTGTTCGTCATTAAATTAGTGTTGAAAATACTCGTTAAACATCGAAATGAATCGTAATTTTTTTTTTTACCGATCGGCCGAATCTGTTTGTATATCTCTATCTCCTGAAACGCACACCTATACGTATTTATACCTATATTGTCCAAGAACTGAGGTGTTCGTATAACATTATATTATTATGTATATATTATTATTATTACGTCCTATCAACGCAGTGGTTTTTTTTCCATTGTACCGCGTCGTCGCGTCGACCATTGAAAATTCTATCAGCAGGTATAGGTACACATTTTTCTCATTGTTAACTTTTTTCTTGTTCATTTCTTATTTTTTTTTTTTTTTGTATTTGCCCACCTCTAGGCACGAGCTGAGCACGCGATTAATTTTGAACCGTTTTCCAAACAATCGCTGGTGCTTTCATTGTTTCCAAATTGTTTTCGTGGAAACGTCTTGGGCGCATTATTGTTCTTACACCCAATGATATACCGATGTCTATATATATATAAGCAAGTAGCCGCATGGGTGATCCGCTAGGTCATCCAGTAACCCAATAAATAAGTAATTTTATTTACCACCGTATATGCAATAAAAAACAGATCAGCATATTATATTCCTATACCTTCGATCAGCAGAATCTACAAACAATATGATACAAAATAACGTTGCTATTTCTCTGCAGAATATTTTCTTTGATATTATATTATATCGTTTCAAGATGAATTATTTTCTTATGTGCTTACAATTTGCAAAGATAGGTTTAAGGCGAAGAGAAAATGTTTTTGCATTTAATCTATTATTATTACTAATATTTTTAAAAATTATTTTTTAAGTCATCATCTTCATGTTTATTAGCCTGTTTTGTGTATGTGTCGAGGATTGGCCACTAAAAATCTGGGTGGTCACCCATCCGGGAATTATCGACACCAGTTGATGCTTGATCTCAGAACACGTAAGTTACTCGAGCCAATCACCATGTCATGCGAGGCCGCATTACTAAAATTTATAAGTATAGTTGTTACTTATTAGTCATAGAACATACCGTATATTTATGAATACTGTAGATTTTGGTTTGATTCACGAAATTATATTATATTTTTTGTAAATATTATTTTGAATTTTTGTCGGTTTACTTATACTACAGAATAATACAATATAATAATATAATAATAAGCCCCAATTTTTCAATAAATGCTAGAAAAGAAAAACAACGAGCTTCATAATAATTTAATTATAATTTATAAAAAGAAAGTTTATTTTTAAATAAATTATTTTATTCAAACATGAAATATTATGTGCTTATAAAAAATGAAAACAACTCATGTTCTCCTGCTCATAAGCTCATAATGTTATAGATAAATGTTTGACTTTCAAATGTTTAAATATAAAAGTTTATTTACTAAAAATATTCGTAAAAAAAAAAAATCAAAAAAAAAAAAATTTGTTTACACTAATAATAATATTTCTATAGAATATATTTATGTATACTTACATCGATTGATTTTAACTTTTATACCCAGAAAACGTAGGCATGTATAATTATATATATATATATATAATAATAAAAGCTTATGTTATAATATTTTCGATGAGAAAAATAAATAATTCGTCATTTCAATTTATGCAAAATGAAGGATACATTTTTAAGTATTGCAATGCCTATCATCATATTATTATAAAGTACTATATTACATTATATGATTTAATAGTTATAATAGATATATAAAAAACAAAATGTAATTTTATTTTGCGGTGACCATGCCTATTTAATCTTATAATGACTTCTAAATAAGGTGGATTCAATAGTATTTCACTAATTAGTTAATAAATATATTAAATACTATAATCGGTTTTGGTACTAAGTTTATTGTAATATGAAATTTGTATGATTTTTAGTTAACTCATATATTACAATTAATTAGTTAACTATACCTACCTACTTAGATCTTAAGCCTGTTTAAGTTTAAAATATTTATATTTACCTACCTAACGATTAAATAATGACTTTTGTTAAATCCACATTTTTTTCCACATTTCTAGTAACTACACAACTAATTATATTTAAGTATATTTTATTATTGTTTTTCAAAAATCCAGAACTCTTAGTTCACCCACATAGTTATACATTTTGTTAGGGGGATTGGCCATGCATATGGACTCACCACTATTTTTTTTCTTTTACAATGGTGATATTCAAATTCTAATTATTTAAATATGTATATAGGTACCTAGGTATATAAAGTCTAAAGACCATAACATTCACAATTATTTATAATTTATACTGTTTAAGAAGTTTGAAACAAAATTCTTTTTTTTTTAAAACGATTTTTTGATTTTAGATTCTGAGCGGAGCGATAAATGTATTGATTTTACAATGATGTGTGTTTTTTTATTTATTATTTTTTTTTTGTGTGTTTGTGTACACGATATGTAGTCGAAATAATGCTTCGATTTTCTTCAATAGTATCTGGTTTGATGGCAAAGTAAATCTATTTGGTGCATTCGGGAGGTAATTTAAAATTCCCAATAGTTTTCAAAAGCGCAGGGAAAAACAATGAACAATTAAGGAAAAACGGGAATTTTTACGCAAAATTGGTTTTCAGCAAAATTGATAATTGGATATTGGTATAATTCTATAACAAATGACCGTTGACACATGAAATTTTCACTGGTCATTTATATTAACATTTTCTATACAAGAAAAAATTTTCGAAATAATTTGAATTGTTTTGAACTGTTTACGGACATACTCAGTTTCCTATATTTTTAGATTTTTTTTTCTATGAATGTCAATTTCATTTTATTTGTTTGGTGAAAAAGCTTTAAAATTTAATACAAGGCTCCCATAACATATTGTTACAATAGTAGTTGAAAAATATTAAAAATACATAGGCACAATTTTTTTTATAAGCATTTAAAGTTCGATTTTTGACAACATTTATAAAATTCAAATTTAAAAATATTTATGTAGTTAAAAATTGATAAAATTTTCAACTTTTATAGCTAAGGATTGAAAAATTAAAACAAGGTACCAAATAAGTAGGTTATTCTGTAACTAAAAATCTGTAAATCTCAAAAATATAAAATATCATTGAATTTAAATTTAATACCATCCATTATACAGTGACCCACTTGTAACCTACTGCACAGCAGACCGACATCAACTTACCCGCCCTTTTTTGAAAATGTTGACGTATCTAAATCAATATTCTAACGATTAGTTTCTATAAGTCATTAAAACGTATAGGTTCATGTCGCATCCACATAGTGAAATCACTCGTTTCGTGAACTCGATATCCAGATAGTGAATTTTGACGAAAATACATTATATGGACATCCATTTCATGAAATGGACAATACCTACATTGTGTAATTTGTGTAATTATTAGAAAACAATATTGTTATTATATAAAGTTGTTATAATAAATACAGTATTATAACTATATTTTTCTATATCATTCTGTGAACAAAAATATAACAGTTATAGTCAATCAATTATATCATATTACATTAAATTTTTATTTTATTTTTCATAAACAATACGTAGGTACATTATATTTTATAAACAACATTGTTACCTAGGAAGCATTATGAAACTAATCATACCTACCTATATTTCTTATATTGTTTTCTTGAAAAAATAATTAATTGATTGACTTCAACAATAATTAATGAACTATACCTATGCATTTTTCTTCCTTATTATTTAATTTTACATGACTATTGATTATGATATCGATTGTTACATAGCATATTATTTTTAAAACAGGTCACCTACTTGATTGGCATGGAGTTTTTACCTTACACAAACAAGACAAAAATCCTTGCCGCCCTCCTGAATTGTTTTAATCATTTCGAAAATTCACTTTTTTTTTAACTTGATCAGTATTTAGAAATTAAGTTGTGAATTTTTTCAAACATTCATTACTGAATCATCCTTTATGTAAACCATATGTTTTGTTCCAAATTTATGAAATCTTTTTCTTTTTTGTTCCGTGATCACACAAATTATGTTTGGAGGACCTGTAAGTCGCTTGTCAACTTTCGGTACTCCCAATACAACACATTCATTAATTTCAAAATCGTCAGTTATTTTGTTGTTTCCCTGTTAAAAATATATTTAAATTAAGATCTAAAAATTAAAAGTACAATATAATACTGTATTATATTATCTACCTCAATAATTTTCTCTGCAGCTATAATTTGACTTTCATGTCCAAGTTCACGTTGAATTTGTATTTTTTTACTTGAACCGTATAATTTGCAAATAATTTCAATATTTTCAGCAATCTCCGATAGTAGCAAATTCACTTCAACTTAACAAATGCTGCAGGCATTGAGCGTTTTCAATTTCCTTTATCTGAGATATACGTTCGAGATCTTCCGTTGTTATATAGGTAATACTACCTTTATTATAGCAACTTTATAATAAAAATCTTATTTTATAATAATTACACAATATAGGTATTGTCTATTTCATGGATTGGATGTCTGTGTCATGAAATGGTTGATGTCCGTATAATGTATTTTCGTCAAAATTCACGATCTGGACGAATTTCCCTATATCTGGATATTTGGATATAATTTCATGAAATTAGTGATTTCATAATGTAGATGCAACATACCAAGTATATCTAGCCTTTAATACTGGTTTAATAAAAATATAATATGAATATTGAATCTAATATTTATCATACTCGGGCCATTTTTACAAATTGTAAAATCTTGATAGTCATATTATACTCACTATAATTTTTGAATTATCATAGCCCCCATAAATATTAAATCTATACTATCACAGATTTGTTATCTTTAGTACACAAAGTGAATATTAACTCATAAACCTTATTTAAATTTTAAAGTTTATAATATGTGATATATTTACACCAACATTTTCGAAAAAGTAATTTGTATGATAGGTAGGTACTTTCAAAACTGAACACGTACATAATACTAGACAAATATCTAATATCAAAGTACCACCTATGCACAAACAATTAACACAGTCCACATACTTATATATTGCTCAAAAAATGTACAATATATTACCAGATTGTCAGGGGAAAAGTGCAGTGATTCTCATTTAATAATAATAAGTTGGAATCGCCACAGGATGAGACTCCTGCTTGAATGGTTTAAGAAAAATCTGAGTATTTGAAAATATTATGGTCCATATTATAATTTATACCTTACGTCATTACTTAAAAGTTCCAAAAATTAGTATTTGAAGGAATCCATTACTATATTAAAAGGAAAAATTTGGGGTGATCTGTATAGTCTCTATTCGGTGTTCAATATATACATACCTACCTGCGTAGAAATACACGCAGAGATATATAGCCCCCTAAACGAGACCACTGTAATAGTTAATATAGTTACCTATCCACCTACCTATAGCTTATACCCGTTCACATTGTATTGAAATAAATCATTTATGTTTATCCGCTTTAGGTACCTACATTATTGCAAAAAAAAAAAAAATACCATCACTATGCATAATTATTGTCGTTCCGGGCAAAGGATTATTATTGTGTGGTGCAGTATATAAACTAGCTGCTAGGGTGTACGCGGTGAAAATAAAAATATATAATAAATATCTATAATATAATATACACAGCTGTCGTCGTATTAGGACCGAGTAGATTTGCCCGGGGACGCGTTAGGTATGCAAAACGGATTCCGAGTCAAGGAACTCGCTAAATGCACCCGCCGACCTTGATAGAAAAGTGATTTAAAAAAATTGTTCCGGTAAGTAGCCCATGCCAGTGTGTGTATATGATGTATATAATATAATATACCTACCTATGTATAATATAATATAACATATAACATAATGTTATGTAGCTGCCGTAGGTGGATCGAGCGCATATTACATCGCGAATAGCGCGGCATTTATACATTATATATTATATAGGTACATAGGTGTCCACTGCAGGTATTCACAGGTACACAGGTACTAGCAGGTATAGTATGTGCTTTATACCTAACTACCTAACTATTTACTACTGTATTAATGCTACAGCCGCCGCGTCAAATGAAAATGTCGTTAATTGGTTATAAATATTATATATTATATATGATTTATCATCGGTCTGCGCGCGGTCACAAATAATGAACATAACATATTATTAAACTATATAGGTGCTTGCGAGTGTTATATACGAGGGAATCCGCAAAGGATTTTAATACAAATATTCGTTATTATGATATTGTTTATATATAAAAAAAAAACCGTTATGGGTAGGTACTTGCTCATTATACAATCGTCGAGACAGCCAATATAATATATATACCTATATGTGTGTGCTGTGTACATATAATATTATTATATAGGTACCTATTTACAGTTGATAGTGTTGGTACATACATAGGTGTAGTTATACTTTTGTTCCATCTTGCCGTTTTTTATTTTTTAACGTCAAAACATTTTTCGATTTGCCTGTGAGCGCATATTATACTTATAGAAGGCAGCAAGTATATACACGCATAATATATATATATAGGTATACGAGTGAGTGTGTATATATGTTATACTTTGTAGTGTGTATAGGTACCAGCTACTATGTTTGTTGTGTGTAGGTATAACATAATATATTATATATATACATATATTTGTACATGGTACACCTATATATTATATATGCTGTTTCAAAACTATAAAATAATAGAATCTGTCATATAAGCCACTCAGTAGTAAATCAAAATGTGTTTTAGGGTACAATTTAATGCTTGTAAAAAAAAAAAAAATAATAATAATAATAATAAAAAAACAACAAAATGAAAGGAAACTGTAACCGCTTTGTTCAATTGCCCCCGTATATGGAGTAGTGGCTGTTAGGTATGTGTGCACATATTATATAGATGATGCATTTATTATTTTTATTTTTCGCTCGCCCCTTTTCAATTCCGGTATATATTATACAACATATAATGTTCCTGTTCGGATGTAGGTACATATTATTATATACGTACGAGGTATTTGTATATATATAATATATAATAGGTGAATATATATGACTGACGTGCATGTATTATATTGTGTGTATATGTAGGTAAACCGATGGCGTGCGTGTAATGTACACACACTCAAAGACGTTCATACATTTTGAGCAAAACAAAAAAGTAATGATAATAATTATATTTATTTATTCCCTTTTGATATTTCAAAGAAATATATTGGTACTTACTCTTAAACCTATATTATATTGTCCGAATAAGCTGGTGTAGTCATGGTGTATAATATTATTGTTTGGGTACACACATATATAGGTACTACACATATTATGTAGCAGTACCTATACATAATTTATGTCAATTTATTATAATATCTGTAAATATATATATTATTATAATTGAATAATAATTATAGATATTGAATGTATAGGTTCGCTACAGAACATTGAACATTGATAACTAAATATGTACAATAATTGTTTCACTATGGTGCTTATACCTATATAGATAATTCAATATATTATATTATATTATATAGTTGTTTTGGCTGTATATTATAATGTAATAAACAAAATAATATATATAATATAGTTACCTTCAAACCGGATTATATGTAAAAACAAATGAAACGTTAAGACAGATTAACGTAAACTTAGTATACGGATAAATATTTGATGTTATAGTTTATATATATATATATAATGTAGGTACCATATATAATGCAGTTTCATATTTTTAATTTATTGTGATTTTAATGGATTTCCAACAGATTATAACGTTTCCTTTTAATTTTCATGACTTAATTTAAATATATAGTTTTAATTTATGTCCACCAATATTCAAGAAAATATTTCCTATATATAACTATATGCTACATATAATAATTTATATGATTTTCATATGCATTTTGAAATTGTCTATATTGATTATATACCTACGCCTTTACGGTTATTATGGGCATAAATAAACTCAAAACTCAATTTAAACAATTCGGCTTGTCAGATCAATACTATATTTATTGATCTCCGTGTAACATGTAGGTATTAAGTATCGTATGAAGTTGTATTCATGTCATGAAGCGTGTATATATTATTTTACTTTCTAATCTATTTATTTGTTCTCATTTATTGACATTCATACTGGTAATTTGTATAATCGGCAAAGTATTTATATTGGGTCTTAATGGTAAATATTATATGCATTTTTATAATGTATATTAAATGTATGGTAGGATAGAATATATACGTTGTACTTGAATAAAAAAAAGTTAACAAAGCTTAACCTAAAATGTATTTGAATACTGGTTACACTTTGTTAACATTATATCTAAAAAAGGTACCTATCTAATAAAATCATATTTATTAAAATAATTCCGTTTTGAATTCTCTTCAATATTACACAATAATTAATTATCATAAAAAAATCAAATATTTTACAAGCCAACATTATAATTAGTTGCAAAAGTAATATTTTTTATTCACTAGGTTAAACGTAGTTTAATAAATGTGTGTCTTATAAATGAGTTTGAATAAATAATGCCCTGAAAGAATATGCAGCAGCACATTTGTTCAAATATAAATAATATATAGGCACATCAAAAATCAATTAATAGAAAATAATTCAATTCCAGAGTGTTTTTATAGTCAATAGATTTTCATGATAGTATGACTATGTATACATAGGTATAGGAGAGCAAGGGAATATAAATGTCTCTGAAACCATAATGTTATACAGTGTTAATAACATTGGTTTTTATAGAGTGGATCTCTCCGAATTTATTTTCACTTTATCAGTCAACCACGGGCTCCGACCATGTGCAAGTAATTGTTGATAAGTCATTCTTTAACTGTTCATTAAACATACTTTAAATGGCATTGCTGAAATTTAAGTCAGACATTCTTATTCGGATAAAAATTAACAAGGATATAATATTTTATACATATACATATATATATATATATATATATATATATATAATATATATAATGTACAATATACGTAGTAAAATATCCATACTAGTTTTACTAGTTTATCTATACATAATTCTTAAGGTTATTATGCAAACTATATAATAATACGTACAGCACGCTGTACCTATACATTATTAATTAGTAAATATGTGTACCCGGTTACATTTTTATGTATTATTGGTATAAATGAATTTTTGTGCATTGGACGTAACGCTACAGGTAAATAAGCAGGTACCTACTTAAATAATTCATAGACAATAGGCTTATATATAAGTACCGATCTACATTTATAACAATTTTATACTAAAAAAATAGACATTTTATTCAAATTATTGTACCGTTAACGAAACCGCCATTGAAGTACAAACCATAGCATAGTATATAGGTGTATTATATAGTATAGGTAGAAGTTATATTAATATATTATTCATAGTTTATAGTTTATAAAAATCCTTATCTAAATGTTTATCTTTTTTGTATAAATATTATAACTTGATCAACAATAATGTTTTTAAATAAACCTATAGAGCTGAAACATAAAGATAATTATTCTACCTATATGGCTATACTATTATAACAGTTAACATAATATAGACTTATTTGAGGTATTCATTATAGTTTATGGTAAGGGTTTAGGTAATAAAATAAACCTACCTATAATATCTTTAAAACACGTTATGTTCATATATAATAGTTTTCAATTTTGTCATAATACAATAATCATTATTATATTACCTCTTATTCGATAACAAATTATTCGTATGACATATTTAAAAATATTAATATCTCTGTAATTATAATTTTACATTATAATCACAAAATTAATATTAAAAACTTAAAGCTCGTGTATACATTTTATACATTTATTAAGGCACTTTGATACCTATATAGAATACGAAACATTTGTTTAACTGTAGCTTAAAATATAAGGGTGGGATTATTTATCATATTATTATATCGACGTTTAATTTAATTTTGGAATAATTTTACATTAGGTTATATTTACAATTTTTAGAATACTAATAATTTGATAATTTGCATTTTAAATGTTTAAGCTTATTATACCTAATATATATTACTTATAGCAGGTTGGTTCTAGTTCTAAGCATGAAATGTTACAATTGGTAGCTATTTTGTGTAAGAGTTATTAATGTTAAATTTAATAATAATATACATTAATGTACCTACTTATATATTATTATATAATATGTAGATGTAATTAAATACGTAATGATTTGTCGAATCACCCGAGTTATATCCGCAGTTATAGACTCAATTAGTGCGCAAAAAAAAATTAGGATTTTGAACTCTGAAAATTCATAATATCAATAATTAATAATATTTATTCATATTTTAACAATACATTACGATTTGTATATGTGTCGCAGGGAGTGGGTGCGATAAGCAGTCATAACGACCACAACGGCACGGCAACATCTCTCCAGTGTCTCATAATATACCTTACCATCAGTATTGGTACGTACCTATACCAGGGAAGACAAACGTATAAGTTCAAATGGGCATAAACGTCTAACATCAATAGCTGGCGTATACTTAAGTATATGCGTATATTATGTTTAAACGCATATAGCGAATATATAGGTACTATATTTAACGTTGTAATTATTAAATAAATAAATATATATAATAATCTACCGCATAATCATGACCACAACGGCGCAACACCACATCTTCAGTGTCTCCCATATTATAATATATCACTAGTACCTACTAACCTATTGGTATGCCGCGGAAGACGTGGGTGGACTGGATAGGGTGGTGGGTGGGTGATCTTCGCCTGGGTTGGTGACAAATTGAGCCGAAATAGTGAAAATATAAATTCGTGTGGGTTATTTAATAACATATTGTATTGTGTAACTAAGTAATAAAAAGAAAAATGGAAGAAATACAAAACAAAGTGTTAAGCCAAAAAAACCATTGTGGTCCAAGTTTTCTGTTTCCCCGTGAATTGAAGATTTTCCTATATAATAACGAACAATATATAATGTATTCATTTTTATTATATCATACTATCATCATTATAGGTATTATACCTACCTATAAATTATATCTAATTTATGTTTTTATTAATAGTCTTATCAATGTACCTATACCTACATATAATTAACAAATTATTATTCTCCACGCAGTAACGTAAATAAAGAATTATATCAATTATTTATATAAAAAAAAAACAATTAGAAAAAACCAGAGCAAATTTTTATTTTTTGTGGGACGGGGCGTACAAAATATAAGGGGTCAACCAGAGGCTCAAAAAAGTTTAAATACAGACCTGGACGCGACGACGGGCCTTTCAAAAACGAATGTGTATTTCTTTTTTTATATATACCTATATAATGGCTAATAATATCCGTCGGGGCGGGCTCGTGCAAAAATCGATTTGGACACGAAAACTGTGCGCGCGTTAATTTTTTCCAATTCACTATATTTATTTGACCCATTTCTTTGCCCGCGTAGTCGGTCCGCGTCCGCCCGACCGCCGGCGCCGCGGAGGGGTGCAATTTTCGCGCGCGCGGCGAGTTGCGGTCGAGTGCGGCGGGAGCGCCGCCGCGGCACTGGTGGAAGGTGATCGGAGGGGGTGTGCGGCCGGGAGGGTGAAGGAAGGGAGGACACAAAGGGGTTGGACACACGAGCGATATTTGCCACACAAAAGTAAACGGCGCGAACAGCGAGAGACAGAGTTATAAAATATTACGCGGTATGAGTGTGAGAGCGATAGGGACGCGGAGAGCGAGCTGCAGCAAGAGGCGAATTCACACAAACATACGCGGCCGCGCGCGCGCAGACACATATTTTATGCGATATATACGTTTGCAGAGCGGAAGAACAAGCGGCGCTGCAAAAGGAAAAATGGGGGAAAAAATAGTAATAATAATAATAATAATCATAAAAACGAAGAAATATTATGCATCACACGTGTGTGTACGGGTTTGTGTGTGTTTGGGTGTTTGTGTGTGCGTGCGACGTGCGGAGCGGAGACAGTCAGAGTCGTCGTCGTCGTCGTCGTCGTCGCCGTCGCCGCCGCCGCCGCATCACTCCAGCGGTGGCGGACGGGGGCGGAGCTCCGGGGCGCCGGCCGCGCGGGACGGGGTTCAGCGCCGGTGGGCGGCGCCGTCGCGGCCGCGGCCGGCCAATGGCGCGCGATCGGCGCGGTGGGGGAAATTCGTCGAGCGCGAACTCGGCGGCCTACGCGACGGCCACGGCGGTAGCAGCAGCAGCAGCAGCAGCAGCGAGCAGCAGGAGCCGCCGAACACCGCCGCAGACGGCCGCGCCCGCAACAGTCGCGTTCCAACCGTACCGCCGCCCGGTCGCAAACCGTCGCCCGGCACACCACGCAAACAGTCATAATAATATTATTAGTATCGTTGTATACGCGCGACTACTATACACACACACCACAAACACGTCGGTCGCGTATTGTACGTTACGATAATTTCCGCGAATTGTCGCGTGTGTGTCCGCGTGATCTGAGCGAGTCGACGGAAGCCGCCGCTGCAGGTATAACCGTTTTGGGTGTTCGTCGATATATCATTTAAATTTTTTTGTTTTCCCGTTTCTTTCCGCGCATGTCGACGGCATCTGTACCTATACCGCAGCCATTGTCGACTCGATCCGGAAATCGACTTCCGTATCCGTTTCCGCGCACCCGCGCGAGTGCAGTGATTTCTTCCAATACAATAATATTGCGACCGTTGCAGTGCGTTTGTTTATATTTTTTTATGTACATTACGCGTCATATAGGCACGCGCGTATTGCGATCTTAGACACGTAATCGGTATTTCGCTGACCGCGGTTGTACAAAAGCGATTTGTTTCGACCGCCGTCGTCCGCGTAAACCTCGGCACATCACAGCGTCGCATCATAATATCGTCTACACCATGATCATGGATTCATCGAACGCCGGCGCGGAGTCGACCGGCTCCGGCAGCGACCGCAGCAGCAACGTGTCGACCAGTCCTCCGCCGCCGTCGTCCACATCGTCCCAACAGCAGCTACAGCAACAGCAAATTCAGCAAATGCAGCAGCAACCGGCCACCGGGCCGTCGTCGGTGGGTGGTGGCAGCAGCGTGGGTGGCAACAAGGACGGCAGTCCAAGGGACGAACGGGGAAATAGTCCGATGATGAGCCTCATCAACCCGTCGCAACACCACCCCATCATCACGCCAACGCGAGGCCTCAGCCCTCCGGTGGCGCAGACGTCCGCGCCGGTGGTGCCGGCTCCGGTATCGTCAATGAGCACGCTGGCGTCCCGCATACCGATGGGACTGTTCAACTCGCTGGTGCACCACTCGTCTCCGCTCGACCTGATGGCCATGGCCCATCACCACCAGCAGCAACAGCAACAGCAGCAGCAACAGCAACAGCAGCACCCGTCGCTGCAGCAGCAGCAACACCCGCCTCGGTCGTACAACAGCCCGCCGCCGATCAGCAGCACTGACCCGGCCGCCAACGAGTGCAAGTTGGTCGAGTACCGTGGCCAGAAAGTGGCCGCGTTCATGATAGCCGGTGACACGATGCTGTGCTTGCCGCAGGCGTTCGAGCTGTTCCTCAAGCACTTGGTCGGCGGCCTGCATACCGTCTACACCAAGCTCAAGCGACTCGACATCGTACCACTCGTGTGCAACGTCGAACAGGTACGCATACTCCGCGGCATGGGCGCCATACAGCCGGGCGTGAACAGGTGCAAGCTGCTCTCGTGCAAGGACTTTGACACGCTGTACAGAGACTGCACAACCGCCAGGTAAGGACGTTATGATAAAATTATATATTATATATTATATATTATATCTATAAATCACAGTATTATAATATAATACTTATAAAAATATTGGCGGTGACGACAATTTGGGTGCCTTTTAAGTACCTTATAGGTTAATTCAAAGTTGTATAGGTATACATTTGGGGAATTCTTGTGGACTTATATACTTTATGTAGATATACCATTATTCTTTGCATATTATGACGTATAACCCTATATATATGTATGTTCCACGTGCGGCCCGCGAATTCATATAAAGGACTTTAACGCGTTCCTTTTGGAAGTCCAAACATATTCATATTATATATTATATAGGTATATAAAAAGTATTGTGGGCGGATTTCTAAAATTTGACCCCAGATTATTCTTTCCGGTCAATACCTCTAATTTCTATAGGGCGCAACCCTATAATTTTCCATTATCTATATAGGCATAAATGAATCCAAAAGGCGCGAGGCGGACAAATTGCGTTTCCTGTGCACGACACGAGTTCCTATATATATTATATGCATATAAAAGTATTATAATACCTATACATTATGTAGATGGACATATATATAAATCTTCGTGCAACGCTTTCGAAAATTATTACTAGGCATAAACACCCGGCTCGGTTTAGACGTACCTATACACCTAATATACACGTAACCCCGTAATTGACGGTTTAAAAACTATCTCTAAATGTAATACAATAACGACTTCTTACATATATATATATATAGTATACTATTTACCAAAAAGAGCGGAAAACGATACGAATAATAATCGTAAAAGCTCATTGCATATAGAATTACCCACCGTTTTCGCGTGTAAATAATATACGCGCCGACGATTTTCCCCCTTTAATGCACTGTAGGAAAGCAGCTTTTGGGGGTTGAAAAACACGTGTTGCATTTACAGACAAACCCCGACGACAATCGCATTTATAAAACCAGTGACAGATTTTATTACACCCAAACGGAAACATCGTCCGCAAATAGTATTCGTCCCATTTATTTTCACTTATTCAAATCGCACGTGTGTGTTTATTTCATATAGGTGCATGTAATAATAGGTATCAGTGGTGATTTAAAATCACATTAATTTTGATAAAATATAATATTGTTAGGTACTCCAATCAATCGTATAATATTGTATTTGGGTTACATTTTATTGGAAAAAATCAATCATATAAATTTTGACGCGTAGACGCGTGCAGGGCTTAATATATTAGATAGGTGTATATTTAATCGTTCGGTTGCGCACTGACGAAATATTTCAATACATGAATGTATAGGTCAGATTGCAATTCGCAGTTTGCATTCGTATTGTACGATTTGTCCAAACTTTATATTATCATTATTTTCAAGTTCTTCTGGCGATGTGTATAATATATATATTACGGATTTTAACGTGATCATCGAGGTGCAGCCAAATTATAGGCGTATATTTATGCATATAATATAGTATAAATCGTACCCACCGCAAACATGGAATAAACATACCAAACAAAGTATTTAATAAAGTATAATGTAACCAATATATAGTATAGTTCTGACTGTTAAAAAAAAGTAAGATATATAGATGGGTATTAAAAAGGAAAAAAATACATAAATACATTGTACCTACCTATTGGTTTATATACATGCTAACGCGGGAGTGTTCGGTGGAGCTTATATAATATATACCTATAAAAAATTGTCGAGTGGCCTAGTAGGTATATAGATATATGTAGTACTACCTATATATGTAATATTATATAGGTATACACACTGCCACAATATGGGGTCGCTGTTGCACAATATGAGGGGGAAATAGCACCCGAAAGGGTTATTTGCCAGTAGAGAAATACATTGTTACAAAGGAATGAAATATACAATACTATATATACAATATAAGTATACATATATTATATGTATTAACTACATCGGGGAGGAAAATTATATATATATACTAATTTATAGGTATATTATGAGTGTGCGCGCGCGTATGAATAACAATAAAATTGCGCTGGATCACGCGATCGACGAGCGCATGCTATAGATCAATTAAGCAAAACGCGCGGGGCAAATATATAAATCCTAGGGACATAGTGCCCACCCTTAATACAAGGTAGTATGGTTCCTGTATTACTTACTATATTATATTCGACTTCCACTGTACATATATGCAACTACTGCACGAAGACTGTCCAAATTGTTGTTATTATTTTACTAGTTTTATTGCAATAACATAACTATAAAAGTAAAAATAAATTAATGCTAACGGCGACTATAATAGTACAATACTCCACATGGGTTGTACCTACTGCAGTTTTGTTTTTCTTTCATTCATTTTTCACGAGTGTATACCTATATATAGGTATAGATATAACTATATATTTCTAGACAACAAACAATTGCTTACTATTTATTATATTGGTTCAATATAATATACCAAAATTATTTTTTCCCTTCGAATTGATCTGTACCCACCAATAAAATAATAAATTAAAACATCGATTAGTACCTACAAATACGCTATTATACCTATGAGTTCCTGTGTATATATTTTTAGTTAATTACAATGATCAGTTCTTTATTTATGTGTGTTGTACCTATATGTATTGTTGAAGTGTTAAATTATAAAAAAATATATGTCAATTGTGCGGATGTTATATAACATATTAATATATTATTTTAACTGAAATATAATGATGTCTCCTTAATAATAATTATTCAGGTTAATATCCGTTCGATGTCTGTAGTAAATTATAAATTATAGAACATAATAATATATGATAGGTACATTAAGGATAATTGGCGGTTTCAATAATGACAACGCAAAAAATATATCATATAGGCTGTAGGTTAATCTATATTAAATGTATATAGGTATGAATTTTTAATAGAATTTTAGTTTATTTTGATAAATTATTCAAGTAGTAGGTTTCTATATATTTGTGATGATTATTATATCATAATAGGAGTTAAATTTATTGATTGTCGATTAAAAGTTCGGGACCGCACGGCATTTTAAAATAAACCGTAACATTTTAAAATATTAATTATTGTACATTTAAAATTAAAAATAACAAAAAATATAACAACATTTTAGTTTTAAATATTGAAACGCGAATCTGCATAAAATATAATATGTAGATATATATACAATGTCCATAAGATAGTACCTATAGATGATCTAATGTATAAACGATGCGTGCAGAATGTATAGTAGGCTGCGTATATATACCTACCTATATAATATTAATTATCAATTAGTCAACTATATTATCATACAATACTATGTATATACACACAAATAGTATACCTAAACCTATAAATGTTAACGGTTAATGTGTTTTATGATAAGTTCTCTGTAACAATGGCCACCTGGATATATTATTTTGTAGTCAAATTCACTTTGCAGCGATGGCTTCGCCGCGGCTAGACATCATGATCTCAAGGTAAAAATTAATAACGCGCTATATAGTTATGCGTTTATTAATTTTTTACACGGGTCGTTAAAATAGTATACGTACCTATAATAATAATTTTGCATATAAATACCTACGTTTATTGTAATAATCTTATAGTACCTATACATCTGCTTATATAGGTACCTACCTATATTTCGAATGTATCCCCATGGACAGCACGTACTAATACATACCTGTATTCAGAATATGAGTATCTGAAGCGACACTTAATTACACTTAATATATTATGTAATCGATATATTAATGTAATTACGTATACCTAGTATTAAATAATATCATCGCATTTACCTACGTTACAATAACGACGGTGATGCGTTGAAACACGTCCGAACAAAATCCTGGTCCGTTTGACAGAGAGATGCCCAATATAATTATAATAATATACAATATAATCTAATAAATTACTCGCTTAACTGCCCTATAATAAGTCCCGTATATTTTGACAGTCGCGAGTTTCAGTTAACATGATATTATTATTATTATATTTTATTGAAGTTCATACGCGTCATACACGTCGACGAAGATCGAAACGCATCATCGCGGCGCGTCGTTTCGGTGCATTTAACGAACGTCTGACAATACGACTTTTCTTAAACAGTTTTACGCGTACAATAATTTAACGCAATAGGTACGGGTCAGGTATGTCAGGTATGTACCTACATTGTATGTATATTATATATTTGTGTGCAAGCAACGATTGATGAACAACAGATGTTGCAATATTATGTATACTTATACTTATATGTATAGGACTTTACACGGGTTTACGTATAGGCACTCGTAAATTATAATATGTAGGTAAATCAGCAACTCCCCGATAGGACATAATGTAAAAATTATTTCGGAGACTACTTTTGTCGTTATTTATTTATTAACAAGCAGCAGGGTGAAAGTATAGGTACATATTATACGCAACTTAAACAATATCAGAACATTTTAGAATACTTATAAATCATACAATATTAGATACAATAAAACATATCATATTACCATAATATAATTATTATTACTATAATACACTCAAGATGTAAACAATTCTGAGCAATCAACTATATTTAATTGATAAACGTATATACATACATTTTAAATCATATAGTCATTGTGCTCTTTATTTGCTAGTGACTCAATTATGTCCATACACTCATTTATTTTAATACATTTCAGTATAGACACCTAATACCTATACCAGGGGTGGCCAAACGGTTGAAGTAGATCATTTAGTAGATACAGTTATTGAATCATATACTTAGGATTAACCTGTTATTGTGAAATGGTACTTTCTCACATGAAAGTTATAAAAGCTGAAAAGGTACCGGCTATAGTTTCTGATGATCATTTAGACTTAAGCGCAGCGTCTTCGTTTGGCAGTGAGCTACTTTTACTGATTAAATGGCCATTATATGCAACGACACGCTACATCAACAGTATAATGTTCATACATTTTAAAATTATTTGGAAATTTAATGTGAAACACTCATTTTAGATAATTGTACACTTTTATTTTATTATTTATACGAGTATGTTTATTATTAATACCAAATAATATTTTTACACTAGTAGTCGATCCTAAATAAAAAAATATACCCTCTGCGTAGATCTTAACGAAAATAAGTTTGGACACTCCTGACCTATACAGTAAATAGTTATATTATAATATAACACATTATTATGATGGTAATTTTACTGCAGCCTTTTTAAGACAAGACTAACTTTATTTGAAGACTAATTTGTGTTAGACTAATTATTATTATTATTATTATTGGTGATTAGGTACCGTTTTATTATCATACATATTGTAATATTATATAATATTATTATAACCTATTCGTGAACGGTGCTCCTACGCACGTGTGTACACTGCTGTGGGTTCATAATGTTATATTATATTATACTTATATATAGGTTCAGACGCTTTTTTACCGGACGCAACAAAGACTATTTAAGACGCCTGTTACAAACAGCCGGTGTAACGTTTCGATGATCACAGAAATACGATATTTTTCTTCTTCTTTTAAGCCGCTTCTTTTTAAACGACGACGACGCATCGGTATACGCAGTATATAGGCAGGCACATTGTTTTCTGCGCATTAAGTAGGTTGGTAGGTTGGCACGGGTTGTGATTAATAATGTTTAATGCAATATTGAATATAACGAATATTATATTATAATGGTTTAATTATATATCGCAGCAATGAGTCATAATATTTTGATTCTGATTCGCATATTTTTATTAAAAATAGTTACCTGTGTAGATGTATTGATCTAATATAATTAACGGTTAACCGTTTCCGGCGAGCTTATTTATTATTATTTTTATGTACCTAATACACAATATGTGCAGTTAATATTTAATTAAAACGAAAAATAAACCTAAAATATGATTCCTTGTAAAATGGCGACAGCTATTAATTGTAAATAGCAATGACCTGCGTAGTTATACTTATACCTATATAATTATAACATAACAACAATTACATACTTTATTGTTTATCCGTGACAAATATCAAATTAGGAAAATACTAAATGTACCTATATAATTAACGTTTGAATTAAATTAGAATTAGTATTTAATTTATTAATTTGTGTTATGCTTCGTCAATGTTATAGTCAAATACTTTATTAATTTTCGTTTCGACTTTTGAAAATATCGAATCGATATAATAATCAAATTTAAACTGATAGAATTTTAAATATTATATATATATTATGGTTCTAGTACAGCGTAATACTATGGACCATAATATAATATAACAATGTGATTCGGGTATTACAATGGATTAATAATTAAACAAGAATACAGTTTTATTAGATTTTAATGTTTTCGAAACCAATCTGAGGGATTTTATAAAACTCATTCAAGTGTAGTCTGTTCAGCCGTTATTAATTAGTTATTATTGTAAACGATGGAAAACAAAATATAAAATAACGAACAATGCGCGTCAGTGTACAATACGTAAAAATATTATTTATATAAATATTATATTATTATAATATATCGGTAAAACTATAATCAAATTATTAATTAATTGTTGTTTTTTAATTATGGTTCCATGAATAGTTATATTTTATAATAGTAAAAAAACAAGTATATAGGTATGTACATACGGAGTACACTAATAAAGTTACAAACAGCACTTAGAAGGAAATAATATCTTTAATACTACTATGGCTACTACTATATACTACTACTTACTTACTCGTTATTATAGTGTTAATGTGTTATATGTACCTATACGAATCGTCTTATCGATCTGATGTCATAAGTTTACTACCATTGCCTGTCTGTAGTATATATTTATTATACAATAACATTAACAATGTTATTATAATATACTATTACCAGTGTTATTGTTATACCTAAAATATAGTTGTGTTTATAAATGATGTGCATTATGTATATGGAGGTATATAGAGTATAGATGTTTTACATTATATATACCTAAGTTATAACAATAATATTTAGCCATGTTAGTAAAGTTTTTAATACCTACCTGGCTACCTATATACAATTACCTATACGAATGTTAAGATTAATATATATGTAGGTACCTAAGTTAACAACATTGTTTTAATCAAAATTCGAAATTCATACCTATTGTAAACGAACTCGTTTCTTACGTTTACCTTATTCCCTCCCCCTAAAAACAAACTAAAATAGATTAAATAATATACAAAATTTAAGTGTACAAATAACAATGTAAATATAATTACTTTTAAGAATGTATTTATGTAGAGAATTACCTAATAGCAATAGGTATGAATAAAATAATTATTTAAAATACATTTTTAAAACCAGACTAAACAGACAACAGTCAATAACACCCTGCCGCTAAGGTTATTCTGATAATAATTATAACCGTCTTAATCAGAATCAAACTAAAACTAAAGACCCCAAACAACAAATATCTAAGTAAATGCGGAATCGTATTAAAACGATGGACGCGGGAAACGCTTCGTCTAGTCCAAAACATCAAAAGCATGTTAGATCAAGTTATTTTGCTCTCAAATCTCAAGTGTTACAACCTGCATACATTCGAGATACCACGGAGACGGAAAAAAATGAACGTCCCTGTTAGAAATTCTCAACGAATTACTACAGATTGACTCCAAGAACGCGTTCCTTCTTGATAATAATATTCTTCTTGACGTGCGATTTATACTTGAACTCTAAAGGCAGCGTTTTCGGCGACGTACCTACACGTATGTACATCGCGGAGGTACACAAATAACTTGCATATTATAGCAGCTGCTGTAGAATGCAGATAGGATGAGCTGCGTACAGATAGAGACGCATAATTTCCGATTATCGTATAGGTGTAATATATTATTATTATTACTATTACTGTTATTGCATAACTCGAGCGATTGGCGCGCGCCGCGGGTCATGGTCTTTGTGAATGGACGGCCGAGCGAGTGTAATAATAGCGATCGAATGGAAAACAAACAACACACACACACATATATTGTACGCATACAATATTGTATGGCAAGTGACACGGAGAGATGGAGCGAGTGAGCGAGACAATGCGCGATGTCGGGCGCGGGGAAAACCCGAGCGGAGGCGTTCACCGCGGCGGCCAACAGGTGGTCGGCCAGACGGACAGACAGACAGACGGACGAATACTACGCGGCACGCACACAATCGTACACGCGCGCGGGCAATAGTATTCGGCTCGGCGGCATGAATGGCGAGAGAGACGGCACAAGACGGAGAGACGCCGATAGGGACAGAGTGGGAGAGAGAGAGAGAGTCAGCAGCAGCAGCAGCGGTGTAATAGTAGTCTGTGTCTCTTTCACGCGGCGGCGCGGTACGATTATATCGCATATATATATTTACATTGGTTTCCATTCCGAATGCACTCGGCGCGAGCGTCACGCCGGCTGTGGTTTTTCCTCGTTTTCATTTCCAGTCCGATTGCTGTGCGAGCAGCGCCAGGCCGCACATCGCACTCCCGTTTTCTCGC
The DNA here is from genome assembly GCA_027563435.1 of Nasonovia ribisnigri. Classification (NCBI taxonomy): domain Eukaryota; kingdom Metazoa; phylum Arthropoda; class Insecta; order Hemiptera; family Aphididae; genus Nasonovia; species Nasonovia ribisnigri. The sequence continues at coordinate 25,563 of JANEHU010000552.1, forward strand.
CGCCGCCGCCGGATTACGATAACACGTCATATTATATATTATATATATAGAGCAACGAAAACCCGAGTTTTGTGTCAACTATATTGTCATAAGATCTACTTCGTATAATATAATCGTACGACGTACGCCTAAAGCGGTTTATCATTTTTTTAAGATTTCGCCACACCCGCGCACGATGATGTGAGTATTGTACGTCTTGCAAACGTATATAAAACACAAACGATTCTATTAATTAAATTTTGTGTCGTCTGCTTTTATTTATATTAGAGTTGATTTACCGATATTATCAGACTTAAAAGTATGACCTTTTTCCGTTTTTAACATCCCTTTTGTTTCAACATTTTCGTTTCAAGCAGACATATAGGTATGAGCAATTTTACATTTCAATATATAGTTCATCACTTATATTTCACTACATATTTCACTCCAAAATTAAAATATTGAATGAAAACATAATCATATTATATGATAATAAACCTATATGTTTGATAAAATATAGGTCAATTCGCTCTAAAGTTAAAACTTAAGTTACAAAATTAGAACTGCTGTATTCAATTTTTAAAATCCTCATAATATAACGCAATCTTTAGTATTAAATACAGGTACCTATTGTCTTGTTTCACTCTGATATGCCCAAATATATATTATTTATCTCCAATGATATCCTTTTTGCGAAAACCGTAGTGTATACGTCTTGTATATTATACTGCAGGTATATATTATATTCTATTACACAGACGCTGTGACGACTTTTATAGTAATATAAAATATCATAAAACGTTTGCAGGAAATTGTACTTAAAATACTGCACCACCACCTTCGCCGCCATCGACAGCTTAAATGGATATAGAATATTATCGATTTACGTGCTTACCTATTTATATTATATACCTATCTAATGTATAAAGGTACATACCGTTAGGAGGAAAACGATCATGCATATTATCGTTTTGTATTTTATTATATTATATTATAATATTATGGTCACAAGATTATAACATTACATTATTATTATTATTATTATTATTTTTCCTTTGACAAATACAAATTTCAAAACACTTCATAATAAAATTTATCGGTTTTAGAAATGCGTGTGCGATATATTATAATACGCCATACCATGACTGCGAAACATCCTGTTTTTTCGAGTACGCATATACATACCCAACATAGGTAACTCACGTATAGATAATATTTTGACTATCTAGCGAATTATATTTTACTCGGTTGACAGCGGTAACACGTAATAATCTAACATAATTTTTCAATCTCTCTCTAAACGATTTTTGCTACATTATATTATATACGTATGCAACGCATGTAATATATTCACCTACACAATTTGTATACAAATATAATCATGTGTATGTGTGTGTGTGTATGTATGTGTCATGCACGTGATTTATAAATGTGTATTTAGATTTATATATATATTATAGATGTTGTGTTATCTTCGTCCGCAATGAAAATATATTATTTTTATATACTTTAATACATTAGGTATATTATGAATATAACGTACCGTTTAAAGGTACATAATATATAATACAGTGATAGTATACTGGTAACTGGTATATATAGATGTAGGTATACTGAATAGTGTATACATGTGATAATGTGTTGATAATATTTTATATACCTGTATAAAGTTTTCAAATGCGCGTGCCTGTTAATAAATATAATTGCACTAAACAATTGTACTATATATAGTGCAATCTATCCATATACAATATAATATTATTGTGATAATATTTTGGTAGGTATGTTGGACTCAGACAGCGTGTAATACTCGCCTCTATAGCCCTATAGGTGTAACGTGTAAATAATAATTTTTAGAACGTATGTGAGATTACGTGTGTATATAATATTCTACTATACCTATAACATGCTAATATAATATTATATACATTGATAACATGCAATAAACTCCTAGGCACTTTATAGTTCAACTGGAATGAACCGCATTTACGAGGTACAGATGTGTTGTGACAATGAGAAAGTCTGAAGGGATTGTTTTTATTCTGAGTCATCGGGGATCGAGTTACCGCGAGTCGACTCTAATTATTTCGGACGGTTATATAATATATGTTGCGCTGGGATTTGAGTAGTCACAAATCGATTAAGCCTCCAAAGACTATTTGATTATTTCGTTAATTTTTTGTTCGTCTATACTACGTAACATAGTAAAATAGTATGTGCATATCTATTATATATACAGTAACAAACGGGCAGACTCGTTGACGAGCATCCTCCGGTCCCTTCGGCGAGGGCGGGCGGTTGCAAAAAGGGTTAAATTAAACTTGCTATACAGCTGTACATGTCTTATACAATCCGATTATTCAAACGTTAATGCTACATGATGGCTTAGGGAGGGGGTGACTATAAGCCTTTTAAAAAAATTCATCGTTTTTACCGTTTGTAAGAACGCCATTTATTTAACACAAATCAAAAGAGATGCGCATCCTACAGATTAAAGTGTATAGTGTCGATAATTAAATTTTACTCTTTCTCTACAGTATACCTAACTTTTGCGTTTACAACGACCTCCAATAAGATAATGTCTTGAAAAATAACATATCCACCAGACATGATAAATGAGTCTCTCGTTATTGTGACTATAATAATATGCATAATGTTTATTATAAAATGGCCGACAAACGCTCATCGAAATCGAATAAAATATCAAAACGCGATGTATGTGGTACTTACACAATAATATCGCCATACATAATGTTTGTCACAGACGGCTGCAGTGATATAATATACAATATAATATATAATATAATAACATAAAATGTGGTGCGTTGTCCCCCTCCTTTGCCCCATTAAATGTCTCCGCCTCTATATTATGTACTGCACAAAAGCGGATTATCGTGCCCATTGTGTGAATGTGAGTGTGTGGAGACAAAAATTGGCCGCCATGTTCGAAAAACCTTTTGAAAATAAAAAAAAAACTATAATATTATATTATTATATGCGTTTGATGTGCGCACACACATAGATACAGACAGTAGCAGCGAGGACGCGTCGAACACAGTTGGAACGTATAAAAAAACAAAATGTGTATTTCTCGTCTGACTGGCCGCGGAACAATGCGAATTGAGAGAGAGACACACACATGCACTCGCACACAAATGGTGGAGCACAATATATAATATTATTATTATTATTATTATTTATAAATAATAATGCGTGCTCTTCTCTCTGCAGTGTGCATATATGGGTCCGCTACTCATATATATACAGATATCGCAAAGGGGTGTCGTCCTCTCAGCGGTGCATCGTGTACCTAGGTATATAAACGTATACACGCGGTCGGGTTATAAACATATATAATATTGTATAAGACGCGAGGGGTCGAGTGGAAATCGATCTGCTGCCGACTAGCGTTTTTATCCCCCCTCGCCCTCGTAACCCAGTTACAAGCACCACGCGCATCACTCGTATTCGTGTATATACAAATATATATATTCGGAAACAATATATCAACACGCCGCCTAAATATTCATTTATAAAATATATATATGTACGACATAGGTACCTACGGATCGAGGGGAACACGCAGTTGCGCGCGCTGTACCGCATGTGCAGTACAATATAATATTATTTATTTTTTTGATGGCCGCGGATTTGACAGGCGGTTTTAAGAGCACTCGCACCGGGCCCTGATTATTTTTTTAGGAATCACCGAAATCGGTTTTTACTCCACAAATACGAAACTGGAACAAAAAAATTGAATAGAAATATTAATATTTCAATTGTACGACGGGAACATTTTAATTTTTTTATATCTATGTATCTACTTATAACCAAATAAAGGAACAAAATATATAGCAATGTATATATTTTCTGCGGTAACAGTACTGTCGAGATTATCTGGTATAATCCGGTAGAATTTAAGATATCTGTATTATAATTTATTGTCCTTCAAGGTATTTTTTACGATCATCATCCTGCTTGGCTGGGCGGAATATCTTTTTTATGTATGTCCCGATATTTTCTGAACCAAAAATCCGAAAGCCCTAACTGCAATTTACGCTAATGCAACTTCTGGTGCAGTATGAATCCATCAGCTTGATATAGGTGTATACTTACTTTTCAATGTTTCTTCCACAGCAGTTACTTTAGTTTTTAATAAATTATCTTAATGAACATAATACATACAACATTTACATTGTACATGTGAGGTGTGATTGTTATATCAATAGGTATACATGCAATAATATGATAGTATATGATATAAATCATTATATTATATAAAATATACTCGCCTGTCTTTCGTTAGAATTATTATCGTCGATAAGGCCCGCGGTATAAAACGCGCGTCGCAGTATACAGACCAATATCTAAATATATATGAGTATATAGGTACAATATTATATGAGTAGAATATGACAGTTGTATGGCTAAAAATCGCGTGGCCCGAGGGAGTGGTTCACACACGACGAATGATGGTCGGGATGTGCACAGGGCGGAATATTATATACATTATATACTGGGTTGCAAAAAAATAAAGAAAAAAAAAATACAGAGATAGTATTAAAAAACAGCTGCGCGGTATATGTTGTTATATACAGTACCTAATATAATACTGCAGTATAGTTTTGCGTGCTTGCATGAATATATATATATGTATTATATTATATAATGTATATACGGACATTTTGACGATCCCAATTTTTTTTTACCGTTATTTTGCCAAAAATCATCATAGTGTAATTTATTACGTAATTTTTATTTTTATTTTGTTGTGTCACCGCTACCCCTAAATAATAATATGCATTATATTAATATGTACATACACATATATATGTATGCAGTATACAATATAATATCGTGGAGGTGTATAGATTTCGACGTCCCTTTTGAAAATGATGAAATCCTATTTTTTTTTTCGTTTTTAATAATTTTAAACGATTATTGATTGTCCCGATAGTGCTAATATAATATAATATTATGGCTTTTTTTTTTCACAAATGAGGGGCATGCACAGCCGCTCGTGTTTCAACTATATACTATTATATACAATATAATAATATATAAATATCTTGTATAATAAAACATCGACCATTTATAGATAAATATTTTCTCATGTTGTGACGTTGTGCAACTACAGTATATACTATTATATCAACACGATTATTAATATAATATTTCTTAAGTAAATAACAATAGAGAAGGTTTGATAATTTTGTGTAATTTCTAATATTGCCTATCGTTCAATATCAATGTACTAAGCAGTTTGGTTGGTGCGCAATATTTTATGCTTGAAGCAGTGTACCGATATGTGTGTACATACTACATAAACACTTTAAAAAAAATAACGGATGAATAGTACACGTTGTAGACTTAGAACATAATTTCTATGTATTATTATCTTTAATATAATTCATACAAGTTTGGTTCGGGCGTTTTATTACGTAGCCCTGTTTCGGACTGTATACTATTAGCTATATTATATTAGTTGCGTTTAAATAAAATATATAAATGTTAAGGACCTTGATTTCGGTGGATGATAGGTGGTAATTAGTGACCGGATATGACTTGTATATATATATATATACACTATTATTATTGCTATTAATTATATTGAAATTAATTCGAGAACAATCTAATTTACACTTCTAGGATTTCAAAAATGATAAATTAAAAATCAATTTACATTTCTATATATTCCTATATTTATATTATAATATACTTATAAAACTCTTCTCAATCTTTGAGTAAATTTTTTTATTTATTTAGTTGAAAGTTTATCAATGATATTTTATTAATTACATCTTTAATCGTCACTATTGTAGACAAGTGATGTTGATTTATGTATAAAAACGCGTAGCTAGCGATCCGTGAAATTTAACGTTCTTTGGACGATTTTGTTCAACGAAGACACGCGGTGTGAACTATAATAATAATATAGTGAATAGGTGAATTGTATATTTTTAGTAGTAATAATAAGAACTCGAACAGATAAAATCTATAGACAAATATTTGTTATTAACTATAAGGTTTTTCACGCGTGCTACAAGTATTTTAAATCTATTGACCGTTAATCATATTTTAATTTAATAACTGCCAGACGTGGTTTATTTCATGTTATGTATTTTATGTTTCACCACGAAAACAGTAAAAAACAATTTCTTGGTTTTTGAAATTTGTACAGTGACTGTAGTGACTTTTTTAACTTAATTATTTTTATCTGTCAATATGTCTAACACTTGCTACGCTATATCAAATGATTACAATCGTGCAAAGTCCTTCATATTATCATCTCAATCTTAAAAGCCCCACTCTTCAATGAGATTTAAGAATTACCCGCTATTCTTGAATTCGAAAAGCTCTCCGTTATATAAGTGATTCCACTAACTATCGTCATCCCAACTTTCATCCGAAACAATTTCAGGGAACCCTAAGAGGACTAAAAATACAGTGGTGTAGAAGCTGTAGCATAAAAAGAAAAAAAAATATGGATACTCTATAGCTATCCATATAGGTCCTTTAAATTTTCAACCGGTCTACGTGGTCATTATAAACGCTGAGATATTTGTACTGCATATATTGATCCGCGATTTAAACTAAAAGGATAATCTTTTGGTATACAATATGCTTTACCCAACTAACTTATGCGTGTACACAGCAGTTATGTTTAGCACGCTTATGTGCACGTATGACTTATACGTATTAATCTATTTAACGTTTCTGGACGGATAAAAAATAATAATATACAACAATATGCGATATAATATACAAGTCCCGATGGCAAAAATGTTATGGGTACCTATAATAACGTTGTAAAAATACCGTTCACCTTTAAAGTAATATTTACACACAATAGTTGTTATATAGGTAGGCAGAAGTGGGTATATATGTTATATATTGTATAAGAGAGCAGCACTACTAAGTAGGTATATATTATAGTAGTTTATTTGCAGAAAGAGATATCAAGTTCACAGACCGCGTCGTCGTGTTGCGAGTCCAAGTCGTTGTTTAATTACGGTATGTAACGACGTATGTGTGTGTGTGTGTGTGTGTGTGTGTGTGTGTGTGTGTGTGTGTGTGTGTGTGTGTGTGTGTGTGTGTGTGTGTGTGTGTGTTTGTGTGTGAACGCGCAATGGCGTGAGTGTGCGTGCGTGTACATAAATAGTAATCGTAATTAAAAAATAATAATAATAAAAAAAAAATCGTCTGCTCGAATAACAACAATGTGTCTAGTTATTATATACTTATATACCTTTATATGTATAATATATATATAAAATATATAGGCAGGTACCAACGTTATTATTATTGCTATTCGTTTTCTATTGTAATGACATCGGCGGGCGGCGAATCGTCCGAGAGAAACATACAAAACGTGCGTGCGCTTATTATACATTTAATTGCGACTTGCGAGTTATAATAATAATATAATGTGTACATCATATATACGATTCCCATACGAATGCTCCGAGGAAACGTTAAAATAATAATATTATTATTATACGTCGGACGCGAGCAGCAATCATAATAATAATAATAATAATAATAAAAACACGAGTTTTATGTTTTTTCATTCCGTTTCATTTTAATAGACATTTGTATTAGAGAAACGTTAATTAATCCATACGCTAATTAAACTAGGTCCGACCGAAAAAAAAATAATATAATATAAACGAACTATGCGCGAACGTCTCTTCTTCGTCCACCGCACATGCAGTAATAGACTAATAATATATACACGGCTTGGCACGATAATTGCACGTGTTTACCGAAAAATGGTAATTATTTACCGTGGTCGTGGTCGTCGTGGTCGTCGTCGCTGTTGTTGTTGTCGTCTTGCGGCGTACACAAATGTACATATTCGGCTGCATCCTACAGTCTTTCTCTCTCACGGACTACTCTCTCGTGTAACGGACGCCACTTGTCGGCAGCGGTCGTCTGAATTAAAAAATAAATAATTATTGTTTCGAGCGCGTAAAAAAAAAAAAAAACGACTTCTCTTTTCGTTATTATGAATATTATTATTGCTACATCTGTTGGAACAATAATTATTTTACACGGTTTGAACACGTTAGATGGGTATACGTTCAATGAAATAGGATTTAAATTCTATTTTTTTATGTATTATTATTAATTTGTTGGTGCACACATTGTACTACACGAATACAGTGTACACCTCCTACGACTTGGGCTCAGATTAAAAATATAAAATGCGAGCTAAATTATTTTGCTGTTGATACAGCGCCTGTGAGATGCCTTGCTAATTAAATTACACAAGTAACTGCTACAGTCCTATAGTAATTATAATATTATATCGAGCTTATTTTCCTCCTCGAGAGACGCGGACATCGATGAGTTCATTAGATTATGTCGCGTGTTGGTACTCCACATCGCTTGCAATCCGCGCGAACCGCACCACCAGCTCCGGGGGTCACAGATAATGTAGGTACAACGCATTTATATTATATATATATACGGAATATTATAATATATAATTACTAATATATTATTATATAGGACAATACGACTCTTACTTAACTATATAGCTATATTTGGATCGTTTATTCAATTTTTTTTTCCGAGATACCTAACTCGCGATTAAATATATATATCTTAATAAGCGTATCGATATTATTATTATAGAGTAACACAAATCGATCCGCCCGGAGTATAATATACACGTTTGTTGTTTACTTCTCAGATGTATAAATTTGTCGAGTCATATACAATGTATTATATATATATGTAATAATAATGATAGTAATAATCCGTACGAGAATTATTATATCTATGATTCAAACAATGGGATCGGGGACTCGTCTCGGAAACCTCGAGCCAAAAGGTGCCTATATAATATATATCGGCATAACATATGTATATATGTATATACGCATGGCGGCAAAGAATTTTTAACGCGATGACAATAATAATATGATACCGGGCTATCGAGAGTTTATATTTTATATGTACTGTTTTACCAATTACCACCCGATGGTTTTTCTTTATTAACCTCGGCATCGCATGTACAATATACACGTACCTATATATTGTACGTCCCGTGTACACTTATTGACGAAACGATAGATCTCTTGATACAACATTCATATACTCGCATAAGCAGTAGGTACACACTATAATCGTAATATATTCTGCAAATACCTATATAATGTATACCAGTATACCGCGGTTATCTAAGGATAACTCGTAGACGACACGATGTAATATACCTGCTATCACTATTATCAGTATAAATAAGTTTTTAAAATTTGACCCCTTGCGGTATAGCCGGTATACACATCCGTCGCCGCAAAGGCTGCAGTGGTTTCGCGGTCGTATATATAATATTATTAATACCGCATATACCACGTGCAGGTGATTTGCGAGAAAATGGCATATTATGTACCGTACATCAGCTAGCCGTGTGCAATATGCTCTGCGTACGCGTGCCGAGTACGTTTGTGTATTGCGTTTATACGTGTATACAATATAATATGCGAGTAATAATAATTTACCGATGGTGGCGACGGGTTTTAACGGCTCCCGCGAGAAACGCTCCGCACAGGACTGCATCGCAGGACATTAATATATTATGCATATTATTTTAACGATCGCAATGATACGTCGTACGATATATTATACGATTCCGTCGCACCCGGTGTCCGTCGGTCGTATTGTTTTGGTCGGCGTGGTCGGGCACAGTTGGCCGGACATGAGCCGCGAACACCGTCATAATATTTATGCGATATATCATCCAGATCGGCGAGGTGACGATTTCCGCGCCGGGAAAGCTCGAAAGGGCCGACAACGATTATTATCGTCGTACGATAATATTATATAATATATAGTGTGCGCAAAATACGTCGAGAAAACGAAAATCCACATTACAACCACGTCGCGTAAGTATAAACAGATAGTATACAAGAGGAGAGGGGTTTATGACAACTGTAATGATTATAATATATTTCGTGTTCACGGTTTAAAACCTCATAATTATTACAAGGCGTCTTACTCGATTTAGATATACCTGTATAAATGTATAATAATACACTCGTAGGAAAGTCGTTATTGTTTAGTTAAGCGATTCGTTTACGGCGTAATTCATTTTGACCTATATAATAATAATAATAAAAATAAATTATATTTAAAAACATACGTCGACGAATATGGATTATATTTGGCGGTCCAATATTTTTGTCACGTAGGTATTTTATAATGTCGTCAATCTTGATGGCAATTTTCCCCGTGATAATATATCGAAGATTGAAAATATAGTTTCATTGCCGTTTGCCCGAAATTTTACGATCGGGGCTCACATTTCCACATAATATAATAATAGTTTTACAAGCGTAGGTATATAGAAAGCGAATTGTCTGAAAAACGGTCGTCCCGCACGATTTTCAATATTTTTATCACAATCGTTTTATTATATTATATTATTATTCTTATAGATCACGGTTGTTCTCCATTGTTCTAGGCATAATATATTGATAAACTATACCTATGCATACAAGTACTTTATATTGTACTATAAACATAGGTATATTATTATGACCATAATGCGTTTAGGCTAATAGTTTTTTCACGCTTATAAAAATTGAGTTTAGGTGAAATGTGTAAAATGTTGTTTGGCCGAATATTATAATATAATGGGTTTGAGACGTCCTCAGTTCTCAATGTTAAGTAAGTGGACGTCTGAGAAGTTATGACGATATTGAAATTTCATTATTATACTGTAAGTATATAATTTATACATAACGAAAAATTAAATTTGTAATGTATTGGCCAATAATTTTTTGCAATACATCCTTTTTTTAATAATAGGTATCTACCTATGATATTCACTGCAGGAAGTTCCTGAAATTCTGTTAAAATGAAAAAGAAACTTTGTTTGTATACAATTTCGTATAGAAACGCAATAATACCATATTAAAAATGTTCACCTTAACACATAATATTATATCCTTTTCCTTTTACCTATTTTCCCAAATGCATTACAAATAAATCACCCAAAACCAAACCCCTCATACATTATAATATTTTGGTTTATATACCAAGGACCTAGGTAGTAGAGTCATAAGTCATAACTATTATACGTAAGTACACTTGTATATAACCAAAAACATATCGAAAATCAAATACAAAATATCTAAATTTGGTTTACCTATACTTTAACGAAAGATTATTTTATCCTCTCGAAATTTCACCACAATCGTTAGGAACACAGTAGGTATATTATTATGTACGTAATTAAATTTGGATAATATTTACCTAGGTTTCTACATACAACCTGTGTATAATATGTATAATAGCATATATAAATATATGCAAATATAGGTACATGATTATGTTATAGAGGTGCAGGTAGTACACACCGAGTTTTGATCAGAAAGAAATTATTCGTGTTCCACAAAATTATGATAGGAATGTCATGCGATTATTAAACGAAATCTCCACGGTTTTTTTCACAACAAGAATTTCATATCGGACCATGATACATTTTAAATAGTTACGGGCACCGTTTATGTGTGTGCGCGCGTGCGCGCTTGCCAAATATGAAATAGTCGTAAATTACAAATAATAATTATATACATATATAATATATTAGCTGTGTAATTAGACTTCACTTGGGAAAAAGTTAACAAACATATAACACAGCGCTGTATCGGTGTACCTATAGATTTGTGAGCTAATTCGAGCATTCGACAGATTGACAGATATGGGATTGGGTACAGCACTTGGTTTATTTTCGAACGTGGTTCAAACTATACTCTCTAAACTTTTTTGGTATCTCTGAAACTTTCGTCGAAATCGTTCGAGTAGTTTTTGAGTGTATATACATAATATAAGCTACGAACACATAGGTAGGACATTAATGTATAATGATACATTTTATATTATTTTGTTTAAAAAAATTCCATAGCAACGTATCAGTCTACTCTAATGTATTTAAATTTTATTTCTGTAGCCAATGGTAACCCTAGACAAAAAAATATTCAATTTTTGTGAGCCAATACGAAATTCATATGTGAGCTATCCTTCTCTCAATAAATCTATATTGATATACCTCTTATTGATATAGGTTCAGTATATAGTTTACCTGAGACTTAGTAAGCTATTATATTGGTATACGCGCGAATAATATGTTTATAGTGCGTATACACGAATATTGTTTGACGTAAATCATCGTTATATAGTTATTGGTTGTTATTATTATTTTGGTCTTCTCGATATCTGACTCAGATATAGGTATATAGGTAGTTATTTGTGATTTGCGCAATTTTTATAATTTTATTGAATGCAATAAAAACGTTTAGTAAAATTATTCTAATATCTAAACATAATATCATAAAATATTACGCAAAACCTCTGACTATATACGTCTCTTATTATATACATCGTTGTCTTAAAAATGATTCGCGACAATCATAATATTGTTATAGTCTTGACTAAAAATATTTTATAACATATAGACGCATTTACAATTAAACGTAGCATAAATAATCCATTCGATGTTAATTTTATACCCATTCGAATGTCGTTTTTGAGGCCAAGAATTTGTTGTGCGGGCGTTAACTTCGGCCCACGAAGACCGTACGTATAAACGATGATACGTTACATGGTACATAAACATAATAATATGCATATACGTATATATATATATATATATATATGAGTACCCAACAACAATGAGTGATTTTAAATAATTAATTATTGTTGTCGGCCAAGAGAAACACAATTAGTCGGATATATGCACTCCATTGCAACCACCAAACATTTTAAACATTATACGTTATTATAATATTATCGTTTTTAATAAATCTGAAAAAAATATCGTACTAATGAGAATATTCGGTAGGCGTTCGTCGTATCGGGACCGAAACGATTCGATCTGAGCACAGACCGATTCATTCTGTTCATGTAGACGGGGAAAAAAAAAACCGAAACTTGTTTTTAATATAATGATTATATAGTCCAACTGTACATGCACGTGAAATATTATTCGAATACCATATTATAATATTCATAGGTTCAGCGCGCCCGGTTGCGTGTGTGCGTGGCAAGTGTTCGCAATAATATTTTTACATACCTAATAATAATGCTGCTTCTGTTGCCTTTCATGGCGAGCAGTACTGTTTTTGGTCTTGATTCTGACCAAATATCGATCTGGTTTTTTGTTGTTCAGTCGCGTGCGCTTGTTCGTCGAAAAAAAAAAAAAAAAAAAAAAAACACTGGCACCTATTATAATCCACTTGCCGTGTATTCTGCGTGAATCGTAGTCGTTTGGAAATAATGACTGAGAAAAAAAAATAAAAACCAAAGTAAACCGGTTGATCGATTTTTGAGTCCAAAAGATCTTCTCCGGGCAGTCATCGTTTCGACCAGGCATTTTTCACTATATTTAAAAATCACATTTCGCCAGGGTTACGTAAACGCGTCTTGCCCTCGAATGATATTATATTATGTATGCGCATGTGCATATTATGGTGAGGATGTGCACCGATGGCGTTAACATATTAAATGGTACCTGTATACAGTGCTATGTGTATAGATATCTCGTGGAGAATCACTGAACGAACATCGCGTGACGTCGGTGAAACGTACAAAAAAATAATAACGTAAAAAAATAATCTTAGGCTAATGAAATTATTACGGAAAATATCCCCATAAAAACATGCCCTCCCGGGGGGTACACGATCGCGTCTACTGCATATAATATAAGCACACCATCGCAACCTTTAGCTACAGCAACAAGCGTGTCATTCGACCGGATTTAGGCAGTCTGCTGAGAAGAACGAACCCGCCGCTGCGGCCGACAACCTATGATTATGTGCTTAAAAATAAATATTCGGTCCTTCGTGTGCTCCGGCCGTTTCCTATCTCGTGGGCAAAATAGATGCGAGGTGAGTCCGAAGACACGCGTTCGACTCCGCCATACCTGCACGGGTGTATTGTATACCTACACATGATAACATATAATTCGTCGTATCGTTATTGTGTTGTGTAATAATATTATTAAACACACACACACACACATATACACTTATGAGGTTGAACACAAAATACACATCACATTTCTCAGCGGATTCGAAACGCTGCTCCCGAACAATCGTTGTGTTATTAATAAAATATAATACACATATATATTATAAAAAAAAAAAATAGTAATAATAATAAACAAATAAATAATGTGTATAATATAACTAGTATACTAACGCGGAGGACGAGACACGGGGCCCCCGCCGAAACACATTAGTGCGTCGGACCAATTAGTTATGGGGAATCTGGAGAGGATCCCGGCCGCGTTACTGTGTATACACTGTATACCATGTACAATAATAATAATACCTATACTGGTAATAGTATATATCGTTTTGGTTTTGTGTGTGTCCTTGTTGCATTTGTGTGTGTGTGTACCGATGTGTTATTAGTTATTATGTTACACGACGACGGGTCTACAAACAACCGAGAATAATAATGATTTATCAATACGTCAATGAGCGTGTTTGGAAACGGAGAGGAAAAAAAAACAAAACAAACCGAACCAAACCAACCAAATAACGCGTCGTAGACGGGCGCGCGCGCTCGAGAAGGAGTGAGAGAGAGACTGAGTGAGAAACGTCGAGAATCGGATGCGAAGAGACGCGACGTGGAAGAAGAATGGTAAAAAAAAAAATTGAAAGAAGTAACAGAAAAAAACCAACATTGGCTAGTCGTTCGAAATTACTTTTCGGATACGCTGTGTCCCGACAACAACTTCGACGGGCTCTCGGGTAATTTAAAAAAATAAATATTGTTACAGCCGCGAGTCTGTGTCTATTTGTTATCATTCGTCATGCGTGTTCGTCAAAAGGACGCACGTAATACCGGGCAGGCCGATCGTCTTCGTCGTCGTCGTACTCTTCGTCGTCGAAAGGCAATCGCGTACTACGCCTGCTGCAGCAGCTAGACACACACACATATATATATATTCTCTATATAGGTAAGCACAACAGCACACCCGTCCCGACCTGCCCACCCGCTCACGTAGCAGACAACAATTACTTAGCTGACGTTTTCCAAATTAACGCCGCGGGATAATGGCAGCGTCCCGTCTTCGTCTATGTCCACACGCACACACTCATACACATAAATAATATAATAATATAATGCTCATTGCTCTGTCGCTCGTGCGTGTGTATATCACATATCTGTTTGTATAGAATTGGTTCTTATATTATTTTCCTTCTCTCGTATTGTGCTATTCTCCTTATATACATTATAATATAGGTACTACGACGTGATTTTCGCTATTTATATACGATACAAGCACATCATGCAATATACATATACGTACTTATAAAAATTGTGTCCACCACTCACGTATCATCTTTTGCTAAATATAATATATTTAAATATTTATAAATATTTTATAATGTATTATATTCAAACGTCGACCAAGAACAAGACCCGCGCGTCTTGATATTTTTATTATATCACATTGTGAATGTTGTAATACAGTAACGTATATGATATAAATTGTATATTAAATGTGCATACAATATGCGTGTAGTGTATATGCGATAATGTTTCGGGTGCATTGTGCCGCAGAGACCAAAATATAAGAGACGGAAGAAAAATGATTTAAAAATATGTCGGTCGATTTTAGTCGGGGCGCGACAAACACCGCTCGTCCATACTATAATAATATAGGTATATATAAATATAATATTATAATATCTGCTAATATATATCATGTGATATTACGTAAAAATTACCTATACAGTTATGTATACATTAATCGCATGTATACACATAGCATTATTTTAATGCGCTCTACCATATACGCTCAGCCTATATTATAATATAGTATCGTTTGAGCGAAAATCACAGCTTGTCACTGATATACGTCATATTATTATTATTATTATCATCATTATTATAGACCGCGTTCGAGTTTTTCGCACGAAAATGTCCGTTTCTCGATCTATGTATTATGTATATAACTGTAGCGAGATTGATCGATTGATTTTCATACCGAGTTTACCATAATATTATATTATCTTATGTTGTTCTCGAACATTCCCTCTTCTCCGCCTATCAGGCCTCCGTGTGTCAGTATAGAAATATATCGTAAATATTATAATAATACAATAATATTATTATCGTTGTGTAAGGCGTACCGGTGGTGGGGTTGGGGGATGGGGGGGGGGTAGGAGGGACGGATACGATTGAAAACTATTATTATAATACAACGCATATTATGTTATAGAGGTACCTAATATCGCGATATCGCAACAGTTTGCAGAGTGCAAAATAATCGTTTTAATAGTATCTATAATCCACACGTTTCGCTGTTGATATAAATATTATATTGGCACTGCGCGGGCCCAAATGTCACGATGACTGTCATAACACGGCCGTGGTGTTAATAACAATAATTATTCGCGTTATAATATATTAATATGTACCTATATATTATATAAAAGTAATAATAACAACGGACGTGTTTATTTAATAATCACATATTTGCGGCCTCCAAGGTCGATATCGCAATCCACGTAGGATATAGTAATAATAAAAAATAAAAATTGTCAAACATTCGACTGTTTTAGGTGTATATTATATTGGTACAAATTATGATTATTATTATGTTTTATTACGGAAAGCGAATGTTTTCAGGTGGCGTTCCGAGGCGGACTATAAATGTAAAACTCGTTATAATAATATTTCACATCCGTACCGGCCTCGTAAAACGCATATATTATAATAGTATAAACATCTCGAACTAATACTTACACACTTAATATACGCGTATATTATAATACAGTGAGCGTAAAAGTACATATTATTATTTTATTCTATATCTATAGTTTTCGTTTATTTTATATTTTAGTGGACCTGTAGTAGAGATACAGATGACACTCGCGCGATTTCCGTCCTCCGAGAATTATAATACGTATCACACATTTATTTTTATTACACACCTATACCTACTAGTAATATCGCATCTTAATATACGTGTAGGTAATTGCCACGTTTTGTTTGATGTATAACGAGTCGAATTGGGACCCGGATAACTGTATAATATTATATGTACTTACAGATGCGTGTTATTATAATTTTATCTATTTAAAATCACATACCATCGACGCCATATAATGGCGTCTGGGTAAATACAGTTAATATAATAATAATATAATAATAATATGATAATAATATAGAAAATTTATAATGTTATTCACATAAGTAATTAAATTTCAGAAAACAGAAATTTCGTACAAACGGGTCGGAAGCAACGCCACGAATCGCTTGCGCTCGCGCTTTATTTAACTTGATACTTATAAACCAAAACACACACGCACATATCATACGGGACTCGTATCACTATTATTATTTTTTTTTTGGCCAAATAAATGTGAATTAATAAGTTTATATTTTTCACACACACGCGCGCGCGTCACGCGTGTTTTGTTCCTGCTGTTACATATCATATATTTTATATATATTATTATATTATATATAGGTATCTCATAATTTATACGGTTTTTTTGGCTATCGTATTATTTTTTTAACCTTTTCACCGTTCACTATCCGACTCACGGGTCCGGACGATGTTCTATATAAACGTGCCGCGAGTATGTAACTCGCATACAGTTATTATTTAGGTATGATCCAAATATAATGATTTATGCATCATGTATAATATTATGTATGTACTCATATACGTTACTCCGGCGCCGCCGAAAATGTGCAATTCGTTTGAATTATACGCTGCACATTATAATAATAATTATTATTCATCATTTCATCATTTGTTTTGTACCCTTACGTACCGGTTATGACAGAAATTAAAAATTAAAAAACTGAGCATATTTCTTTATTCAAATTATAGAGGTGCCTACTCTTGATCGACACAACTGAAATTTAGTTTATAGGTATATGATATTATATGTCCTGCCAAAGTTATAAGATTTGATATCACTTTAATTTGTCGCTTTTAGTCTTCTCACAATAATTCTTATCACAATATTTTCATAATTTTGACCAATTTTATTTAGTGTGCAGAATACGTCTTCCTGCAGGACATATGGAAAGAGTGACTATACGAATCGTTGCCTCCCTCCTGTAGCTTTAGGGTGTAGATAACTTCTGTGGGTACTTATAATAGTATAACCGTCTATCCAGTTTGCGTAACCCCCTCATAAGCTTTAAATTGTATCCCAGCGTCAGTTCCACAGCAAAGCGTGAACTTATATGCCGCCGCCGTCGACTTCTTGTCTCGGGCGAGAGCACGCGTACGCGCCCGCCGGCGGCGTTCTTCCACCTGTTCCCGCATACACGTAACAC
This sequence comes from Nasonovia ribisnigri, assembly GCA_027563435.1. Classification (NCBI taxonomy): domain Eukaryota; kingdom Metazoa; phylum Arthropoda; class Insecta; order Hemiptera; family Aphididae; genus Nasonovia; species Nasonovia ribisnigri. Next base: position 43,866 of record JANEHU010000552.1, read on the forward strand.
GGTAAAATATCCATTGTGAATGGTGTACCTACTGAACAGAACACCACACACACACACACACACACACGCAGACACAATACAATTAATATTGTATTATATATATGCGTATCGTGCATTTATATAATGCGCTACACCTATATATATATATAGAGAGACGGCGGATGATTATTGCGTTGTGTGCACGATAATGTCATATAATATATCATATATATGTATGCATGTAGAATATGCGATAGGTGTACATGTATATTATTATTTTTTAACCGGTACAAAACCCGCCGCGCGATTTTTAAAATTCTTTTTCTATTCAATCTTCGCAACGTATCATTAAATTAACGTCCGAGTGCGGGTCGGGAGTGCGTGGGGGGGTATGGAAAAAGAAAAGAAACATAGCGTGCGCACACACACCATAATATATACTAGCTAACAGTAAGACTACATACAATAATATGAAATAATAACAATAATATTATATTATTGTCCATGTAGGTATACATTATAATATATAACATGTACTATCGGGACCGTCACAAATTATCGTTTGTGTGCGCGTATATAAATATATTATAGCGTTTTCGTATTTCGTATTCTTAATTATTATTACCGTATGATATAAAATATTGTTATAGAATATAGCGTCCGCTTTGCCAGCTCGTCGTGACCCGTTTCGCAAATAAATATCTAGACTGCACAGTCCCATTCGAAAAAAAAAATAAACGGTCGTAAATTATATTATTATATATTTTGTATGATGTCCCGTTAAAACAGTACAACAATTTAGTATAATAATTTCAACAGTATAACATTGAACCCAAATAAAATATGATATGACCGAGCGTTATAACATTTACGTCGAGCACGCGTTCGTCGGTCGTCGTTCATCGTTGCCGCCACATCGACGAAAACGATTTCGTCACACCGATTCGCGCGGCGGTTGCAGAGTAATTACGGCGACGAGGACACGCAACAAACTATCTCGGCGGTGTCGTTTCGTCGGGGAGACGGTACAAGATTTTTAACCGGTCCGGGGTTTTATCCGTGTTGATTTACAGACGGCTGCCCCCGCTGCTGTGAATTTTTTAAGATGTAGAGCTCTCGAGTTTTTTTCCTGTAGTAATATCATTATCGTGCAGTATTACCATGGTCACGAGGCACGTGGTTACCGCTTCGGAAACCACCCGGTACGCGTCGTATTTAACAGTATGTATAGTCAAAAGTCAGTTGATTTGGGTACGGTTATTATTGAATGACACATATAATGCGCAAAGTTCAACTCGTTATATAATTATCTAAATTATATCATACGATATCAGTGGAGGTTACTACAACATTTTCATGCCAGGTTCTACAATATCACGTTTCATACATTATAATGTATTATACGATCGTACATTATTGATGACTGTGGAGAGATACAGTCGTCGACGACCGACGGAAAAATTTCGGTGTTAAGATCCGGAAGTTGTACATAATGTTATTGTCTATATCGTGTTACACAATTTAAATCGTTTCACTGACCATCGAGATCCTAGAAATCGCCAACTCTGGTGGTTTGTCAACCGGGACTAGGCGAGCAAACCTAATCGAAAATTCGTCCGTACGCCTCTCCAATAACCCCCCCTCCACCAACGTTTATCGGTTACAGTTATAAGGGTTGGTAAGTACACTATATTATCGATGACGACGACGACGTTACTTTTTTATGGGAAGCTTACTTAGACGCGTACCTACACGATGTATTATAATATTATAATAGGTACATAATATCATGTACCTATAGCTGACAACCGTATATTATATATATGTACCGCGGCGGCGTCGATTTCAGATGAACAACAAATAACAATCAAAACGTGTGGACACATCTGTAGTGCGTGTGCCAGAAAGAAACATAATTTTTCTCTCACTCTTGCTCTCTTGCTCTATTCACAAGCACCTGCTGTCATTGGTTTATATATTGCTTCACGTATTGGAAACGGCACAAATTCGTGGTACATGCGTATCGGACGTCGCTTTGTAAACAAACACACACACAATCAAAATATACGTAATTCTATAGAGTCGGTGATAGTAAGTATAGATGTATTTGTAGTAGAACCCAATCATATTATTGACTTTTTGTGTGACCAAGGACAAAAGAATCGGATTAACTCACAAAAAAAAAAAATATAATATAAAAAGAGTAAAATACAAATACCTAAATGTATACGGCCGCGTCGCCGCCGTACAATGGAAATCGGGAGCGCCCAGAATAATTTCTATTAAAATTCTTATAGATATATGTATTTTTCATGTGTACTTGTGTATATACCTATACCTACGAAAATTGTTATATTCCCGAAGAACGGTGTATCCATTGTCTAATGTTTGAAAAACAAACAATAGGTTCATATACGTTTTTTTTTCTTAACCATCTCTCTTATTATTATTATTATTATTATTATTATTATTAATAATAATATTACTATTATAAATATCTTAGTCATGATTGGAGGCCACTGAGGTTGAATGCCTCGCGGCTTTGACGACCAAGTCATTTGTCGTATGCACACGATTATGTGGGTTTTAATTCGCCAGTTTAATAGTGACATTTTCCTCACAAAAAATTGGAGGATTACGTCGTCGTCTCTTTTTCGAAAATTTAATATTCCCCACAAAGTTTCTGATCAAATATAATAACAATATCTATGTAATATTATAACGACAGCGCAACAATACCGAACATTCTTTACGATCGACCGTTCTTTTCATCTGTTCCGGAAATATTATTCGGCAATATATTTTTGTTTTGCAGTCTTCGTTTATTATGGTGGATGTTTTATACGATGTGTATAGGCACGATATAATATCTATTCTATATGTGTGGTGTTTATATAAGGTATCATCGTACAGAATAGAACAAACACAATCGGAATGTTCATTAGCCGCAAGAGTTATCATAAATCATAACGTAATCAATTGTTCTACGATCGAGCGTTATAATTGTTTCGAAGTTTGATTGATGGACTTGTGATATTGAACTCTTCGGAGCACACGGTGCGGTGGTGCGGATTGACATCCCCCGGCAAACAGGCCGGTATATTATACCTGCTTATACCTAACCTAACACTGACGACGGCGGTGTAGAATAATATAACATATACGAACCGGTGCAAAACAAATACGTCGAGGGCCGCCGCCTTGTGTGGGACGGATGGATTTGGGAAAACATAAAGGCGCCAGTGCAATAATTAAACGTTAACGATGTATGCAGTGCGCGCGTGTATATGTGTTATACGCATCTACACCGACATATTATACACAGGTCGATGATTTGTTTCGCTTCAGGAGGCCTCAAAATGTCCTTTTCATCCAGACACCTGAATCATTAAACAAAAACAATATTAGTCTTGTACGATACGTGTATTATTTATACACACATTACATGTATATATATATATATGTACGTTCGATAGGTATACCTTGAGCGCGGGGGCCCCCGTCATCGCAGAGATAACTAAAATTGTTATTATTAATATCACACAAGTATACGAATCTATATGATATTATATTGTGTATAGATAAATGCTTTTTAACGTTATGGGTACCTACGCAACTATAGTATGTTGGATGATGTGTTTCTGCAGTATTATTGAGTAACAGAGGGGGGGGGGCTGCACAGTATTTTCCAGTTTTCCCATAACGTTAACGCGCAGAAAAACGGGCAAACAACGTGTCCAACACCCGCTACACGATTGCAGGATAAAAGATCCATTGTGGGTATAATGATGTGCGAACGATTTGAACACGGCATAAGCAGATGATTCGTCCCGTCTCTTCAAAACAATATAATATTATATAATATTATTTACTCAATCACAATATTCGTCTCGTGAATTGTCTGAGATACTATTAAATATTATATATATACAGTAAGCGCCGGGCGTCGTAGGGCGTAACTATTATATTATATTATATATGTTATGTAATGCGTTTGCCAAAAAACTGTGTTCGTATGTTTTATCATACCTATTATACAATTATTGTAATGTACCTATATTTCGCACACATCGTCGGCCGGGCGTTTCCTTTTCACAATATATTATAATGTGTACATGGAGGCTCGTATAGGTACGTTATTGTGTTCGCGATCGGTCGAAGGGTTCCGAACGGAACATTATTGATGTCATCCGACAATATGAGTTTTATAGCGACTACAATACGACCAAGAACACGCAATATCGTTATTTCTGCGTTCGACTTTTTTACACGGCGTGTGAGTCTTGTGACCGCCGACGACGGCGCACGGTTGAGACCCACTGCAGAGGCCGTCCCGGGCCGAGTGATGATAAATGATTACGAATATATAAACCGTACGAGACCTGCTGCGGCGCCTCGTGGTTCGAGGAGAAGAAGCGACCGCGGCGAACAACAACAAATATTGTACTTTTCCATTTCGGGGCGGCGTCGGCGGTCATTAACCACTCGGCCGAAATTAACTCGACCGCGATGACACATTGTAATTATCAGACGCTCGGACATAATAATATATTAATATATGTAAGCACGGAGAGGGGAACCGCTCGTGCAACGTTCGAAACGAATACAAGACTACAGTCGGACAGGAGAAAAATCGGATTTTTAGTCCGACGGTGTCGTCCCGCGGGTGTATCGCCGTCGCCCACTGAAGGACTCGCGCGAGCTTACATATGCCGCCTGTTTATATATACGTATAGTTATGCATTTGTGGTGTATACAATATTATGTGAATGGGTGAACGATATTTTTATTATTACTATATAATCGATTTCCGTCGGCATAGCGATAATTGTCCAACCGACAAACGTGATTGGATATTTCCGTAGTACACTGGCTCTGTCTATATACGTATACCTACGGTAATTATTATTACCCAATAGGTACATAATAATGTAATATATTGTAATATGCATAATACTGTTGAGCACTCTGTCGTCTGAAATTATCGTTACAATATTGTTCACGTGTTGTGCGCGTAGGCGCCGGTTGTTTAAAATGTCACTATAGTGCGACCGAACCGACCTCATCTCGTCCTTGGATAAATACAAATTTGAATTCAGACCGATAACTACGTCCATTCACACGAGACTTTATGCGGACAGCAGTCGCTCTCTAAAAGCTCTATAATTTTACGAAAATATCTGCGCTATAGGATCAAACTGCTTGGAGAGAGAGAGAGAGACAGAGAGACTCCCGTGATTATACGCGGCCACCTGCAGGGTTCGGTTGTTATCAGTATGCGTATGTGTGTGAGTAAAATGACGTGTATACATACAAGACGTATGATGAACTTAGTTTTCCCAAAGAAAAACGGAGTGGCTGTTTGAGTATTAAAAAATGAAATTTAAAAAAATCACGTTATTAAAAACGTTCACCGTGGAAAATGCGATACGTGCGGCGCGCATGTCCGACACATTATAATAACATGTACATTATAGTTTTATTGTATACTGCTGATGTACAAATAATAATAATATGATACACACAATACACACTCTCGCTGTATCTATGTGTGCGTGTGTGTATGCAGCAGCCGTGGTATCCATACGAAATTATGATATTATACTTAACGGTTGTAAAAATAAATTATATTATTATATTCGTAGGTATGATATAGGTACCTGGTACATGTGCGGTTGGACCGCGAGCGTCCTCCTTCTCCAGTTACTCGGGCCATATATATTATAATATTATATTATTATAAATACCCGATACCGTGTGTATAGGTATATTGGGTATGAAAATATTATTACTATTTTTGTTGACGCGGGCGGGGGGCTTCGAGTAAAAGCAGAAACGTTTTTTTTTTTTGTTTGTACCTTCATATCGACGACGAATCGTTTCGGTCCGGAAAATCAACATTGGGTCGGGCGCGAAAAAAAACAGATCCACACGCGTTTGAACACAGAAAACCATATAACATACATAATATACTTGTAGACGATTTATGCACAGTACAGCTAAATACCTCTACGCGTAATGCATATATATATATATATTTATATAAACGAGATGCCCGAGCCATATTACATAACTCGGTCTGACAGGTGTAACGATACGTTTTAATAATAATAATAATATACAGTTTAACATATTATATTATTATCATGTAATAATGTTTAGTCGCAAACGTACCGCGTATAAGTAATATTATATTTATGAGTTTTTATTGCGTCGATTCCGCAGTTGTAATATTATAATTTATGATATACGTAAAAATGTAAAATGCAAATTTCGTTGCGTACTTGCGCGTACGGTTTTGGTTTTTTATCGCACATCGCTTTTTTCGGGCCGGAACTAAATGATATTACCACGTCTCGTCAACTGATCGGGTTTCGCGGCGATGTACCTACGCCTCCTTCATATTATTATTAATATTTTTATCGAATTCAACACAGATCGCGAGATCTTTAAAATAATACACTCGTGCATTGTCACGGTGTATTATGATTAACAATAATAATTTATACGATTTTAAAGTTAACGCTATCGTCGTTTCTCTCGCACAAACCGTTTATTTTTTCGACGAGACCCGAAAAGCTGTCAAACAATAATCATTTGCACACACTCTCATCATCATCGCTATTGGTTTTTCGATGTCGATTATTTTATTGTTAATGAATAAAAAAATATATACTATTTATTATAATACAACAGTTATAAGTGGCACGTAAAACGACAATAGTTATACTGTAGGACAAAAACGTCATCAATCGATCACGCGTCGATCGATCTCGAAAAATCTGAGAATACAAAAAAACTATATTATGTACACATATGAAAAAAAACTTTTTTTTTATTTTTGGTTTTTTTACACCAGTTTGTTTCATTGTCGCCGGCACTGCCATACGCACACATCTGCCGCTGACCTTTGAGACCAATATTCGCTCTCCCCTATATACATAATATCATTCCGTTTTAATAGGCGTTCGACGCCCATGACCTTTGCCACTCCACAATGATATACCTTGACAGTATTCGGTAAACCGTGACTTTTTATTTTTTACGTTTTTATATTTACCCACCATTGAATAATATATGTTATTATTGTTCATACGACTTTTTTCATTCCTTCCTCTTTTTTTTAAACAGAATAATGGTGTTTATTGCGTTTTATTGACGTCCCTGTGTCGCGCGATCTAAATCCGCCTAGTCATTTCGGGGACTTGATTAACGACCCGCGGTGACTTCGAGCGGGGACCGTTATAATATGCTTGATATATATAATAATATTATGTGTGTGTATATATATATTATATGTGCAAACGTCGTCGATACTTCCTAATTCGGTATCGTATCCCATATAATATCATCCCTAATCCCATGTACCTATATGCGCACTCAGTATATCGTCGTCATCGCCACTAGTAAAATAATAATAATAAAAATAACAATACACGTGCACGCAAGAAATTCAATATAGTTTAACTAAGTGTGTCGGAAGAAAAACTGAACGTAAATAGAGAACCAATTTTTTTTTTTACCAAAACAATATTTTAAACAACCTGCAACACTGTTAAACTATATCGAATTTCGGGTTTGCCTGTACTTTGTTTTTTTTTTTTTTATCTAATTTTTTTTTAACCAATTATTTATACACTTTAGTTAAACTATATGTTTGGTTTCTTGTTTGCAGGTGCATGATGTCGCACAAGCCGACTGACAGGTAGGCAACGATTTGGATCATATTATTATAATATAATTTTATTTGCATGCACACACACAAACACACACACCCACAACACGAGTCGGGCAGGAAGTTTTCTCGTGCTATATATTATACCTATCAAGTACGAAGTATATAATACAGGCAGTATTGGCGGAGTGGAGGAGGCTTCCGGTTATGGGCGCTATACAACGTCTGGAGGAGAAAAATCGTTATTGGGGCTTATAATTAAAAAGAAAAGAAAATAATAAAATAAAATATATCCTATCCCGCGGGGGTGGTAAGAGCAGCAAAATCTGAATCCGAACAAGAGATGGAAACATTTACACATTTTTTCGTTATTAAACGTCCGCATTTGTTTCTCGTGTCGGGTTTAAATTAACTCTTCTCCTTCCCATCCCCCCAGCAGATGAAGCCCCTTCATTATTTAATAAGGTTATAAACGCAAAGAAAAATATCCTTCTTTTTTTTCCCGCTCCCTTGTTTAATTAATTACGCGTCCGTTCTTCCGGCATTTTCTTTTTTTATCTGAAGAATTTGATTTTTTTTCGCCCGTCGGATCAAATCTGTAATTTATTTTTGTCAGGCCGATTTCGATTTTTTTTTTACTCGTAAGATTTATTCAAAACGCTTAATCGGATTTATCATTGAAAAGACATTTTGACAAGCTACCGCCGAGGTTATTTTTTTCTTTTGGCAATTTCAATAAGTACATAGGTACACCGGATGTGGCAGTCGTATTTCCATAGTTTATTTTTATTATGTTATCCGCAAAGTGTAATAATGTGGAATAAACAACGAATCCAATTGTTTTTATATACACATTACACACATATTATATATAAATGCATTTCTCAAAAATACTGTGACAATTTGACCGGAACTATGGTAGTTTTAGCGTCGTTAAAAAAAAATCATATATATATAATATAATAACAGTATAGGTAGGATAGGTAGAAAAAGATGTATATATCGATTTTATATTATATAGTTACACACAAGCGCGAAATGACCATCGGCCGTTTCATGCACGCGGGTGGAAAAATGCGAAATTTTTCCCCCACATAATTTCGCACCTTATAACTCTGACCCCCGCGGCGGCGGCTATCCCCGAGTGTTGTCATGGCAAAAAGGGACCGGTCGAAAGTTCAACAGACGGTAAACGATTGGAAACGGCTAAAAAAATAACAATAATAACAATAACGTGTGGGGAAAAAACACGACTACGTAATGACAACCAGAGAATAACGACGGACGATGACGGCGGCGGCGGCGACAACAACGAAGAGACACAAACGCGAGTTCTGGTCACCGCTCGTGTGTGATCCTCTTACGTTTCACGGTCCGAATGGCGCAGACCATCGGAGATTTTGTGTTCACACATTAGGCGCGAATCCCCCCCCCACCACATGCACACTCGCACCCACAGCCGGCTGTCGTCGTCGCCGTCGCATGAGTGTGCAGTATCGGTGTCAACGCAAAAAAAAAATAAATAAAAGAGAAAAAAAGGCGAACCCGAAACGACACTTACAAACATCGACGGCCGCGGCGGCGCGCAATGGGTTCGGGACACCATGAAATTCGGAATGTGTATAACACGCACTCGTACACACACCCGCGCGCACACTGCAGCTAAATAGGTACCGATGGTCGGGGGGGGGGGGCACGAAATAATAATAATAAGGCACAAAAAAAACCAGATGTCTTCTCGTAAACCGAAAATAATATATGTCCTCTTACGCCTTTTCGAGCACGCACATAGCAGACACACCATTATATTAATATTATATACCGCCACACTACTCCATATACTTTTTACCACCACCAGTACTAATGGCATAGGTGTGAGTGTTATTCCATTTCGTCCGCGATATATATAGGTACCCTGCTCCGCGTGTATAAATACATAATGCGAAGCGGCGGCAGACGCGTCTTTTCTGTATAAACGACCAGATCCATCCTCTTGACAATCGTAGGTAGGTACTCGAACACGACAATCCGCGAGTGACACTATATACACATAATATTGTAATGACGGCAATAATATAATAGGTGTATAATAATGGATACGCGTACACACGCGAATGCCCGGTCAACAACGATGGGTGGTGTCGGGGTGTAACCTGCAATACATTAATCCGGGCGCGAGGGGGTGAACGCGTTTTGTCGTCTTCGTCTTCGGTCGTGCTCGGCCAAACATATGTATGTGATAAGTAATGACGACGCGTAATCCTCTGCTCTTCGTCTGGTCCGATGAAAACGATATCGCCGCGACGGATCGAAAAAACAACACTCTTGGAGCTCGCGTTTTCGGGGCGCGAGGACAGATGGCCGGCAGCGGCGAAGCCGAAGGCGCGCAGCACAATATGCACACGCACGCATCACGGACGAGTTGATAATAATAATATTATAATATAATATATCCACCACGAGAATTCCTTAGACGCGAGTGAGTGTTTGGGTATTCTTTTCGTTTTTCACGCTTGGCAAATTGGTGTATACATTTCGGTGTGACACGCATACCGCCGGCCGTTTTAAAGAAAAAAAAAAGGGACTTCCACAGTGACGGATTTAAATGTGTAAGATATGTGATCAATGACGATGCTCTAGTATAATAAGGCATTATAATATTGTGAGATGGCCAGGTTTGAAAATTCAAAACACGCGACTCGTATAATAATGGTATAGTGTGTTGACTACATATTATTATTTTACACGTCTGCGTCGACCGACACGGTCCGAACCATTTTTTCTTTGAAAGCACTCCCCAAAATTTGGCTGTCAATCTATATTTGATTTTATTTATTTTGTTTCTTATAAATTATAATTATCTGATTATTTTGCTGAGAATAAGTGATAAAATATAGCATTTCAGTTTAGGTAAATATCTTTACACAAAAAAGTGTCGGCAGGTATGATGGAGCATTTTTCAGTTAACGAAACACAAATAACTTTTAAAAAAACAGGACATGTATGATTTTTTATCCAGAGCGATTACAATGTCTTTAACCACTGCTGCGGAGTCCCTCGAACCATCGTTGCATAATATAGTTGCACGCCCCCCCTCCTCGAGTTCCGCGACGCATATCGTTTAACAATAATTACAATTTATAGAATAATATTATGATTTTAAACGCGCTTAGCGAATTATTAGAATATATTGTACCTATAATTATCTTATCGACACCGGACACACAACCAGATTGGCGTAGGTCGCCGTCGCCTTCAATAATAGTATAGCACACAATGAATCGGATTACGACGACTGAGAGGAAATCGTTATCGACAGGGTTTTAATTGTGTGTTGCATTATTAGTGGTAGTGGTTGTTATGTATAATATATTAATATAGTACCTGTAGTTACCACTGACATTTACTTGTTGTCTGGAATTTTAATTAGTCGTCATCGTCGTCACCACCATTTATACGTTTTTTCTCACCGTTTTTTTTTTTTTATTCATAAAATATTTTACTTGTTCTATATAACAGCAGCAGCAGCTGTGGTACGAATATTATCCGCATCGTTATACAGAGCTTACGCACTATTGCACTAGGTCGTATAATATGTATTTTTTTATAACGTAACACTTCCAAGCTGGGTGATACGAAAATTGTATTGCGAAAACTGTGAGGATATCATTATACTGTTCTCGGTAAATATACATATATAGGTAGATGAATCTATTGTTACATGTGATACTCTCTGAGTACACGTTTTTTGTTCTAATCGAAATAACGCTTGATAATAATAATAATAATAATTTGTGAAATAATCATACATAATATCAACGTACAGGCGCCGAGTGTGCAGGGAAAAAAATTAACATCACGAAATCACGTCGATCTCTCCACTTTAATAACAATATTATATACTATACGTTTTGGTCGCGTCTCCGGCATCGCGTCGTTTCACGGTGTGGCCCATTGTGTTTAACCTTTACCGGTCAATTCCTATACATAATCGATTATTCTTTCTAAGTCATCACCCCGCAGTCACCCGGTGCATGTTTGTTATATTTATGTATCTTTTTTTTCTTCTATCCATTACATCGAGTAAAAAAAAAGAAAAATATAAAATAAATAGTGTCGCCGCCGTCGTCGCTTGAATAGACCCAAGTCGAGAACAAATTGTCCGGCGGCGAAGATTTTCCCGTTGGTCCAATCATTATTGGGTTCAATTGTGCGTGTGTATGTGGCCACAAACGATTCGATCTCCTTTATCACCTCTGCTATAATAATATATACGTTGTCGTTTTTTGTCTGTTTTTTTTATACTATTATTATTATTATATTCTAGTTGTATCACCTCTTCCGTTTGATTCGCTCTTTTTCGAATATTTTTATTAATAGGTTGTAATAATAATAATAATAATGATGAAAAAAATCACCGCGACAATAATAAATAATATGTATTATAATGGCCGACGAAACGATCACGTATACTCGAATACGTGTCGCGCATTGTCCTCTCGTCGCCGTCTTCGTCGTTGTCGTCGAATAAAACCGCACACAGACACACAGATGGCCTCGTTCGCGACCGACTCTATACCTATATACGTACATTATTTAGTATTATTTATATATTATACTTTTTTCTCTCAATTTGTTCTGTCGCCGTAGTTGCCGCCTATTACTGTTCGCTGACCAATTGTTTAACGAAACCGATGCGCTCGTTTGTTTGTCGATACATTTTTTCACCCTCCAAACCGGCTTTCTCACTAAACCGCGGTTTCCTTGCTACTGACCCTATCTTTCGCAGTCATATCATCATATACTCATGAACACTGCAAACATAGGTATACACATACCGAAGCCCTTACAGTAGATACATAATATTGCGTTGAGAAAATGAGAGAGTTTATTAAAAAGTTATCAACACTGTGCAGTATATATATTATATATATACATTATACATAGTAACATTATACACACACATAGCTATGATAGAAGTATCATATAATTATATTATATATATAAATTCGACGAGTTGTTTCAATGCTTATTTCTCGCTGATGCTGCAGCGGGTTTTCACATTTTTCTCGCCCCCTCTGCAGCACTAAAAGCCGCGGCAAAACCGAAATTTCATTAACGTCATTTTAAGGTGAATTTATGTCGTAATTTCCGTTGGCACATATACTCCTCTCTGGTTTTACGCGCCCATCACCTCCAGTCTCCGCCGCCGCCGACGCCACCGCCGGGACAATGGATGTGCGCCGTTGCTAATTCTTTGCAACACCCTCCGCCGGTGGCTAAAGAGAGTTTTTCCGGACGGCAAAAGACGAGAACGAACGCGGGCAATGATTTACACGCACATCGCCCAGAGAATAATATTACACGGTGCAATAATTATTGTTTTCGTTAGCATAAAGGCTTTACAAGGAAAACGATTCGAAGGATTAAGTTTTAATTAAAACACAACCGTTTTATACCACCACCACCGCCGCCGCCACCGCCACCGCCGACAAACTTTTCGCTCTTTTCTATTGTTGTTATGACATAATATGTTTTTAAGTTATGTGTACACACCGCCGCAAAGCAGTTGGAATCGAATGGGCGCATCTTTAAGAGGGGCCACCGCGACCGCCGCGAATTCCTTTGAGCACATGTAAACGCATATTATAATATATGTACCTATTATATTATTATACTTATACGTCGATTCAATAATGATAACAATATATATGATAATACAATACATACTTTGTATTTTTTTCCGAGGTAGTACGGCAAGAGATGTATATATAATAAAAATAAAAAGTAAGGTAATAAAAAAATGCAATAAGAAGGATTAGCTCTATAAACAGCGCGCTTTCGCATAAAAAGTAATGAAAAAACATGACGTCAGTATAAACGATTTAGTTTGAACAAATAAGGGAGGTCTCCAGGAACTATACATCGTGGGTATAAATATTACGAAATAGTTTAATTACGATCCAATGGATCACGCAATTTCCTACACACCACCTCCCAATTCCCGCACGTAAATTCATAAAATATAAATTTGTGTTCAATACTATTACATTTTATTGAAAGCTGAATACACGTTTGTAATATAATATATCATACCGTTTAGAGTGTGTAAAAATGATGGATGCAGTCTATATGTGCATTGTATATAGTATAATAATATATAATATAGTTTTTAGTATATTAACTATATATGTAGTATATATATATTATATATATACCTATATCTATTTCTTAGAGAAAATTTTATCGTAGCTAAAGGTTTGCTAACTTTCCAAGTGGTTTTTATCAATATAAGCGAAGGCACATTTAATAGTATATTATTTTATCTTACAGTACTTAAGCATCGCTGTTAATAACTCCAAATTTTAATGTTGATGCGGAATGCAGAACAGCCATACCGTGTGCCATTTTGATGATAAATAATTTGGATTGTACCATAGAGTGTCGAGTGTGTATATATTGTACTGGTCAGCTCTAAATTATGTAACAAAGTATATAGGACTTAACAATACGGCACTATCGTACTATACGGGTGTAATTCAATTTATATGCAATTAATGTTTCAATCCGAACAATTTAATTTTTTGCATACGGTCAAAATGGAAACGTATATAGTTATGTACAATATAATCACGATGTACCTATACATATACACGGTAAATCGACATCTATAATTGAATTCGTATAGACTAAAACACGATACATGTATATACTATATCTATATGCGGTATAAATGGTAATTATATTTTAACGATTCGATGCATCTGCAGTATCATAATATATTATGTACCTCGAACATATTTTATACACATATTTATGGTTATTAACGCCGTGCGATTTATGTCAGTTGAGGGCGGCGCGCGCAACCGCACGCAGTCTGGCGATTTCTTTCGATCTGCGAGTATATATTATTATACCTAGGTATAATATTATTATACTATCATACCGGAAAACACATATTATAAATATTATATACGTTTGGTTTTTATGCGCAGTTTGATTTTACTCGTTGACATTTCACTTTACATGAATGCAATCGTAAACGTTTATCGCATAATAATGTATTGAGTACCTACTGCAGCAGCTTTGATTAATGAATGGTTTCGTGTTACCTACAAGTGCCGTAGGATTTTATTAAAGCCGTCAACGATGAATATTCTTATGAGAAGCGCGCGTACAATCGCAATAAAACCACTATACTAAACGTCGAATCGTCGACGTTTTGTATCCGAATATAAATAATATGTTATAGAGTAAACCCTCCTCAGCCGTCCATATTATAAAGTGTATAAAATAAACCATTGCAGCCGTTCAAGCGTTAAATCGTTGCATAAAATATTATTACACGCCTATATTATAATATTATATGTGTGTATGCAGTGGAAGTTGTTTAAGTCACGATTTAAATGTCAAAACATATTATTGGACAAAATGTTACGTCACTCTTGCGTTTGTACACTCGGCTACGTATTTATAAAATGTGTATACAAAATGGAATAATTTAAATAGGGTCGATACATATATAAGGTGATTAAGTCCGTGCGTATAGGCGGCGGCGGTATATTGGTTTTGGACCTTCAATTATTTCTTCCACCTCCACCCCGTCCGACGGCCGGCCAAACAATTTGGCCTCCACTCCCCGCGTTGCACCGCACCCTCCGCCGACGGTAAGCGCGCAACAGAATTCCGTGGGCTATACGCGTGCACACACACACACACACACACACACACACACATACACTTACAAGAACAACGTTAACCGAAGATGACAGATATATGATTATGAAAGGATGCGAATCGGAAGCAAATACGGAATGAAATTACATATGCGTTTTACGACTAATGGAACACAACAAAGGCTCTCCCTACGTACAACGGTGGATATATACTCTTTCCGCCGCTACCGCGGGACCCTTTTGTATACACATGTGTGTGTGCGTACGAATTAATTGCTAGAGCTTTTAGCGATTCTAAATGTGACGGCGCGGGGTCACCGCGCTGGAGGGTTCGACGATATCGGGTTTTGTATTATTAAATATTATTATATGATGGTATTAAAACCGCCGAGCCACCCATTTATTATGATATGTGTATACCTACCTCTATATACACCTAGCCTATACGCACATACGCGTGCAATACATATAAATGCGCAGGCCGCAGGTATATATGTTACACGCAGATCCGGTTATTTCATCGCCACTACTGTAAAATAAAAAATTTCAAAAAAATAACCTCATACATACACGGTACCTACTTGTGCAATGTGCATATCATAACTTATACGACTATATCGTTAACTTGGGCTGCGTTGTCGTCGTCGTCCACGGGATCCATCTGTATACAATATAATCTATTAAGTAGATATAATATGAATATAATAGGTGAGCACCTACCTGTGATAATCGCAGGTGTGTACGTCCGTGAAATTGTTTTTGGTTTTTTTTTTCATATAATATAAGGCTAGCGTATTCGCTCTCGTCCTCGTTTGTACTCCGTATATTATGTCCATATATTATATAACAATATAAATAAACTATTATAATATTTTATACGCGCATCATTCGTATTTTCACGCGTATATAGAGCCGGATAACTCTCCGCGCGCTGTAATTGTAATTAACAACGGTGTGATGACCGGACGGAAGCGACAGAAACTAAACAGTAAATAACCGTAAACAACACTCTTGAGGACACGAGGGACCAGCATTTTTTTAAAAAAATTAATTATTAAAAATCGTTAACTTTTCCACACCCGCACCTGCAGTGGCCGCTTTTGTTTCACTGTATTTTACATGTTTCATATTATATAGGAAGTAGGTTTTTTTCTTTTCTTCTAATTATGTACATGTACCCATGCAGGTATACTGGAGGGCCGTCAACTGTCTTGATGACCGATCAAAAATCGAACGGCGTATCGTAGCTAATTAACAACGTTTTCGTCCACGTAAGCTCACCCTCCACGGATCCGTGTTAAAAAAAAAAAAAATATGATAAAAATAAAAATAAACCATCGTCCAATATGTCACACCTATACTGAACATTTTCGTCGGCCTAAACGTTCGTATTTTGTCGAGCGTGTGATATACGGTTTTCAATCAGAAAATATTATTTATACGGTCAAAATCCCGCAGGGGCTCGTGATGTAGTTATATTACATATACGTCGCAGAGTTATTTCCCGCAGATAACTTCTTTTCAAATAAATAAATATATATTTTTTAAATCGGGTTTCTAATCAATATATTTCAACATTTTTTTTATTCGTTTTTCAAATAAAAAAAAAGTAAGTATATAGTTGCGACCGCGACCCGTGTTTTTTTTAAAAATGCAGTTAAACGTTAAGCTATATTCATTTTCATTAAATATTCAAGATGAGCACATTTACGGATTTTCAAAATATACGTTGAACACGATTATTTTCGAATAACTTAAACGCACAAATGGATACTCGTATAGCTCTATATACATTTTAGATAAACCTCCGCCGCATCAGCATTCCAAAGTCGCGCGAGGCTCAGAGTTCTGAAAAATGTGTGAATTTACCATCGGGAAATGAATAATTATTCGCCGTGACAAACACGAGACGTATCCCGTACAATTTAGGAGTATATATATATATATTATATAATATATGTGTATATAATGTATTATTTAATAGCGTTTGAGCGCTGTATATATATATATATATATATATGTATGTATATTTAGCCGCCGCCGTCGATCCGGATCCGTCGGTCGCTGCCTTGGGATTACAAGGATTAATGTGCAGCGTTTCGAACGCGCGCGGGGAGGGTTACCGAATTAAAAGTCGGTCGATTAGCCGCTAATATCGGGCCCGTCCGGACGATTATCTGAAAAATCGGTTCCGTTCTCGCGCCGGTGATTCGGAAAAACCCGGTTGCCGCGTGCCCTTCGCATTTAAACACCACAAATACATATATACTCCATATGTATATATATATGCGCGCCGCGACGTCTATCTCCGTCACTGTCACACTCCTCGTGTATATATCCGGTGTACACCGCGGCGGTTTTTAACAAAGCGGTTTTAATTTGCAAAACAATGCTGCACCGCTCTGCAGACCCCGCAGTAGTGTCGTCTTCCGTTTCTATCGACCCCCGCCGCCGAAACAAGTGAAAATAATCGCGATCGAATTTTACGAATTCTTCCGTCCTCGAGCATATAGGTACTATAATATACGCACTTGTATAATATACGATGTTGTACAGGGTGATTCACCGGACACGCTCTCCCCAGCATTTTTTAAGTCTATACGTCTTAAGAGGACTATATATTATAATGTTATGCTCAAATTCTTGAGATTTTTTTTTTCTTCTACATAGGGGGAGTGTCACGCAAGAGGAGATACAAACTTCTGCAATTTTTCAAATGGTAACATCCCCCGGCTATTGCAAATTATTTAAAGAATAATTTTCCTCGAAATGTTGACGTATCAAAATCAGAATTGAACAGTGTACTACTTGAGTTATTTAACTTTGTACGTATACGGAGTATAAAATAATAGATGATATAGGCGTTTTGAGTATTTTTATTATTAATACAACATTAATTCATTGTTAAAGGAAAAAATAGGGGTGAGCATGCACTGTGAATCATTGTGTATATGGATACATTATTATTAGTAATAGTCTCCCGCGCATTTTATTCCCTCTCTCTCGGTTTTTTCTAACGTTTTATCGGGCGCGCACGTTTCACAACAATTATTGTTTTACGTTCCGTCAATTGCGCGCAATTATTCAAAAACACGACGGAAGAGGAGCGAAATGGTTTTGAAGAATTTTTTCCGCGTTCGTCTGTAGTTGTACCCATATATAATACTCAGTGCGTTTCTCTGGTCGCCGCGGTATACCATATAATACTGTGTATATGATTACGAGAACCGCCGAACAAGAAATTCGTTTCATATAATATTATATATAATTACAATTTTAATTAACCTGATGTATTTAGCCGCTGCCGTTAAAACTTCGTGAAATAAACGCACTGTGAAAACGACCATATTATTATAATATTATTACAGTACACATACGCGCGTGTATTATATTTATATGAATAGGGGCGGTGGCGTTCGAGTTTCAGTGTAGTTTTATTATTGTAATTAAAATCTTATCGAAACAGTCGAATCTTCGGCAGACTGATGGCTCGATCGAACGTTTAGAACTCATGGGAAATGAGACGTACTTAATGGTATTATAGTGGTGAATAATTAACGTGTGCATATAATTTGAATGTGCTCGTGAAGCAATTTTCTGTGCACACACACATTATATTATTATTTTATACGTACTAAACACGTTGCAGATTAACTGACATTAAATGATACACGGCCGACGCTATTAACAAATCGACGACGTCAAAACATAGCAAGTCTGTCATATAGTCGCGTATTTTTTAAATATGTATATGTACTTAACCTATGTACCTACTAATAACGACATATTATATTTTCAATTATTTAGATTTGGCTTCATAATTTACTGCTGTAACAGATGTTGGATCTCATTTGATACAAATATGTTGGTACCCACAGGACACTCCTTGAATAGAACAGCAAATCTAACAAGATTAGCCAAATTTGAAATAGTCTTGCAGTAAAACATCTCGTTCTCAGCCAATTTTATGCCTCATTGAAGAGAACATTTATCTTGGCTATCCAATATATACCACTATATATGTGGGGCTAACTCTTCCCGAACCCCCACCTGGTTGCGTCTATGTATGCATGTATATACAATATTTTAAGCAGTGCATATACATTTTTAAAAGAATAGTCGTCGTCACTGAACCGATGGGGTGATGCAGGTTCTCACACGATCGATATTTCTGGTTTCTTCTTTCTTTTTGTTCCTCGGCAGTAATGCATACACCTATGTAATAATAATAATATTATATTATGTAGTGGATGAAACGCCGTCAAATTATTGTTTGGCGCCGTCGTCGGTAGGTACTGTGTATAATATATATATATTATATATATAGATATATATTATATAACGTATAATCGATAGCGCGGCGCGAGAGGACCTTTCAGAAATTGCAAAACACACACACGGTTTACCCGTCTGTCACAAAAAACCATTTCTCTTCCGAATGTGCCTTCCCGTTTCATTATTTTATTTATTTTTTTATTTTTCCAATTTTATTTATTTAATACTCTTCTCAACAGCGTTTCTTTTTTAACGGCCACCCGATGACTTGGCGGTTTTCGCCATTTATTCCCTCACCGATATCGTATACAGCACACTGAGCAATGCTTCTCTTCCCGCCGCTGCCTATAGGTATATACGAGCGAAACATACTCGTGCGTATCTACTGCACATACAACGTGTCCGCTTGTCTATTAATCCGCTCGCCGCCGTCGCCGCCGCTGCGAAAAGTGACGAAAATAAATGAAAAGGCCGTGGCGGGGTACCTACACCTCACCGCCGCCGACAGCCAAAAAGATGGTCGTGTGGTACGCTCGCGGAAACTCGAGCCCGAATACCAATGAACGCGCCGAAACCCAATTTGATAGAGTATAATAATAATAATAATAATAATAATAGATATAAACACGCTGCGGGGCGAGGGGCGCCGGCGAAATAGAAGCAATTTCCTGCAATACTGCACGCTCGCGCACATCATAAACGAATATACGAAAACTGGCAATATTACCCAGGTACTGGTTATTATTGACCTGACCAGTAATTTGATACGATTTTTATTACGGCCGTTTATCAATCCACTGACATATCGCGTGACGATTGGCCGCCCGGAAAAATGATGGTTTATGATTGCCGCCGGCGGTTGTGCAGCAGCGGTGTATATTATGTGTGTATATAATGCGTATATATAGGTACACGATACACCTAATGTATATAATATTATATACTTTTCCGCTGCCGTCTTCCAAAGTTCAAATAAAATTACGACGGAGCTCGCATGTAAACTGCTCCCGAGGGTCCGCTGATATGCCAAACATCTCGTATAATACGCGCGTGTACGTCATGTATTGGGTTTAATCAACGGTAATGGCCGTGTGTGCGAGCGGCAGACATAGGTATACATAATATGTAATATATAATATTATTATTGCCGTGTACGTGTGTGTACATGTGAAGTGTGTGTGTTGTTGTTGTTGCGCGTCTTACGTAAGAAACCCATAAAGTCCGCAAGTTTTATAATCCAAATCGAGTTTTATTATAATAATAATAGTATATACGCGTTGTTCGAAACGTTGATATTATTATTATATTACACGCGTGTATATATATAATATTATAATATATACGTATGTATTGTTATTATTTTTTTAATATCTCCGCCGGTGACTCGTATTTCATTTAGGGCAGCATTTACTGTACGGCGATGGCAGAGGGCAAAAATAATATAAATTATATCTTTTTTTTCTCCCCGCGCCCCCGATCTACCACGCCGCCGTCACCGTCACAAACAATATGTAAAAACGAAAAGTTATTAAAAACAACAACCGTTACTGGATAAAACTTATCCATCTGCCGGAAAGAGGCTCCGGTGTGTTTAATTCTATATACATTTTGTACACAACTTTTAATACTCAAATGGCTTTTTGGATGGAAAAAAGGTGTATTAGTTTTTTTCCCGCATACGCATTTGCATGCGCCCGCCGAGAGGAAATAAAGGCAACAAGACGGTCGAGAGTAATTTGAAAACACCATTAGATAGCAAATAAGCCGCGAGGAAAGGTCGTTTCTATTATATAGCGGTAAAAAAAGGAAGAAAAATCCTATGGCGGCCGCAAGGGGTGTTAAAAATTTATTGTTTTTAATTTTTTTTCCATATTTTTTTTAATTCCGTGGAATATTTTGTTTCTATAATTATATCTTTAATTTTTATCGATACTGTTATTACAAGACGTATTATAGACGTTTTCCGTAAAATTACACACAGAAACGACTATAATAATAATAATAATAATAATAATAATAAGTAATAACACTAATATAATATATTATTATATTCGTTTCTTAAAGCACTCAATGGAAAATACAAAGCAATTAAATTATTAATTATCACATTTTGTTAACTGTATATATATATATATATATAGAGTATATAGGTATTAGGTATATATTATATCTCAGCGGGAAACGATTTAACGGGTAAAGATTTTGTTTTTACACTACCCTTTTTCTTGCCCACAAAACTGAAAATACCGATAGACATTCAAACAGTGCTTAGTAGTTAGTACTAACAACCAGATTATATTTGTTGTAGTAACACGTGGGTCTTTGGGGGACGAAACAAACTGTGTTTAATGTTTTAGTGCTTAAATAAATTTTGTTGGCGCATAATGAGACGGATGACGAGCGACGGTTCGGCGTAGAGTTTTTAAGTCTTACCTTTATTTATTATTATTATTATTATTATAAGGGTTGTATGGGTTTTTCGGACGAGAACAAAATATCCAGAAATACTGAAAAACAACGTCTCCTCGACGAGCAACCAAATGGAAAGCAAAATTTTTGAACGGAGTAACAGTTCTGGTTGTAGTGCGGGGTCGGGGGACGGCGAGCAAATTGCAAAACTTCTGTTAGCCCGCCGCCGGGGTCCGCGGCGATTTAATTACGGTATTAAGTTTCGGGGGGACTCGATTAATTATTCAGTGGCGTCAAAAAGGGCGAAACGCCAGTCGTGTATACATATATACCGAATATATATGTTTACAGCAGTGTTATATATCATATAATATGTATATATACACACAGTAAGTACGAACTTTCCGCGGCGTGAGAATACGGCTATACGATATTTTTTTTTTCCTCGGTCCACCCACCCTCGCATCCCACATCTCACTCATACACACCGAGAATTCGCCGACGCCGGAAAATATACGAATTTAATACACTGCTGCTGCAGCAGTCGCGTAATCACCCGCCCTCCCGTCAACCAGATCTCTCGCGCTAATTAAAACGTCATGAATAAAACACAGGTATTATTTTGGATGTAATAACACGCGCGGTGGCGTGTCGCTCAAAACGCTGTGGAATCGTATATGTACAACGTGTATATTACATATATATATATATATATTTTGATAATAATTCACCGCGCGGACGGGAGAGGTGCCTAAAGCCCCCGAGGAGGAAATATTACGACCGAAACCGAAAAGGGCTTTGCATTTCCGCCATTAATTAGAGACAATATTACTTGTGTATTTCTTATTAATATGCGCGCGGGTCGGCCGCGGTTAAATATACTATATTATTATTATACTCTCGCACTGCTCGGTCTCTCACCCTCATTCTCTCTAACTCTCTCTCTCTCTCTCTCTCTATCTCTCTCAGTGATTCAGAAACTACCACCAAATCATCATTATTATATTTTCGTACACCTATATAATATTATATTACATAGTGCCGTGTTTTATAGTGTTATCTGGTGTTTTATTTTCTTACGATTATTATTCGCTTGCCTATTTTCATGGTTTTTCATCGCCTCATCTGCACCCCACCCGACGGTCCGGTACCCGCGTGCGCGGTCGCCAGCACTGCTGCAGTTACAGTCGATGCACCGGCGGTGATGTGCACTCACATAGTCACATTATAACATGGATACCTCTATAATATATTCCTCCGCCTTAAACAATAATTATAATATTTTATTTGCCGTATCAGCAGAGAGAGAGAGAGAGAGAGAGAGAGAGAGAGAGAGAGAGAGACAGCGCCTTCGCTGTAATGAAGTAGCAGCGTGGCGTTTCGCCTCGGCCGCCGAGAGGGTTATTTCTATCGCGCACAAAGACCCCGAGATGAGAATAAAAAACTGTTTTTAAAAAAAAAAAAAATCATCGTCATAATAATAATAATAATAATATATCCTCGACATAAATCTATTGTTTTAAAACGTATATCATACGCGCGTAGAAAAATCGCGTGGTATACCGTCGCGGGGCACGTTTTTGTCAGCGTCGTATTGTCCGGGCACATTCGATATTATAACCCGTCGGCCCGGGACCATTGTTTCAATCGCGCGCGCGAGTTCGCTCGCTCACACATACGCATCGAATTATTATTATTATTATACCGCAGATATCGTATTATTACACAAAAGCCTCCGTGCGTCTTCTGTCCGCGTAATATGTACCGTACGTACGTGCGTGCGTGTGTTTATAAAACTACTTTTGTGTAAAATAAAACGCACTTGGTTTAAAAATTTGTATTAGGCACTATAAACCGCGCCAACCAACCACCATGTATTATATATTATACAGTATACACGTACCTATGTGTATATATTATATGGGCACTCTCGAGTGGCTCGCCGACCGTATGTCATCCGATACGGATCACCAACGCACCGGTGTAGTGCGTAGTACTTACCTATACGTCTGTGTGTGTTTTGAGAAAACAATATACACTCGGCCGAGGCCAAATGAAGTGTCGCTCCGCGTTATGCGTATTATGTTATTATTATTATTATATTATTAATACAATAATAACGTTCGAGACCGATAAACGGATGTCGCGCCGTACGCCGTATAATAATAATATATACGTGTAAGCGAGTACACGTAATTACAGTCGGCCCGGATATACTTAGAACTTATAAAACATTTTATACATCTCACAAGTGTGTACTTCTGTGCGCAGTAGCGGCAAGGAGTATGAGGTAGGTATGTGTTTTTTTCCTTTAGACTTTTCAACGATCGTCCAAAGCTCCGTCCGTCCCGCGGCCCTCTGTCACGCTCCCCGTATTGATATTATATTATATTAATAGCAGTATAGACAGTACAGCAATTAATAGTAATACAGTAATGGCGGTCTATGTACAACTATACTGCAGTCACTTCCGTAAAACGATTATAATAATAAAATGTAATATTGATGATTTACTGCTGCACATAGGTCATGTGTTTCAGATTTTGTTTCTTTTTCGATGCGCTGACGATAAAATGACGAAAGTACGCGCCACGTGTAAACGTTTTACTGTGCAGTGGACGGTTATAATAATATAATAATTGTACGAGGCTGTAAAAAACACTTTTATTGCCCAATAATTGTTTACCAAGAGAATAGTGAAACTCGCTGATAATCGAGTCAAACAATGACTGCAGTTGTGTGCATAGCAGTGGCAGCAGCAGTGTTATATTAATAATAGTACTATCAAACAGTTTGTAAGCACATCCGAAAAGCGGAATAACGAGACGCGTTTACCCACATACACACACACATGCACACATTTAACTCTGCGGCGGATCCGAATAAACTTTCGTGTATAATATATCATATTATATACGTCATTCCAGTCGTTAAGGCAATCGTCGGGTTTTCGTTGTTTACCATTATATATATAGGTGCCTACATCATATCACATTATATATACCTAATAAGAAACGCGTCACACGTCTCGTTCGCGTGTATATATATATACTTAAAAATTGGGCCACCCTTACGCCGCGGTGGCGTCGTCTCCTCGAAAATCCACTACAACTACATATATATGTACGCCATATGCGCGATATTTTCGGATAAATCGTGTGACGCTACGTTTGTATATAATATAAATGTGCTGGCGTGTGTGTGCGTATTGCATGATATGTGCTCGTGTTAAGTGTCCGTAACGTAAACGGACCGTAATAATAATAATATTCGAATGTTTTTTCTCATCGTACTCCCGACGTGTAAATCTCGAGTAAAATAAAATTCAACTCTCGCCCGCGAAGCGTTATACACATAATATTATATATTGTTTATATCCGTGTGATGGAGTTAGTGTGCACTCGAAATAACGCTGCTGCTGTTGCTGCCGCAACCCCCCCGAAAAAGGGTAGTGGCGTGTGTGTGTGTGTGTGTGTTATACAGTCGTTGATACATACGTGAGTGAAAACCAACACTTACACATACACACACACGCACACGCGGTAATCATCATCCCATCATCGGATATACCATATACCACGTATATATATACGGTCGACGGTCTGTCGTAGTGTTGTTTTTGTTTTTTTTTTTTTTTAAATAAACAATTTCAATAGCTCTCTCTTATCCGATATTATATTTCTCGACCCTATAGGCACATATTATTATTATTATTATACAATATGATATTATATAGTGGTGCCATGCGGGACATGTGTCCCGGGCCACATGGGGTAAAATATGTATATCGTCGTCGCAGACGCGAGAGATCGACGGCGCCTCGTCAATGACGATTCCGTCGCGCCCGGGCGTCTGTTACGTATCAAAGATATGATATTATTATTATTAAGCAGACGGGACGCGTGACAATATTATAACATATTATACACACGGTATATAGCTGATAACCGCCGTTAAATCCGAACACCCTCGTCTGATAACGGTCGCAGGTTACATAATATAATATTATTATATTTTTGACGTCTCGTGCAACATTAAGACCAGGAAACTAAATTTAGAAAGAACACGTACACCAGACCCGCGTGTTCTGTTCGGCTCTTTGACATATTATAGGTTTTGCGTCGTAATTAAATCTCCACACATGATATTATGATAGACGACGCAGTCGCGTGGGGTGGGTAGGAGGGAAAACAGATCCAGAAAGGGCCGATTCTCTGTGGTGGTCACCACACCGTTTTGTATACGAGTGCCGAATATAGTATAGTATTATATATTATGGAAACGTTAAACGGGTGAAAAAAATATGAAACGGAGCAAATTTCGAATACGATATTATGTAGACCACCGTCTCTTCGGCGTCTCTCGAGCTCGTAAATTTCGCTCTCGAACTCGTCCTAAGTGGTGGTTTCCCTTTCCATACGCCCGCGGAGTTAGACCAGACCCGGCGGACGCACGTCGGAGGACTATCAATCAAAGCGGGTTTGGACCCCGTCCCCGTTTATATGTATAATAATAATAATAATAATATATAATATATCGTTGCCTGCAACAATGTATGTTATTATTATATTCTTATCTAGTTTCCCCGTTTAAACTAGTATATATATAAACGTGCAGTAGTAATAACTAGCAGTATACAGCAGTATATAGTTGCGTCGAAAACAGTCGGAATATTGGATTATGTATAGCCCGACCCACCCCACACGTGCGAAAATAATACACTCGGCACCCTCGACGGGCGCGAGTCAAACGATCCTTTTTTTCGATAACAACTTATTTTTTGGCCGTTTTTTAATGGTTATATTTTTGCAAGCGCGTTTCCCTCAATTCGTAATATATTATTATTATCATAACTATTATTGTATGTATATGCTTTTGAACACAATCGTCTCGTGTTACAGTCGACGGTCCGTAACCCTATCGATATGTGTTGCTCGATCGAGAGTCATTGTCGTGCACAGTCGTCCGCGTGTGCATTTCGTGTTGATTTTACTCCAAGGATAATAATAACATATAAACGCAATAATAAAAAAAAAAAATTACGAAAAAAGGGTGTACGCGAGTCCAGACAATGTGCCCTCCTATTGTTGTACGCGTATACGTATACATATATACTTACAATGCCCGAGGCAGTATATCGATACAGCGGCGGCGGCGGCACGTGATAGTGCAGAAATAATAACAAACGTTTATATTTCTATTATATGTATATTGTGTTACAATATAATGTATCCATCGCGTGAAAACCCGTTCGGATTCGGTTGTTCAGATAACGTTTCCCCGGGGTGTATTTTTTGGTACGGTTTTATGATTTCGATTTTTTCTTTCACTCCCGCGGGGTCGACGACAAAGTTAAACGAGCTCACCGGGGCTTATTTTTTTTTGTTTAATACTAGGTTTTTAAACGTATGTATCTCGCACGGAAAACGGATGTCTTGCATATCTTAATCGCGGTCTGTTTGTTCCTGAAAAGTGTCATCGTCGTCGTCTCGTTATAAAATATCGTGAAGTGCACACAAAGCACGCGGAGTGAGTTGTTGATAGCTTTGTTCCGCATCGTAAACACGCGGCGGAAAACACTATTGGTGTTTTTTGTTTTCCTTATTTTTTTTCTGATAAAACTCCGCCGCCACCGCCGTTGTGTGTACAGTTGCAGCTGTCGACATCGCCGGGCTCGACTTACCGAAAGTCGATTAGCTTATTAGCCTTCATTACTGCAGCGTGAATTGGCTATGCCGAACTATAGATACCTATAGGTAATGTTTTACTGCAATAGTTTTTAGGTCAGGATATAGGTATCTACAGCGTTTAACTACCAACGAAATATGTCATAATACATCAAGTCGTAGGTTGTGCCTCGTAAAACACAATAATACATAATATATATATATATATATATTTGCGTGATATATGGTTACACGACGGTTTAATATTATATGCGTTCGTTTCAATTGAGTCGACCGGTAGAGACTACATTATATTATTATATACCTATTCAATTGATATTTCTGTTGTATAAACAAATGTTGTAATGTCGTGCGAGCGTACAATTTACATATTATAGTAGTGCGGTATAAACCGCGGTGCACGCGGAGAATGAAAAATATTCGACAACAAAGAGTATTGCGAATGGAATAAAAGGCGTTTTGCATTGTACGCGTGTCCCTTGCCGAGATGATGTTATTATGTCGGAGTGAGTAAAAAAATAATAATAATATATATAATAAAAATCGAGACCCCCGGCCATGTATCAATATTTCTGGTAAACGGGGAAAAGTAGAAAAACTCGGAGAACCCATTGTTGAGCAGCCAATTTGAATTATTTACTTCCTCCGTTGAACCAACAAATGAATGTGGAATATGCCCGTCCTATTATGCATGTATAGGTACACCCGAAGTCATAAATCTGACGGTTTTTTTCCCTCGTTTCCGACCAGTATTTATTTATTTTTTTACGAATTATTCGTGTTTCTCCTGCCGCATCTCATCCCTTCTCGCTCACTCTCTCTCACACTATATATATTATTTTTTTTACGCGGGACGTTTAGGTACGTTTATTCCGCACATTAATATGCGAAAACCGCAGTTCTTCTCCCCGTCGGATATGAAAAAAGTACAACAAATCTGCTCCGAACAAAAAAAATAAAAAAGGGCGGTGGAATAAAAGCGCAAGCTATTACTGTGAACCCGACATCATAACACTTTGACATAATTTATTTGACTGTTAAACATTTGTAAGGGAAATGTCGATTTTTAAATAAGATTTTTTTATTATGCAAATTACACAAAATTTATTAAGTTGCCGAAAACATCATGTAAATTATTTAGAAGACTCTTAATCTACTTTAATGTTTATTATTTTTTTTTTCAAAGAAAAGAGCAAACGAATTACACCCTTAGGTCGATCAAAGTTAATTATCAAGAATTATTTTTGCGAAATTTTAAAACGTTGAAAATCGTTTTAAATATTAATAACTCTAGTGCAATATGTATATTAGCGCGTATGAAAGCAAATCGTTATAATAATAATAAAAAAAAAGACGACCGCGCATAACGAAGAACAAAAATATAATAATAAAATAATAAATATATATATGTATATTGTATATGCAGAGGAACAACAATGACGTCGAGCGAAAATACTTTAGACGTATATACGTCAGTATAATATATTATTTACCTCCTCGTCGATATAATAAAATATTAATATTGTGTCCTATACGTAAAGCGTATAACATGACGTTATATATCATAATATAATATAATATCCTTCGGTTCTATTGTTGAATACAAACCCGCGTTATTGTCGAAGACGTGATTTTTTTTTTATATTTCTAATCGTTTTCGCCGCTGCCGCAATACGCGTACAATAAAACGACGCCGTGTATCATTTTATATACCATTTCGATAAAATACATAATATTATTATAATACAAAACATAAGCCTATAAGAACATTAACCTCACGAGTTGGACGCGTCACAATAGTAATAATATAGT
The DNA here is from genome assembly GCA_027563435.1 of Nasonovia ribisnigri. Taxonomy (NCBI): domain Eukaryota; kingdom Metazoa; phylum Arthropoda; class Insecta; order Hemiptera; family Aphididae; genus Nasonovia; species Nasonovia ribisnigri. The sequence continues at coordinate 73,379 of JANEHU010000552.1, forward strand.
TTCCTCTGCAGGTCGGTAGCGGTTGCGCCATACGCTGGATTTATAGATTTTCATCTGCCCTCAGTTCTTTGCTTCTTGCCCTTTTTTGTTCGTATATAATAATATATAGTCGTAGGTATAATATATCGGCAGCGTTAATATAATAATATAGCGACAGAAGTAGTATAAAATACTGACAGAAAACTCCCTTATATATCAAATATATAGTCCATATACGAGAGTGTGTATATTGCGCCCGATAGGACTTACTAATCCCACCCCACCCCCTCCTCCAGCCGCCACGCTGGAGTCAATTAAAATAGAAAACACCGAAATCGAGGAGGTGCGGATTTAACGGACTGTGTCCGCGGACCTAGTCGTGGTGGAAACCAATAAAAACGGGGTCGTAAATAAAACGACACAACTATATATTATATAATAATACGCGTCTGCGGCTTGTCCCGTTTCTTTCGGCCGCGATTCCCTGTACACACACATATATAATAAATAATAATATATAGGTATACAACTTTTAAGCTTATTCTCTGCTCGCGTTGGTCTTATCAATGCGTTACCAGCTAGCCGCGTTATCAACGGGTATACCGGAGCGGGGTGGTTTCAGTCGTAAAAACGTAAAAAAATAAAACCTCTGAAGGAATGAAACAACCAATATATTATTTCATCGTCGACAGTTACATATGATATAGAGAAATACAATTATATACCGGGTGATACATTTAATATAAGTCACTACTCATTATCACAAAAATTATCGTCGTTTTAATACATATTTTTTTGCTTAATTTTAAAGTATTTATTTTTTTATTATTATGTAATCTTTTTCATTTTTTAAATTTTTTTGAGTATTTTGATACATAATAATTGAATTATGAACGAGTAGTTATAAGTATTTCAAGTTAATAGTTATACATTCGGAATATGTAGTTAAAAATTAATGTTATCCAATATAGGGTAAAAACTTAAAAAAATATTTTTTTCTCAAAATTTTTATTTTGTAACGACTTAAAATTATATAAAAGGAATATAATCAAAAACGTTATAGTTTTATGAAATATATAACGAGAGTGTCATATAATGTTAAATGGATCAATTCTTACATAATAATATGTACCTACCATTTCACAAAATAACGATGGTTCGGTGATTTAAGAGTGGGCGGTTTACACTCTCTTGCACGTCTCTCAGCCTGTAATCCGTGTACACATACACACATGATACGTGCATCACCAAAATATTTTGTAGTAATAATAAAATACACGTACGGTAGGAGGCAGCCGTGTCAGCAAATCGTGTCTTTTTCGGTGATTTTTTTTTTTTTTTTGGCACCCGAAAGCGTTACGCGGCCGCGGTGGGGAGGTTTTCGTTATCTGACCGAACTTTCGATGCAAATACTATATTATTATTATATACGTACGATGGTATCATGTATATACGTGAGCGCGCGCCGAGATTAAATCCCCGAGAACACGGCACGTTCCGTCTCCCCCTTTAGCGTTTTGTTTTTTTCGTTCCCGGAAATCGTTTTTTAAAAACCATTATAATCCCGTGCAATAACTTGGACCGCACGTATGGGTTTTCGGGGGTTTTTATTTTTCCGCCAACGATGAACACACGCTCACACACACTGCAGCGAGTGCTCGTGGAATTATATGAAATGAACATAACAAAAAAAAATACACCCGAAATCTAATAAGAACCGAAGGTATTTTTTCGTCGTAGATACTCGTATACGTACAATAAGTATATGTGTGGGTGCGTGTAAATACAAACAGCGCTGAAAACGTGCAGCCGCGTTTCTGCTGCCGTGTTTAAACAAAAATGCAATTTCCACACACCACGCGCTCAGCACTATAATATTAGTCCACCGAAGAATCGAGCGTTGTAATATATTATTATTATTATTTTGATCGCACGATCGTGCGTGTACATTAAAACACACATACATATTACAATAATATTATATTATATCGTTTTTTTGACTATTGCTTTTCGTTTTACTTTTGCCGCTCCAACGTTTTACAAAAATCGTTATTTATTTGTTTGTTTTCTTTTTCACGTGTTCACAGTTCTCGGCCCGGAAGACCGCCCAAGAGAGCGTCGTCCGTGGGCCTGTCCCTGGCCGCGTCGGCCTCGCACTTGAGCCATCAGCTGAAGAAACACCGTCTGGAAAACGGAGACTACGTCGCCGGAGTTTACGAAAATGGACATTTGCAAGGTAATATTATATTATAATGTATTATACTTCACAGTCAAACAAAAAAAAAAACGCGCGCTCCGTTGTTCGGTGCCGGGTCAGAGGTCGCAAAACGCGCGTTTTAAAAACCGACCGACGACTAAAAAAATTAATATTATATGTTAATTATGTAAAGTTCACAGTGAATTTTTCGTTCGTATCTCGGTCGCTTTCGTGGTCGGACGCCTTGTAATGACGAACGACGTATAATAAACGCCATTCGTTTTCTACATAATATATTAATTTAATAACAGTGCTCAATTGGTAATTTTAAACTATAATATATACGCGTATGTGCACCGCAGACGTACCGCAGTAGAAAAGCATTTAATCAGCGTTCATATTATACGAGTGCTTAATAATATAATATCCTAATAGTTGGTATACAATATACATGTATATAAATATGCGTGTGTGAGTAGTATGACTGTAGAGGATATACCTATGTTGCAGGCTGATGGTGTTGTGTATATTAAATTAATGGGCGCGCGGCGAATACGTTTTTATTTATTATGACTAATTAGCGAAGACTCGTAAGATACGCGCACGCGGTAATTGCCGTTATAGTTTTTTTTTCTTCTTCTTTTATTCTTCGAACAATAATTATTATTCATTCCATCCAGGTCGTATACAGTTGCCGTTCGGTGGTCTGGAACCTAATTTATACTTGGTCAAGTTTAACGACCAACTGAACGATATAATAACATTATAAAAATATTTTTTGATGATGCTGCAATGCGTATAAAACGTATGTACCTACATATTACGTAAGCAAAATAAGTATCTTAAGATAACAGATGCCTAACTACAGGATTATGATATTCGTGTAGGTAAGTCTTTCCAGCTAATAAAAATGTTGAATTTTTCGGCCATTGCTGAATCTCAATCAGCAGTTGAGTGCCACTATACCTTGAAGATTTTTCATATGACGATAACTTTTTTTTTTAAGTGCTTACGATTGCACTGAAATAAGTGCAGTTCGACCTTAACCATATAGGATTGTTTTCGAAAAACCACACACTTGTTCGGTTTCGTTTATTTGCCAAAAAAAGGAAAAAATTATCAATAATAGCCGAATCACTGCACCAGTGATCTCTATGTGGTCCCTGCATTCGAATAATAATAATGATAATAATAATAATATTAATATTGTTTACTGTCTAAAAGTGGGCATTATCGTCTGTTTCTCAGCAGTATTCGCTATAAAATATTATATCATAATATATATATATATACAATAATAAAGTGTTGTTCTCATCCGTTTCCCTCGTCTTTATAATATAAAATATAATATTATATTGTGTAGATATCGTTACAATATTTTTATTCGGCCGCAGCTGTTCGGCGATCAATCATCCGACAAAAGGAGAACACTCCCGTGCATGCCCATTATGCTCGTATTTAGTTTGTAACATTGCGTTGTTGGCCTGTGTATTATTTCGTTTTTTTTTCTCTTCCACCGGCGATACTTATTTTTCCCTCACGCTCCCCGAGAACCGGTATTTTGTTTTTTCCCCGTTTCGTTTTATGCATATTATAATATTATTACTATTTTTTTATAATCAGGTTGATTAAAAGCCAGTGACGCTGTGGCAGTGTGTGCGCGCACGCGTCCGTCTGCATTTTCGCACCCTTGATCTCTTCTTCAATCGTCTTGCGAGAGAAGCGTCAAATTTAATTTAAAACGAGTGAATGAAAAAAAAAAAAATAATAATAAAAAAACAACACGACATTTTTCTCGGTGTTATGTAATTAAGAGTTTTTTTTCTTTTCGTTAAGAACGGCGTACGGTTCGTTAAGCACGTTTGCCGCCGACGTTGTCACCGCGCTACCGTTGCAGTGTTCCGCGGCCGCCACCGAAGACATCGGACACTATCTTTTGAGCGTCGTATTTCCACGAAAAGTTTTAAAAAAGAGCTTTAAAGTAAAAATTAAAATTATCACCCCTTTGAAAAATATCTTCCACTAGCTGTTGTGTGATATATTTTACCACTCCAAGTACGACGGCTTCCCGTCACCACCGCGCCGCCGCCGTCTGCGATGTCGACTGTATCGTATAATAATAATATATAACATGCCAAACCACAACAATAATTAACAATATACATTACAATATACGTTACAACGTAAAGTATGACAATATAATAAGTGTATAGGTACGGCGCACATAGGAGTAGTGCGTAAAATGTTAACAGAAAACAAAAGTGGGACCTTTTTCTCACACACACAGGATAGACGCACTTAAAATGTATCAACAGTGCGTTTCCTGTCACCCGAATAATATAATAATATTCAGTCGCGTTGTTTTTTTCATTCCTCGCGGTTATTTTTTTTTATTAATATTATTGTTTAATTCCATTATATTACGGTTCAATTGACAAAGCACTGCGCGTGTAGCGGTACACATATGCACAACAGTAGCTAGCAGAGTGTCTCCCCCCTCCACCTCTCAACAGTGAGTATATACGCGCTAGTAGTTCGGACAATGCGAACGTTTGTTGTTCTTCTCGCTCGTTATCGTTAATTGGACACACTCATATACGTATATATACAGTTGCATTTTATAATATAGAGTCTCTCTCTCTCACTCTCTCGCCCCGTGTATATGTAATTGTATTTGCGTTATAACCCCCAAATGACACATTCCCCTCATTTCCCCTTATTATTATTACGATGGTTGTTATAATATGTTGTTATTATATTATTATTTTTAATTTAAACAAACCGTATCGATTGTACCACATTATTATATGATATCCCCTACGCACGGCCATCGGCACCCACTCCTGCAGTGCAGAAGGTATACCGTAGAGGTACGTCCGGCGAGCTCTTCAAGACCTCCACTCGCGCGAGCACGCGTGTGTAAACAACCGCTGCAGCGGTTATGGTCGCATATGTATATTATACGACCTGGCAGTCACCTATATATATATATAATATCGTATTATGTAATATATTTTTAATTCGAATGTTATTAACGCGATTGCGTATGTGTGCAATTCAACCCGTTCGGTTCCCACCGCGACGTGTGCGTTTACTATTGAATGTATATGTGTATACGGACGAAAAAAAATATACACAAGAAAGTCTATATGGTATACTACCGCCGAACGCTTGTGGCGTGTGTGTGTTTTTCTTTAAAAGGCCTTTTCAGGTAGACGCGTGCACACACCGCACGTTCTGTGTTTTGTTTTGAACGTCGTACTTTATTTACATTGGCGACGTGAAAAAAGGGTTAAGTCGACGAGTGTTTTCACCTGCGGGACGGCGATCGCGGGGGCGACGACTCGCCCGGCTTTTGTTGCCGACTTTGTTTTTTTTTTTTTCGCTTTTAATTGGTCCGGAAGGGTCCGCGCCGCGACGACTCCTTTTTTAATATTTATTTTTATTTTTCTAATAAACCGTAATAGCCGGTCGTCATCGACGACGAACACCGCGACGTCACCCGGTGGTGAATCGACACAATCGTTTATTCGTTTATGAAAACACGGCTGTCGCCTCGCTTGGTTGCCGTTTTTTTGTTTTCTCTCCTTTTCACACGGCCTTAGGGCGAGCGCGCGCGCTCCCACCCGTCCGCGGTTCAAAGTTCGAAACGTATTTATACGAAATGTCTTATTCGCCTCGGAAATTAATGAATACGCGCGCAAAAAATATAATAAAATATTACAAGTTAATAATATACACACAAACGACATATGGGCGTCGTCGTCGAAAAAAAAAATAGAATTAAAAACCGTAATTATCGAATTTACCGTTTTCACTCCCGGTGGGTTCCGATTCTATGTTTTTTATTTCAGCTATACATAGTGCTATACACGCGTATATATTAAAGTCAGCACTCGGCAGTACATATCGCGGATTTTTGCAATTCAGACACGCGGCCTGTATTATAAACGTGCGTGTTGCCGAGTGTATTTATTTTGTTTGTTCGATAAACTGTAAACACATACACATTACTATATATACATAATATTATATATAAAACGATATAATTATCTTATACCTACATGCGTACCATGCGGTGTACTTAAACTCAAACGGCGCGGAGGAGAGGGCACAAACTTCACTCCCCCGGCGCGGGATAATAATTGAACCAGAGATTCTTTTCACTGCACCCGCTTGTGCGTGAGTGTGAATTCTGTGTGTGTGCGTGTGAATGTGCTCGGTTTACCTATGTATAGTTGAACCCACCTATACAATATACAAGTATAATAATATAATATGCAATATCTGGCAACGGTGGCGGCCCAGAGTTTGTATTAATATTCGCGTGTTTCGCACAATGGTCACGCAACAGTCGAAAACGTTGTGTCGCCGGCCACCGTAAATACATGTTATGATGTGTACATATATATATATTATATGAGTGTGAGTAGGTAGGTATGTAGTAGTAGGTTGAAATTACACACACACACACGCATGGGCTTTGCGGGACGATTGTTATTAACGGTATGGACATGAAATATGTCTTTCGCTAAAATCTCAAACCACCCCCTTTTTTGCCCGCAGCGCACGCTCTGCCGAGGGGTCGTCCAACTTTGGCCGCTTGCACCGTCGTCGGGGGCTTGTCACCGGATCATATTTCGGTACAAATGTTTTTCGTGTCAACGCGATATTGTAAAATTTTTATTATATTATTAAATTAGTGTCCTATAGTCTATATATGTATATCGTGTACTTGTTATTCCATTATATTTCTCCGACGAGCAAGGCGAGTGGACACTCGGTGCAACCGGTAAAATCAAAAATTACATTACAACTATAATAGGTTAGGTATAATGCGATGTCGATTTGGGAATTCGATTTTACGTAATCTGCGTATATTATATATTCAATATGGTCGACGATCGAGATATTATTAAATATATATTATTATTATAATTTAGAAATGAAACGAAAATATTTCGCTAAAATTCAAACCGGCTACCCGGGTATAAGAATGAAGTTAACGACCGTCAGTTAAACCATTCGAACATGCGATATCGTTAGTATATATACATAATTCCAGTCTGGTGGCATCGATTGCTGCGCACCCGGTGAACACCATATTATACATTTTTATTTAATATACGACTAGGACGCATGACAATGTATATTATATTATTATACATACCTAATAGACTATACATAACTATTTTCGTTCCGTTAGGCATGAAACTGTTTTTTTACGATTATGTAATATTATAACTATGTATGTATTCGCGTTTCGCGTATACGCACATCCGGAACGAAAATATATATCCGAGAAACTTTTTGAAAATTATTTACACCAACGAAGCGCACGCAAGAATCGAAACCATCACGACGTTTTAGAATATAATATGTAGGTACTTTAAAACATCAACATTCAGCATTCTCATGCAGGACTGTGCTGGTTACTGAATAGCTTACATCGACACAAATATAATATCATTATTTGAATATTAATATACTATTGACCCATTGACCCTGCGTACGTATTATTAATAAAAATGAATAGCAATAAATAAGTTTATGGTTCGAAATCAGCTCGTCATTGATTGGAATCGACTAGATAAGGATAATATATGGATTTCGAAACTTGTTCATATTATATATAGCCCCATTGCTATGACTCGATGCTCTGAAGCCAGCATAATTAAAAGTATACAGTTTTATTCCGGGGGTTGTCAATTAGTTTCAAAGTTGGACCGTCCGGAGAATTTTAAAAAACATTTTCGAGGTGCAGTAAACTTTTTTTTAACATGCTACTTATAGGAAAATAATGCTAAACAAATCAGCATTTAAGTAAAATATTTTTGACAGCCCATTTAGTAGTCCGGATTCGGGACGCGGGCAGCCTATCCGACCCTTGTCTTAGTCGTTTTGGGGTGCTGTATATTATGGTACACATAATTAGATTTAAATCGCAACACCGTATTGACACTTCGTATGCCGTCTCGTCTTTATATATCACAAAGATGTATACACACGAGACGGTCGTAACCGCTTTGGTCGACGACGACGTAGTAAGACCCTTTATAGAGTTTAGAGTGCACTATCGCATCAGGGCCAAGTATAAAAATAATAATAATGATAATTATAATTATAATAATAATATGCGCGTCCGCGGGGGTTGATATCCCACCGGAAAACGAACACGATGTCCAACCCTGCAGCGACATCCCCCTACCACCCAACCACAATCACCACGGACCGACGAATTCTAGAGGCCGTGCGTGAATAATAAATTGCCATCGTTTTGCCGGTCAACGGGTTAAATAGTTAAACATGCGCGGGGATTTCGGACGAGATAGAGCACGTATTCGGCCGTCGTTGTGCTCGCCCGTCGGTTACGCTCCCGTAATCGGCTAAGCAGCAGCAGCAGCCCTTTACACCAATACCGTTTTTGGAAATGAAAATCCGCCGCTGACTATAAGTTTATGTGTATAAACATAATATCACATATATTATTATGTTGACGCGCTTTTTCTAAAAGTTCGCATTATGTATAGAATAATATAAAATGTATATAGTACAAGGTGGTCGATTAATGATGGTTACACGCGTATAATACATTAAAATGGGTACATTTTCTTGTTGTTTTCCGAAAGTCGATTTCTTCGCATCGTGTACGCGATATGAAGGTATACAATTACGTGCACCATCACCCTCGATCGTGGATCATAATTTTCTTCTTTTTTTTTTTAATATTCTGACCGTCTTTGCAAATAACTTTAGCTGGAGCTCTCGTGTTATTAATACCACAGGTACATATTATATTGTACAGTCATTAATATTTATTATTGTGTAATTTTTTTTTTCATTTGCCGCGTACCACTGATATACATCATATATATATAATACTACTATCATATTATAATATAGTAAGTTACTACACGAAACGCATAATTTACGTCCGTAAAGAATGGGTATGACACATAAGTCATGGCGGCGGACAATGAAACGGAAAACGCATACTATTTATACGACCCACGTCATAAATGTCTTCTTTCGCAATGCTAGATATCTCCGCCCTGCGGGCTGTTATAATTGTTGATAATTACACGGTACGCACGCACCTCAGACGTCTTCATTTCCCACTCCAAGAGCCTGCTGTCCGGCAACAGAACCACCGGGCCTATCTCGTACACACACACGCACAAACGTACCAACACTCGGTCGTACCTAATACCAGGTATATAACATAGGCAGCTGAATAAGTTATCGCGTTTCGATGACCGCGGTAACCCAGTTCCGTCGTCATATTTTATTAATTACGGTCGGTCCCGATAACACAATATTATTAGTGCGGACATCGATTTATAGTATAAATTGTTGTGTTTTATATAATATACACGCTCAATTAATATAGTGATATCGTTATTTATATATAAAATCGTTTGGACGACGACGCCGAATGATTTCGAAGCTTTATACCACGCTGTATAATATGTTAAGTCAGAGAATCATCGTGCATATTGCACGCAATCAACAGCAATTATAATATATTCGATCCGAAAGATAGTAATCGAAAATTATTTTTCCTCAAACATCATATATCTCGTCGGTGTGTTTGTGTATATATATATATATAACCTGTTTAGTCGGTTAGCTCCAATTACACACCTCGGTCGTGTGTAATTATAATATTATTAAAAATTCGATTTAAACGTATCCGACCGTTTAAAATTGCTACATCCGTCGTCGGCGCATCATCTAACGCCTGCAACAGTATAATTCGATTGCTCGACGGCTCCTCGTGTCATCAACTCGGTTCGATTCGTCATCGCCGTCGGTATCAAGCACATATCACATTATGGCGTATATTACACGTACATTTCCCCACCCCCACCCTTTTCGATTTTTCAATTTTTTCCAACGCCAATATTTAGTGCTCAATTCCTGCCAATTCCTGCCACCACTCCCGGAATTCCTGCTCAAAAACACGACCCGCAATAATTAAAAAACCCGGGGTGGGGCGGGAGAAACGTTTCCCCAGCCCCACCCCTGGTCGGAAATTGACTTTTTATACTTTTTCCAACGCCAATATTTAGTGCTCAATTCCTGCCAATTCCTGCCACCACTCCCGGAATTCCTGCTCAAAAACACGACCCGCAATAATTAAAAAACCCGGGGCGGGGCGGGAGAAACGTTTCCCCAGCCCCACCCCTGGTCGGAAATTGACTTTTTATACTTTTTCCAACGCCAATATTTAGTGCTCAATTCCTGCCAATTCCTGCCACCACTCCCGGAATTCCTGCTCAAAAACACGACCCGCAATAATTAAAAAACCCGGGGTGGGGCGGGAGAAACGTTTCCCCAGCCCCACCCCTGGTCGGAAATTGACTTTTTATACTTTTTCCAACGCCAATATTTAGTGCTCAATTCCTGCCAATTCCTGCCACCACTCCCGGAATTCCTGCTCAAAAACACGACCCGCAATAGTTAAAAAACCCGGGGTGGGGCGGGGGAAACGTTTCCCCAGCAGCCCCACCCCTGGTCGGGAATTTACTTTACATAAAAGATAAGATAACATCTTTATTATCTATATAGAAAACAGATAATTATCTGTTTTTTAAGACTTCATCAATTAAATTATAATGTTTATACATATTTATAATTTTATAATTAATATTTTTTATTATTTAACTTAAATTATTAATTTGGTGGTTATACTTGAGTTAAAAATTATATATTTTTGTTTACGAATAATTACAAATTGGTAACTGATTTGTAAAACTTCAAGTTACCTCAAGTTAGTACTCAGCTTTTTCTATATAATTATATTAACAAAATATAAAAATATTTAATTAACAGAATGTTTTTTTTAACTTTATTATAATATCTATAATATAATATTATCTTTATCAAATTATATGATTGAATAAAACTTTATTTAATACTTTTTAAATTGCAAACAATTTATTATGTTTATCTTTATTCATGTCAGCAGCAAACTTCAACTTATTATTTTTCGTTTATTGCTTATTGGAAAAATATTGCAATTACAAGTATCTACTTATTTATTTTTAACGTAGTTGTCCAGTTGTCGATCCATGATTCTCTCTCTCGATGTTTTGAACCAAATGACTGTTCATTATAGTTTGTTCTAACATTATAATTACTAAATATCGGTTATTAGTTATTAGTACTTATTACCAATTATACTATTTTTCGAATTATTTCTTTTTTTATTTCACTTAATATTTATTGAACAATTCTAAAATTAATGATATGATAGTTTTTTACTATGTGATGTGCGTGTTATGTGTTTATTTATTCTATCCAATTGTCACACCATCGTTAAATTCGTACATAATCAATATGTCGCATCCACTTGGTATAATCGTAACACATAGTTGAAATAATAAAGATTTTCAATCATATTATTGTTTATAAATACATAGTAAATAAAATTAAAGATAAAATACATGAAAAATGGTATAAGAAATATAATTTTTTTAGATAGCCTGTTTATTAAAATCAAATTTTAAATAGTATAAATTAAAAATTCAGCTGGAATTTTTTTTGAGCTCTTTACCGGATATATTTTTTATTCAATTAAAAAAAGGGAGTCAAGTGGATGTCGCTCCGCTGTACAGTAGGCTACAAGTAGATCACTGTACTATAATGGATGGTATTAAACTTGAATTCAATGATATAATATCATTGTATACGAAAAACGATTCTGAGCGGAGACGGTATGTCAGTCCAGGATATTTTAAATTATATTGATATTGTTATTTTACAGACTGCTAAGTTGAATTAATAATATTATTCATATTATTTAATTATTAACCTAAAATTATCAGTGATGCTAGAAAAATATTATAATATATACTTTTACTCGTTAAAATTGATTTTAATATGTAATTTCGTCCAAATTTGAACTTAAAATGTCTGTAAAAAATAACTGTGTTTAAATATTTTTAGATTTTTTGAATACAGTATGTACTATTTATTAGAATCTTTATTTTAAATTTT
>JANEHU010000553.1:0-47769 GCA_027563435.1 Nasonovia ribisnigri
TCATTATATTTTACAGGTAGGTACGTATACAGTACAGGTTAGGTTAGGTACTATCTTCAAAGATATAAATTTTCGTTTTGTTCTACACAGATTTTAACTGCATAAAATACACGATACTACGATAATTACTAAACGAAAAGTTATTAATTGTGACAAAAAACAAGAAAAATTCTGAAAACGCAATTCGACCGTCGTGGTATGATACGAAAACTAACGAATAGTTCGTGAGTGCTGTACTAGACAGAAGAGAGAAATTTCAATTGAACAAGTTGACAACAAACTATTGAAAAAAATAAACATCTTCTTAAAATCGTTTTTAAATAATTTATTTTTCATAAAACTATAGGTTTTTAATAATAATAAAAAAAAAAAAATTGCAATAATATTTTTATCACTACTTTGGTCATAATTTGTAATATAGATATCGACTTACCTGCCGGTTAGGTTAGGTAATATTTGGCGGTAATACCGACATTTAAAAATGCTCAAAACTACAATACCTAATTATAAAACGACATTGTAAAGAGTATACCTACCACCTTATGATAATAATATTTCAATAACTTATATGATATTATAATATGCTTTGAACATTAAACAATCTGCTAACAATATGATCTATATAGGTACCTACAGACTGTTTATATAGCTGATGCCGCTATAGTATTCGCTTTGACTTTGGTGCGTATACATATTACATATTATATGTTGTGTATAAAACAACAGCGGTATCATTTTACGGTAGGTACATATATGCATTCAGTCATTTATTCCGAAGAACCTAATATTATAAATAAATTATTCCGCACACAGGAGCTGGTTTTCAAAGTTAGTGTTATCACGTTTATCCTTTGTAGTCGAAACAATTTATATATACAAACAAGACACACACACACACACACACACACATAATATATTATATTGTAATAGTACCTATATTTTTCAATAACGTTTGACTCTATATGTTTACGAACCTATTTGTTCTCTCTATTTTTGTTTTTCTGCACCGCGCGAAACCCGGTCGAATGCAACCGCAATATAATATAATAATAATATTATTGTTATATTATAAAAATATATATGGACACAGCCCATAATAATATAATATTAATATTACAGTTTCGAATCGTTATTAATCGATTAACGTTTAGGGATAATACCAAGATTTTTACTGTCATATTAAGGCAATTTAACTAATTTAATAATTATTATATCAGCTGTAAAATATTCCATTCTGCTTAATAGCATTTTGATGAGATTAATTCATGAAAGATATATAGCAATATTGTTGATAAAGTTCAATGTGATATTAATTAATATTTGTGTTTAGTACAAAACTTTTATTGGTATATATTTGATATATAGACATAATATTATAAAGAAGTTTCGTGTTAATGTGAGTTAACAAGTACTAATGTGTTATAATATTTATTTTTTCTTCTAACAAACATGATTTTGAGATTATATATTTATACTTAGGTGCATACAAAACTATGGAACAAGATCAATTTAATCGGATTAAATATAATTTCCACAGTCAGATGTTTTTGAATAATAACATGCTTGTTTAATATTATATAAATAAAATCCAAATACCACTCACTCACTGATCGCTGTATCTCAAAAACTACGCAACGTACGGACTTGAAATTTTGACTAGAAGTTCTTCTCATATTTTCACCGTGCAATAAGAAAGGATTTGCCAAAATTTACATTTTAAATAGATGCTCAAACAGGGATCTTGAGGTTCACGATGGAAATTCGATATTTTATTTTATTTATTTTATAAATAGTTGCCATTGGTTACAGTCAACAGCAGAAATTAGTATTTATTTATTATTGATTGCCATTCATTCTTCAAATCGAGTTATTGAACTTTGTCCGTGATCCGACGTAGTCGGATTGCTTACCAGGGTGGCTAAGTTGCACTTACTGCAGCGAGTTATACCCAATGGGAGTTGAATAATCATAATTTTTTTAAAAGTTGCCAATTTTTAAGGGCAACGAAGTGCACGGGTTCAGCTAGTACTACTAATAAATAGATATAATAAATGATATACCTAATATTACAAATACTTTATATTTTCATAAAACCATATTTCAGGATTGTCCTTAGTAGGTATAAAAATTTTAATAATTCAAAAACTACTTTTTAGATATTTAAGAAATTTTTATTTAGATACATAAACATTTTAAATAAAACCAACTCCTAAATAAGTTTACAGAAAAAAGGGTTCTCTTTTCATAAATAGAAGTTTGTACAGAACACTCCTTAAGTAGTACAAAAAATATCAGGAATTTTAAAATATGTTCTTTATGTATATGTAGTCTAATTATCTAAAACTCTGATTCTAAAAATCAGAACTTTAATAAAATAATTATTATTAAAGGAAAAACGGGGGTGAGCAATGTTCAAAAAATCATCCTGTATGTATTAATTCTTGTCATTTTTATCATTGTTTTCGTTTATTTCGACCTGTACACAGTTAGCTATTGTCTATTGACTATTACCAACCTATATAATATTCTATTATGTACCATCGAAAACTCAAAACACGGGAACGAGACGTAATATACAATACCTTTCTATCGTTCGATAAACAAACCTATATAATATAATAATATATTTGGTACATATTATTGTTTATATTGTTATTATTACTATACGTATCCAATATTGTACGGGTAAATCGGATGATGTATTATATTATATTGGATCCGTATATAAAACGTATACTCAAATATATATATATATATATGATTTGTACACGGCCAACACGTGGCTTCTGATTATCATCTTTGATTAAATGTACTTTGTTGTAAGCTCGCGAGGATTTTTATTAGATATTGTTCACGTGACCGCATTATAATACGGGCACGTACGCGCCGCCGAATTTATTCGCTCTGTGTTTTTCGGAAAAAATAGAGGTTTTTCGCTACAACTGCCAAACGGACGGGAGTGGGCCACGTGTACCGTATATAATTTGGGTAAACTGTTGTTTTCGTCCCCCTGTAGCTGTAACGTATAAAAGAACGAACGTAATTTACTGGGTCAGATCGAGTAATGCAAAAATACCCTCACGAACAAAGTAGATACTTATAATGGTATATTAGCTCTTTATTTTATTTTATTTTATATTTTTTTAATGAAACAAAGATCCTCGGCTCCTACGGCCATTGGATATTGCAGCGGATTTGCATAATGTATTATATAAACACGGTAGCAGGTATAATATTATTATATTTTATCATTGCGGGTCTGGTAGTTTTCAGAAATTGAAATAATCAGCTGTTGATATGGAAAACTGGTCGTTGAATTGAGCATATTATATTTTCCATTATGGGGAAAATTTGAGTGTTCAACCTCGAGTATATTATATTAAATTATAGTTTTGTGACGGAAAAAAACGAAAGAAAATATTATAATATTATTATTAAAACGAATTTTCACGAAAAAAATATAAATTACGCCGGTCTATATCACAATAATTTCAATAAAAATTCAATTGCATATTTACTAGACCATAAAAAAACACTTAATAATCGCTTTTGCAGTATATTCTATATACAAGATGGTATGAATAGTAAAATGTTGTATGAGAAATATTATTAAAACAATATGCTTCTGCATAATAACAATAGTAAAATAAAGAATGTATACACAGTTTGTGATAAAAATAAAAAAATATATATTTTTTAAGAATGTGTTCACCCATTCGTATTAAAAATGTAATTTCAGTTTATGAACAGAGTAAGAAAATTATAGATTTTATGGCAAAGTATATATTTTTATTTTTAAATCATTCAATGTAGTAGTGGAGTGCTTAAGTACATTTGAGAGTGTTCCGTATAATATACTCGTACATTGGATCACTGAAAACTATTTATAATTCATGCAATACTTATGTTTAATCCCAATTAAAACTAAACATTTTAGTACATTTCGATAAAATTACAAAAAATCACAAAATAATCATATCAATTCAGATATTTCAAATCTATCAATAATTAATTCTCAATTAACTGTATTCATTAAGAATTTTTGGGAGGTTTTCTTTACAGCATACTTGAATTAATTTTGATTTCAGTTTAAATGTCTCACGTATTATATATTAATGAATTCTGCAATTTATGTCACTTTTATTATGTTCTAATGTAGGTGGGTACTTATTAATCAAATATAAAGTGATGGGAATCGATTTTGGAATACAATGATTCGTCGTTTTCAAATATTCAAAACGAAAGCAAATACACTCACCAACAGTAGTGCACCTAAAACAGCCGCCCACCATATTATTATGTGGGCTTGAAGTATATGTTCAAGTCCGTGGTTTATTGGTTTAAACTCACTTGAAGAACGAATTATAAAATATTTTTTTTTATGTTCCTGATCGTTTTCACTCCGAGAATTATTTATTGTGATGAATTATCAGTACATTACAGGATAAAGTGTACGGAATACACATGCTTAAAATGCCGATTTAAATGAACCAAGTGGCAGTCAAACTAACGGTCATTAATGGTATAAATTAGGGTCTAAAACAGTGACACGGTAAGACCAAATATCCATTAAACTATTAGAGCGCATTTTTTTCAAGGAAATCAGGAGGAAAATCCTGTTTACGAATACCTTCCGCAAATACCTTACTTATATGCAGATGGGCATGGCAGCCGCAAGTACACTTAATTACGGGAATTGAGAAGACATTGGGGAGGTTTTTGACCCCAAAATCCTTTCACCCCTTTTCTAAATATTACCCAGAAGTTCGATCAAAAGTTTCCGGGATACCCTATATGGTTAAAGTTTGAGCCATTAAAAAATGGTTCTCGGATAGGCCTCACCCTTATTTGTACGTCGGGCAATGCGTAAAATGTTTTAATACGGTCGATTGCACTCGATATTCATTGAGTGCATTTATTACCGGAAACAATGGTTATATTGTTGTACGTAGAGGCGCAGCGCACATAGCGAAAAAAAAATTATATATAATTAAAATAATAAAACAGTGTTTTATTCGTGTGGAAGAGAAAAATTGTAACATCAATGGATTACACAATTTCAAAACTTCAAACAATAATGACGTATTATTAGTACGTCATATTTGAATAAAACAATTACGTACGTTTTAATTGAAAAATATTTATAATAATAATACAATAATAATATATAATGATATTATAGTCAAATGCAATGCAATTGTTTATTTGCATTGGACAACAATTTAATATGATATTATTATGTTTAAAAAAAAAGTGATGTACTCACATAATATATAACATTATTATTGTACATTGTGGTAACTGTGGTATAGCAGCCTTACCGCGCAGGTTACCGTTGATCTGATATTTTACCACCGAACCATTGTTTGTTGATAATCCGACGTAATTAGGTACTTAGAATCGAATTGTTGATGATGATTTTAATATTGATAATAATTATTAACAAACAATGGAGTGATGAGCTCAAATTGCATAATAATATAAATTATAATATTATGTTTACTCGTTTTCAAACAATGGAAGCGTACAAGATAATAGGTACCTACCTACTATATACGACGGTTTGGGATTTGGGACCCGCATTAACTGATTTATCAAAAATGAATTCTTTTCGAGTTAGTAAATACACCGTTTCAATAATAATTATACACCAATATTAGTTTATGCTTTATTTGCACGAATAATTGTATTTGATTTACCCGCAGTGAAAAAATGTTCTTTGATAATAAATTGTTTAATTTCAAAGTTATCAGCAAACACGTGAATATAGGCAACGCTGTGGCGCTGTGCGTGGATTGCTTTCAAACGTCTAAAAGTTTTGAAACGTCCAATAGTTAAATTTTATGTTTTCCATTAAACCGATAGTTGATATTATGATAATATTATTAAAAGACGAAACTAGCAAAATACAAATGATTATAGCATATGAAATATCGTTCGGTAAAGAAGTCCTAAATAGAGTTAGGCCTTTGACTAAATAAATAAACCTAACCAGATCATCTCACTCGTCGTAGGTACTAATAATGCACTAAATACGTAACTAATTTTGTATAAATACAATATGATCGTAAATAGTATAACGTAATAGCATTATAAGCTTACGTTTAAACGGCAGTTTATAACAATAATAATAATAATAACTATGAGTTGATTTCGTCTATATACATATATATATATATATATATAGAGTGTCACAGCGTTCGTTTTATTGCTCCGTGCCTAATTCGGCAACCTTCTGTTCAGAAGTATAGTTTTGTAAAGCGATCATTTTTCAAAACTGCTCGTTGATCCCAGGATATGGGACATGACATTATCATGCCAGTTTATATTATAGCGGCGTGGTTCATGGGATAAACGGAAATTGAATTATTTTTCTCTCGAGACGGTAAAACAACAATAATACGCGCTCGTACGGCAGTGAATATTATAGTAATAATATAATATAGTCGTCATCCTGCAATATAAAATATATATATGCGTACAGAGTATATATAGTTAGTTCGCCCGAGACGATGTCCCGTATAATACGTTATAACAATAATATAAAATATTCTTTGCGAACGGCGAAACATCGACACGATAAAATTACTGTAATTACTATTGCTGTATAATTGTCGAGCCAAACTTTAAGCCGTTTTCGGGTGCGGTACGCGTAGTTCAGCGCTTGTGCGTGCGTGCGCTCTGAACTCGGAGGTTCTTTGAAAAGTGAGCGCTTGTCAAACGCGTTAAATGTGGTTTGTAAATTATACCCATGAATTCGGTTTGGTGGGGGGGGGGGTGACTCGGGAGACTACGACTCACGTTTCCAGACCGACCGCTATTAAGTGCTCGAATAACCCTGCCGCATTTGCCCCGTGTGCGCACGAAAGTCTTCTACGGCTGCTGCGAGAGAGAAGACAATTCCGCGCTAAATTATAGTCTCCGCGATTCGACAAAATTACAGTGCAGCGCGACACACATAATAATAATAATAATAAAAACTCTGAGGCCGTTACTCTTCTTCGCAATTATTTGATAAACGTATTCTAAAAATGCGTATACGGTTCGCCATAAGAGAGCTTTTTACACCGTGGCGGCGGCGGCATGTCAAGTTTTCCCACGTACCCATATATAGTAGTCTGATTGAAACGACACGATTTTCTGTACGAAAGAAAAATGAAATTATAAGTCGACGGTCTTTAAATGTCCGTTATTAAGACGTAATAATTATTTTAAAATCAACTTTGCATTAGTATACACTGTCTTATTATTGTCATTAAATCGTTCAAAAAGAATATACCTATAACTTAGCGTACGCGCGCGGATTTCGCGGACAAACGTCCCGCAGGCGAATAAACACGCATTTTTCCAATTAATATTTTATTACGATTCACTTTTTAAGTATCAGAAATGTATATAGTGATTAACTGGATGAAAAGTTGGGAAAAACAGTATGTTCAATTAAAAAATATATATATAGTAGTTAATTAACTGTGAATGCTCTCTCTCTCTCTCTATATATATATCATTATATCCACTAAAATACTCGCGTATCACCTCCCTATAAAATAAATCAATTGAAAACAAATTAGTTAAATCTACGACGCAGTATGGTTAATTTGTTTTTAAGTTTAATGAAAAAAGTTTTTTAATCGACTTCAGCTAATAAGTTTTTTTTCTTATTGTTTGTTGAACGTCAAACCATGCAACCTTTAATAAAATCAAAACCACTATATAGGTACCTAATATGTGGTCGTTGTGTGTTTTTTACTTAAAACTGCCGTATTATATTATATTGAACCGACGGCGGTTAATCATAACAACTACGCATTATTCAGTGTATTTCAATATTTAATCATAAAATAGTACGTATGAACAACTTGAAGGCTTCTATATATAAAATGATATGAGGTGGTGGTCGCACGTACCAAGTAAAATATTAACGAAAAATAAAGATTATAGTACGATTTTGTTAGAAAAAAAAACCAACAATAAATAATATTTATCATAATATTATGTTAGTTAAAATTCAAAACGACAGTAATAAATTGTGTAGATATAGGTACAACCATCGAGTGTAAATATAAACGGTATAACCACAGATATATTGCAGACATCACTGTAAAAGTTCAGTGATAAACATATACGTGCAAGTTAATATTATTATATATTATGTTGTGAATATAATATTATAACTGTGCTCAGGTTTATCACCAATGCGATTAAGTTCGGCGCGAACAATATTATAGATAAAGTTACCGCGGCGGTATAGTGAAAACCGTCTGGGCCGACGGAATAGCGTTATAGCGTAGATTAAATGAACATTTCTTTTTTAAATTTAATCTGTGGTTATAGAAAACGTAATCTGTGTCTCCCTTCTTCGGTGCACTCCTATCGTCGGTCGTCTCGTCGGAATTGTCAAATATTGTCCTGAGGAGGTTGGCTGCAGTAGCATATTATCTAGCAGCGGCTCCAAGAGCATACGCGTTATTTATGGTGTTCACAAATTATACTTTTTAGACTTGAGCAGCATTATAATATTAGTGTTGGTAAGTCTTAAACGCTATTATTACTTAAGTCGTCTATATCGTACTATATTGTCTCTGTACACCCGTGAAATATGCGTCGCAGTGACTATTTTTTCTGATTTTCCGTAGTTCACGCTGCAATTTTATTTTTTTATTTTGATTACTAATGATTGTGAAGGTAGGGGTGAATGCAACTTTGATTTTATTAAACTATATCAAACACCTTGAATATTTTTACAAGTTATAATATATTAACGTCATAAAAAACGCTTGTTTTTAACACTGCACAGTGGAACCTCGGTATCTACCGAACTCCAGTATCTCGAAGTTTCTGTATATAGAATATACAGAATAATACAGTATTATTTTATATTGTTAGTATTATACATTTATAATACTAACTTGCCCAATTTATCAGTTATTAAATTTTTTTTTCAAATTCTTATTGATTTCTCTGTTTTTAAATATATTTTCACCTCTTCTTTAAAAATATCTAATTTTTGGATAAGGCATTGGTCTTTTTGAAAAAAATACAGTTTTTTTTTATAGTTATTTTACGATCAAATTTGGATGAAATTACATATTATAAGTGACCAAGAACAACGATTTTAGTTATTTTATTGTAATTTTATAATATTAATTCAACTTACCAGCTATACCGTATAATAATAAGAAATACCAATAAAATATTCACACTGACAAGCCGTCTCAGCTCAGAATCGTTTTACGTATACAATGATACTATATCATTGAATTCAAATTTAATAACATCCATTATACGTACAGTGAGTAGTGACCTACTTGCCCACCTACTGTACAGCAGAGCAACATCCACTTGACCACTCTTTTTTAAAATTTTTTCTGCATGTTTCGAGGCCGGTTTGACATGTTTATTAATTTTGCGTTTGTGCTTCAAAGAGACAACTTTCAAGTTTACGCATCGTTCCAGTGGTTATAACGTCATCGTCATGGCTCTCGTTCGCAAGTGGGTTATGTTAAACACCGACACTTGCTTTTTATTTACTTTCATCGTATCTCAGTGATCGGTGATCACCATATCTTTAAACTGCATAATTGCGTCAATATCAGTAGGAGGCGGCAGAGCACATTTTCCTAAACCAATCACCTTAAAGAATTGTTAGTCGGTGATCTAAATTAAAATAATAATAGATTATACAACTTCTACAATAAAAAAATTACTGTTCACTCGTTCATTATATCCAGTGTTAAGAACAGATAAAAAAAAATCATCTGGATAAAGATAAAGATATCAATACTAAATTTTATCTAGATAAATAAGAGATAATTATACAAATTTAAATTAAAATAACTAATTTAAAAAAATATATATACCGTCATGTGAGTACATATTTTATATATATTTATAGCAGAATGGCGAATACAGGATATTGATTATTAATAAGTAATAAGTATCTACTAAATAGGATTAATTTATAGTATTTTCAGAATAACATCATATATTTTTAGCCCAATATGGTATTTTAAATAGAAATTGTGCCTGAGACGATGAGATTAAAATGAAACATTTTCAAACAAATTTAGCTCATTTTCACAAAAAAATTTATCTTATAAATTTATCTAGATAAGTGAAATTTTTAGCTAAAATAAATACTTAGATGACTTATATTTATTTATCTAGATAAGATAAAAGATAAAAAAAAAAATCTAAATAATTTATCTAGATAAGTCCTAACACTGATTATAACCAGGTGCTGTACTCAAATCATTTTACTGCTGTATGATGTCTAGTGCATTTCCGTAATAACTTTTAATAAAGTATATTATATAAGTTTATATTATTATTTTTGTTGTGTCCGTTCGTCCTGGTCACCCACCATGATAATTGTTATAGTTTTTTTTTTTTTTAATAATGATAAAAAACGAAGGGTTGCGAATGTAATAAACAGCGTAAATCTAGGCTCGACTTAAACTTCACTTCGACACAATGAACTACACGACGGTGGTATATACAGGCTCCCACATCAAATTTAGGGGCTTATACAAGATTTCCAAAACAATACGACCCACGAAAAGCGATATGGATGTCCCATATACGATTTCTAGGTAGTAAAATATGGTTGACCATACAGCTTAAAATAACAAAATTACTATAAAATAAGTATATTTTAGTATACTTTAATAAGTATATAATTTTATATTAATTCCTATCAAACTTTCAAAAAAAGCCGGGCCTCTGTACTCCAGATCCAACAGAGCACCTCCCCCCCCCCCCATCTTCTTAATATGTTACTCGCAGCGTCTGTAATTGATTTTGTTTTTCGAAAAAATATGCGTAGTCGTATTTCGACCGCAGAGTCAGCTGCTGTGCGCTTGCACCCTTCTCATCGGTCTTCATTCGGAGGCCATTAGACTTTCTTCGGATCCCGCGATAGTCGTGTACAATATAATATAAATCTGACGAAACTGATAGCACTCGATTATAGATACGATATGAGTGCAGCTAACCTTCATTATTCGCGAGTAGGAACTAAGACGTTTATGACCGACGGTATTATATAAAGTGCAACTGTTATTATATTGCTGCTGCACGGCCACAGTTATTTCACTTTCGTTTATCGGTCTCGTTGCAGAGACCCTTCCAAGATATACGCCCCGCTACACACAATTATTGAAAAACAAATGGTACAAGAGACAGGCGGCGGCCCGTTAATTTGTCGACGTAGTCTATCTTTGTGTATCGGCCGAGGTCGGAGGACGTCGAAATGAGGTTTCTTATATATATAATATGAGAATTCCGCCGAAAAATCTGCAAACGCCGGCGGTGGTGGTGGCGGCGGCGGCGATGCTGCTGCGTCGCAGTTCTTAGAGGGCGCGAGCGAGAAATAATGAAATAACCGGAGAGGGTCGCAACCCTTCGCCGCTTCGGTGTGTGCGTGTGTGTGTAGGGTATTTTTTCTCCGAGAAGACTAAGGGTCTCGCGTGTAATGATGGCGTTGACTGGGGGTCCAAAAAGGATCCTCCCCCTTCCAAAACAGAGATAACCGAGTGCGTCTTGTCGCTCTTATTACTAAATTCACTGCTGCGGCAGTACATAATATATACTGTTGCGTTATACCAAATAACAAAGCTTTCGCGGCCCCCACGTGTAATTATACAATATTATTTGTAGTCATCGAAGTCAAAAATGAATAAGGGGCGAAAATTTGATATTTTTTTTTTCCGGCACTGCGATGCCCATTAACCGTTTAGTGGGGCGTAAACGTTCACAAACAGTTCAAAGGGATGGGGTTCACAAAAACAAAACCGGCGAGCACATAAATTACGATCGCAGTGGATGGCGTTCGGTAGGTAAACCTATATATATATATATATATAGGTGTATGACTGTTCGTTATTTTAACTTGCTTTCGGGTGCACTGCATTTAATCATTGCATAAACATAATATAACATAATATATTGTACCTAATATTTCCTATTTGGCGCGATGGTTAAAACGAATTAACTGGAGACGAAAAAAATTGGGCAATCTTTATCTTTACTTTTTAGTTACTAATCGGATTTCCGGAGGGTAGTGACTATTTTGTAGATTGGGCGGAAGATTTTCATTTCCCTCGTTTTTTTTTTTTTTTGTCTAATAATAATATAACACGGCGCCCACGCAATATGCTCTGTTCCTTCGTAATTGGATTCCTCGAAATTACATTTTCCCGTGACATTCCTTTTTCACCCGTACGGCGCATAAACATTTTTCCGCGACCCGAAACGGTTTATTAATTTTGTTCCCTTTTGTCCGATATTGTGCCGGTGACGACGACGATTACGCGCAGTTTTTTTTCGCGATAATCGTAATAATTCCACTCGCTGTTCTCGCGCAGCCAATATATATTATTCCCGAGACCGTTCAAAAGTCGCTATACATATTATGCTCGTTTACGTTGTCCGTGATATAGGCTAAATCATATTCTACAGGAGACGCGCTAACACGTCACTCGTCCCTGCGACAACTTACGGCGGTGAAAGTTCACATATTATATGGACGTATATAATAATGAATATCACGATGTAATAATATCACGCGTTATATCGAACGGGAAGATAACATGTAATTTAACGTTTTTTATTTTTTCCAACTCTATGCGCATATAACATCAGACGTTCGAGTCGGCCGTCGACTGCGGATGCGATGGACGCGTGCGACTGTTTCAATACATATTATTATATTGTATTCCACGTCGAGGTGGCTAATTAAATCGCGCGGCGACGTCTCGGGCGAGCGGCCTATGTAAATATGTCCGACGACTGCTGCTACCCCATGTAAGGCGAGACGGACGGCTGTGGCAATATTTTAAACCGTCGACAAAACCATTAGAATATACGTAGACATTATAATATATATAGTCGTATACACGTACGCGCATTATTATAATATGAGTGGTTTTTTTTTTGTTTTTACTTCGATCTCTCTCTCTCTGTGTGCGAGTGTCTCTCGCTCTCTCCCCGATCGTACAAGGTCCTGTTGCGACGGGTGCCCATTCGTACATTATATGTATATACGCTCTCGCCAAACGTCAACCGGACGGACGGACGGTGACGCAGTTTCGTGTATATAATAGTGACCGCGTGTGTTATATACCTAGGTATAAACCTACACACGCCTCGAGTGCACGACACGAGACGACCAGCTTTTCCATCGGATTGTTCGCGGAATAGGAGGCACATTATTATGCGCGACGACGCTCGGGAAACTCGGCTCCGCGGTCTCTCTCCCTGTGACCAGATATAACAGTCCGTCTTCCACCTGCGTCGTCGCAGAGGAATACATATATATATATATCATTTAGATATACGAATATATTACTATTGCACACACACACACACACACACACGACACGCTGCAGCAGCAGTGTTGTGTGTTCCAGTTTTCACAATGGTTTTTATCGTCGACGATATAATATAATAATATCGTTTTCGTATAATATACTACGAACAAATGGGCGAAATCGTGCACGCGCTTTGTGCACATAGGATACTGTCCCGCAAGCCACGAAATTTGACCTTAAACTATACAATACGTTTAATATTGTTATATATATAATATATATATATATGTTTCCAGCCGTTCGTCTATACCGCCAATGTTTGTTTTCATTTTAACGTTTCGCAACACTCGTTTCTAATCGATATTTCAGGAAACGAATCGTGATGCGGTTCACTAACGAAAAACTAACTCAGTATCATATTATACGTAACGCATATAGATAGACGTACAAACGTCTTAAAAGTAATTGACTACACCGCTGCAGAGTAGATAATTTCGGACTATAGTCGTGGAGACTATATTTTTATATATGTACACCTATATAATATTATTATAGTAATCGATTAAACCTATACCTATACTTTGATTTGTTATTTTATCCGTATAATATTATTGTGGTATGATATAGGTACATTACACGGTTAGGTAATGTAAATAATGTGAACGATAACCGTTATAACAGAATATTCTAGAATTGATAATAATTTTGAAAATCAATAACAATTTTGTATAGCTCGTTTACCATAATATAGTCTCTAAAAACGTCGTTACAATCATATTATGTGCACCAATAAAATGTAATTCATTATATTATGGTCATTGCGAACGTATTATCGTAAAAAATATGTGCTTCGAGCTAAATTTGCATGTAACGATACTCGTCGATAAGTCTTAAACTTTAGTCGTTTCTTATATTTTATATGCGGTTTTGTCGTGACTGGTTCAGAAATGTCGCAAGGGAATAATGTGAACATTTTTTTTTTTTTAAATTTTCGAATCTACATTTGCCATTGGTTAAGATTCTTGAATCACGCGTCGGGCACGATCGCCGTGTTTATTACAATCCTTACAATTATTATAATCGGAAGGTCATTTAATTGCTCCATGATATGCTCGTAAATGGCTTCCCGACTGTATCGATCAATTACTGTATCTAACGCGATAAAATCAATGCGATGTCTCGTCTTACGTAACATAAAACCATATAATACATTAACACAAGATATATACCAATAAAGTCACATCAAATAGGAATTTATCGTACAATTATGTAAATCCACAGTATATTATGAAATCTTAGTGGTTTTATCGATCGGACGGACTAAGAAATCATGTATGGCAACATTTTAGAGATATTTTCTAACACAATACTACGCCGCCGCATCGAATAAAATATGTAAAATACTAAAGGAAAATAATGTCTAATCTTCAATTTTACTCGATAGTAATACTATGTAAAAATAATGATATAGTTTAAAATATTATGTAACTAATTTATATTAATAACACTTTACCGTTTACAATATAATATACGTGTTATCAAAGATCTTATAAATATTAAGGGCTATGAATGCATCTAAAAATGTGTTCAAATTCAGTGTATGGCATTAATTAATTTCTATTTTCTAATTTAACGCAGTGAGATTATTTAACCGAACGGTGTACCATATTTTTCGTAGATATTTTTTTAATTCATTAAAACAATATTTATATGTGTATATTTTTTAATTAAAAATGTAACAGTGGAATTACGGCTGTTTGCTAATAAATAATAATATGTATGGTCATTAAATAACAAGCATTAATAAAAAATATTGATTAAAGTTTTTTTTGTTTTGTTCATCATTACCCTTTTCGTAAAGTTATGAACACATTACAAATATTTAACGGCTACTGTGCATCAATATTGGCTGTTTATCACCCAATAACAACGCCCATGTCAAAATAACATGCAACATAAGTTTTCCTAACATTATATCATAGAGGTACAATTTTTATTTAATCTCAAAATTAAATTAATCAGAGAATATTAAATTTATATTCCAACTAATAATTTATAACAATAGATAACTATATAATTAGAATAACAGAAGTTGTTCACTTCTAAGCCAATGGCTGTGTGGAAATGAGAGTTCTTAATACAATATTATTAAATCAAAAATTACAGAAAGTTTACATAGTACATAATATAATACTATAATATGTATTAATTTAGTATTTTACGTATTATATTAACTTAAAACAAAATAAAATTGCTCAATGACGATGGTTTATGTGTTGCCTCGACAATATAATATGCAAATTTGGGTTAGAGGTTGTTGCGTGTGTCCAGTTCCGGGTTTGAGATTCGGACGGTTAGTACTGGTTATTTTTAAATTTTAGATAAAATATTTCACTCGTGGTATAATTATTAGCAGTCGACTTCAAAAGGGGGTGGTTGGATTCCCAGAAATATTCCCAGCATCTTGTATTACATAAGATTTTTGTAATTATATGCGTAATCAACCGATATAATATACAATGACTTGCTGATAAACGTCATTCGATAACGAACCGGTAAATCGAGAGAAGTTCATATTAGAAGAAAAAAAAACGCGGACTGCGCGTAACATCAAATTTAGTTTCTTTATCACAGACAATAGTGCAATAATTAGGGGCGAAGAAGATTTATCGTGACGGACGTGCACGGTGGTCGGTGCCAAGAATACACGATGGTGACGAATCTCGCGGGACCAAAGACCTGCGTGCCACAGCCGTTCTGTACAATAATAATAATAATATTATATATATAATATCACACGACAACGACGGTGAGGGGATGAGGGAACAGGTATTAAAATATTTTGTCGGTTTCCTCCTATAATAATATGTGGTGGCTACAACGATCCAACACCTCCGCGGTATTTCGCGCACATGTCGTAATAATATTTTAACGCTCGTCGTATACACGACATACACGCGTATAATATTCATAATACGATGTCATTACAATAGTTTGTTGTGCAGTCGTGTTTTATTGTAAACACTTTTCGTTTCGGACAGTGTGTGTAGGGCGAGACGGACCACGACGACTACAACTACTACACACACGCCCGCGCTAATAATGCCCGAGAGTAAATAATATGATATGATACGCTTTGACACACGCCGTCTCCGCTGCAGTCCACCACACGGACTCATCGTGTTTGCTCGTTTTGACGCAAATAGTAACAATAACAATATTAATACAATATAATATATAATAATATTATAATGCCGGGTGCAATGAAAGCCGAATCGCACAAAGCGCTCGCGTGTGTGCGAGACACGTGAAATACCACAGACGAAGATTTTTCGTCCGCAGTAGGTACCGTTTAAAAGAGACGACACGATGTGGGGAGGTCGCACCATGCACACACACACACACACACATGTCCGTACAGAATATAAGCAGACACACACAACTACAAATAGCGTGTACCAAAACAGACAATAATATATAATAATAATATATTGTGTGATATAACGCGAGAAGACGATTTTTCGGGCCCGGTGCGCCGCTCTGCGGGAACGCCGTGTTACGTATATTATACTGTTGTTGTTGTCGTTGTTACTATTATTATTATTATTATTATTAATAATATAATACGCGACGATGTATAGTATATACCTACGTGCACAACACACGCGTTTAATATTATTATTGTTGTCGCGTAGAAGTCACAAAAGTCACAGCAGTGCGGGCGAACAATAGGGACCCGAAACGTCGTGTTATGACAAGGGGGCAGAGAAAAAAACAAAACAAAAAAAAAACCAAACCGAGAAGGTCACCTCGCCCAGGGGGTGGATTCGTCGCCGCCGACGCCGACACAACCCCCCCGGCCGGTGTTCGCGTCCCGCTACAAATAATATGTGCCCACACATTGCTGCAGCCGTGAACGGACCTCGTGTAGTCGTGTGTACATATAATATACACGGGCGCGTACAATAATAATATAATATGATTTTATATTGTGTACACGACATTATTATACCTACACATTTACGCTGCAACAATACGCGGTGGTCGGAAGAAAGGAGAAAGAAAATCATATTGTAAAAACGAAACGCCGCGTGATACTGGGTTTATATACGGTATAAACGATGATATAATGAGCGAAATACCGCGACCCAGTCACGTATCCAGAGTTTTCGCACCCCAGTGACGGTTTTTATTTCGCCACCCCATCCTTACGGATCTCATTTTTTGTCGGTAAAAATTAATTGAACACGTGTAGTTTCGTGTTGTGTAATATCAAACAAGAATGACGAATTCCACAGAAAAACGAAAAAATTAACAATCAAGACGTTACAATACACTCTGAGTGTACGTTATATATTGTATAAACATAAATTTCTAATCTCGGATCATAATTGAGGGTTGAATAATAATAATATTATATTACATTATATTATGCGGTAATGATATATAAAATTGTAATAGTTGGGAAAGCAATAACGAAAATTCGTCCACCCCTATACAACAGTGCCGCCCGGGGCTGCGTCATCCCCATCACCATTATGGACGTCCCTGACGAAGATTCCGACGATTCGATATTGTAACCCGAGTTGAATGTACGGCCTCAGAGTGTGCACCTATACAATATAGTATTACATTATATTATTATAGTGGAGAGGATCTCAGATCGAGATAACACTCTGTGGCTGCAGTGTCTGCGTGTTGAAAATATACAACAAAATATTATGTGCATACCGACCGTTTAGTGGATACGGCGGTCGTGGTCGATACGGGTATATAACAATTTAGTTCTTATCGTAATAATAATATTACTGTTGTTGTCATAATATGATTTTTGGGTCGATAACGAACAACGATTGATTTGCCGACCAAATCGCGTCTCTAAGTCTCTTGTCAGGCGGCAATTGCGACCTGTGACAAAAAAAAAAACCCGGCAGACATTCGTGTTTTGTGTTCTTTAGTACCTAGCGAATACGTTCCCGCATTCGCTTGGACGGGAGAGTGCCTGTATACTCATAAAATAATATCGAAATTAGATCAAAAACTATTGATTTACAAATTACAGGCACATATATTATAAATTATTACACTAGAAGAGATCCCTTTTTGAATAATTTCTGATATTTTTTCAAGAATTCGTATGTTACAACAATATACCTAAGTGACAAAAAAAAAACGACGAACCAGGTATTGTACGTCCGTCTTAAACAGAATACTTTCGTTATTTTATATTTTAAGGAATTAAGTCGAAATGGTGGGATACTTTAGGGGCCAAAATATTGGGTCATGCACCGTAATAAAATAGTTTATACAGTCTAAAAATAACCACAAAGTCTTAAAAAGTCTTAAATTTAAGTATAGAATTTCGTACATAAAATTTTAGTAAATTATGTATTCTGGAGGTTTGAAGCAATTTGACACGTCTTATTTTTAACTCAGTAACACTCGGATATTTATCACCAGGATTAACAACTTTACTGTGTTTTCGCACTTTGAGACGTGCGTCTCAAATAATGTCTGTTAATCCTTTTTAGCATTTGAGACTGTTGTACATGCGCTATATTCGAGAGTACTTAAATGACATTTTTATTTTAGTTCTAGAGTCACAAAAAAAAAAAAAACATCTTGAATAAATGACTTGACTTTTGTAAGTAAACAAAATTAAAAATTAAATAATGTCTACTATAACGTGGCACTTTAAATTGTAAAATATAATCATATAATATTGTAATACTATGGCCTGGAATGCTTAAAATTTAAGGTTATGCAAATTTATTAGAAAAAAAACAGGAATTACTACAAAAATATAGTGCACATTTGTACGAAATGAACGATTTCGAAAACAAAACGAAATTTTAACCAATGAATATTCTAAACTTTAAAAACTACCCACAATAGTCATATGATTTTTCTAATGGATTTATAACCATTAAAATATTATGAAAAACATGATTAAATGTGTTTATTAATTGTTATTTAAAACCAATGATAAACATAATTAAACAATACTTGTAAGAGTACCCATTAAAATTTTTTATGATTTATGTGTATGAGTACCCATTAACATTTTTTCATAGTTTATTGTTAAATAATATAACGTATACATATTATATAGATTAAAAAATATAAACATTACTCAATACCACGAAGATATTAATTTATTTACAATGCAATACTCTTAAATTTATGTTGTACTTATGGTTATTGTTTAATTATTTTCAAAAATGTTCGAAAAGTTACTTTTTATTTGGTTAATAAGTAAAAGCATAAAACTATCAGACATAACAAGAATATAAAAAAGACAACCGTCAGTGTAGTATTTTTATGGAAAGTCTATAAGTAGATTTAATATAATTATAAAATATAATAACATAATGCGTTTCTTTGTGGTATCGTTTGGGGGGTGAAGTGACTTTAAAGAAATTACCAATTATCGTAACATCGTTATTTTTTAACACTGTAATAAGAACCGCGTTGGCTTTGGAGAGGGTTCTGTATGATATATTTTATAATAATATAATCGTAAAATATAACTCCGAAGGCTTTTCCGGCCTTTATTTATTCGCGTGGCTTTTCTTCATAATTAAGTGTAAATTAACCAGACTGTAATAGCGTAATGATTTTAATGTTCTAATAATATTTCACTGCTTAAAATATATTAGGTACGTCGTTTATAGGTAGTTGAGAATGGGCGCGATGGCCTATCTCGGGATCTATATAGCAAAATACAGCTGAAGAGAGTGGATGATTTTGGTAACCTTATTTGGTTTTAGGACAAACCTGATAGTAACACGTCATGTTAAAAATTGATATCTAATAGCTGGTACCTGTATAATTATAAATTATGATAAATTATAAGCTGTCCGACTTTTTAAGCGATTTGTGCATATCAATGCCAAATTAATAATCTGAAATGATTAGAGTTATGAAATTTCTAACCTTTAAATTAGGTATCCTAATTTGGGCCAGAATATGTATCAGTAAAATTAGTTTTAACTTGAAATGTGTTCATTACCAATATTTGTACTTATGCAGCTCATGGATAGTTGTTTTGGTTTCAAAATATCAAATATTTTCTGTTCATTCTTCCTTATAAATAATAATTATAATTAGTCGTAACAATAAGTATAAACTAGTAATAGTAACTCATTCAAAAAACATACAAATTACTGATCAGTAATCACACATTATAAATAAGTGGTATACACAAATATGACTAAATTAAAAATAGTGCACATATAAAATTTAATATTATAATAAGTATATAAACACGTATATAAGTATATATGATATGTTTTCATTGAGCCAATAATCACATTCAAAATAAACTGAATTTAAAAGATTGACACTTTTGTGACCTGACAAATGTTTAATGATAATATCTATAAAATAATATCTAAGTATCTATTAGTTCATAATAATAACTTATTATGACGTGAAATAATTGGTAGATCATATTGAACAATATGGTAACCATAGTTTGGTAGCTGATATACAAACTCTTTCATTATAATTGTATTATAATAGGGCTGTGAGTGAACACTAAACTTTTTTTCCAATAATATGGATAAAAAAAAATTGTTTACACATTTGTATGGAATAATATACATAAAAAACTACATTTCTTAGTTTAAGAACATAATTAATCAAGTTATTTGAGGGGGGGGGGGTGACATAGATAATAGTTAAGGGTTTTAAGCATCTACGTTGCGGTTTTGGAGATGTGTACCTAATTGTATTTCATCTATATGGATATAATATGGTTGAATAATATTATGTTATAGGTATACCTATCTCTAGAAAAACTGATACCTATATTAAAATATATTACAATTTCGCGATATCATCCCTTCTTAATATATATTATTCCCACCCAAAAGAAACGGTCGCACCTTCATGACCTTTTAGTGTAAAAATGATTTAATGACTCGCGGCGAACAACAACATCTACGACACGGTATTTTAAATAAGCGACTCCGCGGGGGAGAGGGCCGCCCGAATTGACGTCCGTATATAATACACGCGTGAATCGCGCGCACGTCGAAATGGCATAATAATAATAATAATAATAACAATAATAATGATAACAATATATAATATTATATTATGTGCCCTCGTGTACACACGCGTCGGTCGACGGTTGCGAGAAGCCCCGGTGGTCGGGTGGTGAATTTCGATCGCTCGGCGCCTTGGGGTGCAAAAACCATGAATATTATAATATATTACATAATATTCATGATGCGAAGTCCTGGTCGGGAAAGCCGAAAGATATCGTCACGGTGACGTACCGTTCGATTCACGGATATAAGCGTATCTATTTTATATATAGTAACTGTAATAAGTCAAAGCATTTCGAAAAGCCTAAAAAAGTAGGGATCCCTCAACATAATATATTTTCCAGGGAAATACTGCACGATCGACGGAACGTATTATTAGATCATAGAGACCTTATATTTACCTATACTCGTATGGACCCGGCCTGTATTATTATTACTGACATCAAAGTCACCAGACACTGCAGCGGTGGAGGTAAAATTAGTTTTTCTTGGCGGTGCCGCCGTATTCCGGTAAACATAGTGGCGTGTATCAAAAAAAAAAAAATCGTGTTCCTCAAATAATTTTTGGTGACCTACCCCTCATAATAATACAGCTATACCGATCCATATAATGTCACGTATTTTCATTCCATCAATATCCATCCAACCTTATATTTTAAGGTGCAGACAATACTTAGACTCTATGCCACTGGCGGTAAATAATTTACACGATTATTGTGATGGAGGACTCATTTTGACCCCCCACCCCCGATTCGCGATCACAGTTAAATTAATTTATATTTTACAGTTAAAAACACTACTATAGAGTACAGACTACCGTCGAATCCGATTTGAACTCATATAGCTGATCTATAGATTTATCATATATTTATATATCTACATGGTGATCTTATGTCTCTGTACGCGGGGTTTTAACGATGATGGATCGACGTTATGGAATTTTGAAGAAACGAAAAATACGTGTTTCTCAATTATTAACAGTGTTAACGATTTTCGTTGCAACAGACAATTTTTTTTTAACAATTTCAAAATTTTTAAACGTGGAATAGTGTACTAATAGCAAAATCAATTGTATTTTTTAATGGATTCTGGTAAATATATATTTTTTTTAAATATTGATAGGCAAATAATTCATTTTGGCAATCGGTCAAGCAGTTTCAAAGCCAACCAGTGACAACGATTTTTCGCTTTATATAATATATAGATTATATAATATTAGCTGACACGGCATTGGTTATCGGTAGGTTTTCGTGATTTTTCAACTCCTTTTGGTTGGATGGCACTGTGATGAAAGCTTGTCTTTTTAAGTGCAAATTATATTATATTTTAATTTGTATAGTCATCTCGACCGGCGTTCTCGTTGATTTGCTTGTGGTTATGCGAGTATAGTATCTATATTATCAGGTAGGCAATCCACTAATTGTATAATTTAACTCTAAAGTATCAAAAAATGCAAAAAATCGGTCCACCGAAACAGTTGTTCGAACTCGATACATTATGTACTAAAGTATAAAATACACTGCAGGCTTATAATAATAATATTTATTATTATTATTAAAACCAATAGGAACCGTTCATAAACAACAATTTCTGTCGTAATTTGATAACCTCCCCGGGTCAGGTATCTTGTTTACCTTTTTCCTTGACAAAATGTAGCCTATCTTTCTCCCCAAGGTCTAATCCGTCTCTGCATCAATTTCCAATCGGATGAACGGTTTTAGAAATACATTAAGGCCATAGGCATATGGAAACATTTTTGTATTTTACATGCATTATAGAGTATATGGTATAAATGTACCTATTATTGTACCATACCCACCTACATAATACAGAGGAGTGCCTCGTGCAATTATTGCCGACGAGTGGCGGTATAGAGGTGTGGGTCGCGGGGGCGACTTATACGATAATTAATGGCGCGCAAAGGGCCACTGCTCGGCGTTCTTTTCGCCGACAGACGAAAACATCACACCGGCAACAATAATAATAATTAGTCGACGGGCGGACGAGAGTGAGATAGGGACTGCGGGCATCGGCGCAGTGGGGCGGCTTGAGAGATATTCGAACTTCTCGCGGGCTCTCCTTCCTCTCGCCGACGCGTTCCATTACCTACGACAGCGGTCGAGGAGGCTGGGGGGGGGTCGGTTTTACGGTCCCAGGAAACGTGAAACTAATAAACCTGTATAATTGCACCGCCACCGCCGCCGCTTCAGCCACACGCGGGTCCCGATGGCGGCTCTCGGATTTCCTGCAGGACGGCGTCACCGGAAGCCAAAGGATTTTTGGCTTCGACGCGACGCGAGCGTTCGCTTCCGCATTCCTGAAAACTTATCGCGTCGCGGGTTCACGACAAAGCGCATTGTCGGGTATCCCGTGACGTGTCCATATTTAGGTACCTCGTATGTTATATAATATGTACATCTACGTACTACCAGCTCTAAAGTGTCATTTCCGTCGTATATACATCATAATATTATTGCAGAAATGTCGGAGCATCCGACTTTTATCTATATTGGTCGTCGTCAATAATGCTCTGAGATATTATAAAAATCGATACGGTCAAACTCCGAATGACTGGGTACCTATTTAGTATAATATTATAGTTTGAACTTTTACTAACAAAAATCGAGTATGTTATACGGTAAAAGTCACGTAGTCTAGATTATATGTATAAATATCCCTTATAGTACAGGTATAATATTATTAGCTATTAAAAATATGTTATGTCATATTATTATTATTATTATGTTTTTAAAATTTTTTATTATGTTCAGATTTCGTTTGTAAATACAGTTTAAATTAAAAAATGTTTAGTTAAATGTATTTTATAAAAGTACAACCATAATAATAGAACAATCAAGCCAACTTGTAATTATATATAATCGTCAATAGGTATGTATTACCTATTTGTTTTATTAATTTTAAATGTATTGATAAAATAAAATAAGAATGTTATTTTCAAATACTATAATATCATCAGCATTTGATTTGAAAATGTTGTATTTTAATACGGTTTTTTATTTTGACATTAACCCCCACAGTTTTTCTTAAGATTTAAGATTTATCGTTTGTAGCTACCTATATATATATATATATCAAATAAAAATAAACATTCGACGCGTGACTTAATTAATTTTTATATCTTTGAATTCACCATTCATCAATCGGCAAAACCCAGAAATTTACCGACAATTATCTGTGTAAATTCTATACTAGCAAAAACACACTCCGTGTAAAAAAAAAATCGCTAAGTATAAAAATAAAATGGTTCTAAAAGTTAGATTTTTAGATTAGATTAGAAAGCAAGAAATGTTTTTCGTGAATCGTGTTGCCCGCTGTATAATTATATAGTCCGACAGTTTAGTCTGTGTTTTGCCTATGTGGTGTCGTCGGATGGCTTACAGATATTAGTAATTTTACCGTTACACTATTGTTACAATATATACGCCGCGTGTTTTTTGTAGTTTTCCATTTTGCATACTCACTCGCCGCAATTACATTATCACGCCAGCATGTCACCCCACCGACCAGCCGGAACCCGATGCCTAAAATAATTATAATATAATATTATTATCGTTTTCGCGAATACGCATAACACAGCCATAATAATATTGTTATTATTAATATTATTAAAATACACCTCTGATGACGTATAGAGCGGCATTACGGGACAGTGACACTATTACACGGTCGTCGCTTTGCCTAAGAAACAGCACGTCCGGAACGTACAATAGGTATAAATATTGTTATTATTATTATTATTATCGTATCGAACTAGCTGACCTAACTCATCGCGACGACAACGGAAACAAACGCCGAAAACACGACAGCGTCGGTAAATGTTCTTATTCTTTTTTTTTATTTTTTACATAATAATATATGATAAATAATAATACGCGTGCACAATATGACGGGAGGGGGACGGGATTGACAGATATTATTACTGCGTCGTGTCGTATGGCACGCTCGTTTACGATGAACCGCGTGGAAATATCGTATTAGAAAATGATTTGAAGTAGTTCTCATTAGCCGTTTTGTTTAGCAAAACTGCACGTGTTCGTCTCACTCTGTATATTATAGCTAAACGTATATGGCATACGACGACGAAATAATAATGATACGTCCGGATGCGAGTGTGAGCTGTGAACAAACGACCCGGTGTCAAAAAACGCGCACCGCAGTTATTAATTATACCAGCAGAGTCGTATATACTTACACACACACACACACACACACGCACCTTCAACTATTTTGTCTTTTAACCGTCGTAACATATATAGGTGCGTAGAAACTAAAAATAAAAATGCCGAGACGGGCAGGCTAACTACTCGTCTAGTGCGATCGCCCCGACTTGTTAAGCCCACGCCGCCTATACGGCTTACCTTCGTCGGTGATTTATATTTTCGTAGATGAAATTATTGCACCGAGAATATTATTATTTACTTAATACTATTATTATTATTGTTATTATACGTTTAACCCCGCAGTAAGTTAATAGGCGTATGGTAATAAATTGTAGGGATATAATGTAACGCGTATTATGCTCAACAGCTGCGGAGAACCGTTTGGGTAATGTGAGTACCTTGATGCGAGTGATTAATAAAATATGCATAGAATCGTGTCCTTATGTATCCTATACGATTTAACTGTCATTTAGGCATCAGCCGAGCCTTTTTAGTCGATTCCGGACTTTGGCAGAGAGTTAGTAGTGCAGTATTATATTATTATAATACGATACTAAACGAGTGCAGCTAAACTATTTCATATGCTTGACTTGAATAATAAATATTATCGCGAATCTTATTTTCGACAATTATTTAAACATGCACTCGTATAATTGAAAATTTATGTAAATCACATTTCGTCATCGATTACAACTGTATAATATTTTATTTTAAACAAACAACAAAAGCAATCAATTTTGAAATTTAAACATAATTGCTGTTTACATACACAAATACCTAGTTTTAAAAGAAAAATATGATCTATTAGTTTAAAAGTACAAAATCGCGTATTTTGATTACATCTGGTAAGAGCTGAAGTTATCTATTTTAGTAATTACACATTATATTTTTGCATCAAAACACTGATAAATTATTGAGTTAATAAATTAATTAACCCGTAGGATCTGACATAAATTATTATCTAAAACTTTGTGATATTAATGCCAAAATACAAATTAACATTTATTTTAACGATCGTTCACTATATAGTTAACTGTTTACTATATTAAATGGTGTTATAAGTTACCCTTATGACGTGTTTAATGTCAAGTATTATGTGTGTAGCAAACGTATAATGAAACAGATTTTACTTAATAATAATATGCTATTAGAAAAAGTTATATCAATTTAGGAAATTGTGTTGGCGTACAAAATATTATGAAGCAGATTCGATTGGAAAATTAAAATATTGAAATTACTGACGCCATCTAGTAGCGGAATACTTTTGAATTTTATTTTTGGTTTCGACATTGCCGTGGATAAAATTGTTAAGAGTTAATTTCCCGTGATCTATAAAATATCATATTAATTTGAGTTGGTTATCCTAAAATAAAAATTATTTATTAATAATATTATGTTTGAATGCTTATAATATGTTTTTAGTAAATATACTAATACAATTACAACATATACAACCAACTTAAGGAAAGCATATTATGTTATGAAAGTATATTTGGAATAACAACGTGTTGATGTGATAGAAATTTAATTTAATCAAATTTACCTGTGGTAAAACGTAATTGCATATTATTATAATAGTTTATAGTTTTTAAAGCATCTTTTTTTTTATTTTGACGAAAGTACAATTAATCATGTTTAAAACGATAGTGAAGTCAGAATTTGCCATTTTGCGGTCTCACTTGTAGTTCTGAAGTTAAAGCTAATTGAAAACATATTTTATTATAGTATTTTCATTAGCATTTGGCGTGGTGACTTGCTGCGTCCGCTCAAACAATCGAAAACTTCCTTCGACTATTATTGTTATTTAAAACCACCTTGCAGGGTGAATCTCCGACTAAATAGCCATAACTTCAAAACTAAGTCCGACCATCAAACTCTGACCTCACCGTCGTTTTTAGCATGCTTAACTACATATAACGTAAAAAAAAAGAAAAATAGTGTCTGGTAAAACAGAAATAGGTATACCGTGTTTTCTATGCAGATAACATTTTTTTTTAAATAAATCTCGGTACCCATAGACACCCAAGGTTTAAGTACTACGTGTCAATTCTGCAGATAAACGAAAATATATAATACTGTTGTTCAATAGCTTCTTATACAAGGTCTTTTAGAGACATTCTTATACATAATTTATTATGTAGATAATATATATAGTATAATAGTGCCGACTGGCTACCTTCAGTCTCTGATACACACAATATTATTCATATTGAAATTTTTCGAGATTATTTAAAGACTAGCATATTATTGTACGCATTGTTCTAAAAAATATCGCTCAACCGATGTCTCGGTTTACGGTTATGGGTGGGGGAGGGTTATCGATCACATATTTTTCGCACAGTTTAATATCGTTTCGGCCGATCGGTGTTGTCCGGTCACGTTTACGAGCACTTCTCGGCAATACCTATATATCGTCGCGCATTGATATCTCCACCGCAGTCAGTCGCCGTCCGGTTAAAAAGTTATCACATCGCGTAATATAACCACAACCTATGTCCTATGCGCACAACCGTTTGCATTGTGTTATGTGTTATAGGTATATGCCTACACTGTAATATCATATATACGTGTAGCTCACACGATCGCTCATGACTTTCCTCCGCGGCGGACTGCAGGACCTCGGCAGGACACCGATTTTACACCCATTGTTACGCTGCTCCGAGCTCCACAAATAATATAATAATAGTATAGTGTACGGGATACTG
Organism: Nasonovia ribisnigri; assembly: GCA_027563435.1. Taxonomy (NCBI): domain Eukaryota; kingdom Metazoa; phylum Arthropoda; class Insecta; order Hemiptera; family Aphididae; genus Nasonovia; species Nasonovia ribisnigri. The sequence goes on from JANEHU010000553.1 coordinate 28,251, forward strand.
GTGCTCGTTTAATAACCGACTGTTACAGGTGTCATCTTCGGCCATATGGGTGTGGCCACTGTTTGCCGTCGACCGTAAACTATATTATACGTAGGTATCTATATCATATACTAATATCGTCTGAGGGATAAAGTACAATAATAATAACAATATTATTATTATATGTTTGTCGAGAGTTATATCGCGATAACAATGGAATCGTATAATATAGCGTATAAATGAAACGAATAGAGACGCCTACAAACCATAATCCGGTTACGAACGATTGGATTATAACTGCCCACGCGCTATGAAGTACGTAAAGGTACATAAAGTATTGTAGGTACCTACTGTAGTTGTTACCTAATATTATTTTTCTGATCGAAAAGTCGTCAAAACTAAAGTAGGGAAATATTTTTATCTTGGATCGTGTTTAAAAAAAAGAAAATATAATTTCATACTGTAAAGCTCAAAATGTTATCTAATATATAATATACAATATATTCAATATTGTATATATAGTTAGTTGAAACTCACGACTTCACGAGTCATAAGTTATGACAATGTAACGTTTAAATTATACTTTTAAAAAGGATCATATTATACTATATATTATTATATACAATACACATGGTTGGGATTAAAACTTCAGTTGGATATATTATCTGTCACAAGTTTAAAAGTACGACGATAGGTTGAAAATATGATTTAAAATTACTCTGTCATCTTCATACATAAATAAATACTACTTTATATGGTTACTCCAAAGTCCAAATACAATACCGTATTATAATAATAATTCATAAATGCTCTGAAAATAATATCATATCGTGTTTGTTCAGTTGAGTTAACTTGTTTTGTTAAAAATAAGTTTTAAAATAACAACGATAATAATATAATATAACATAATCTGTATATATACATATATATTATACAAGCCAAATACCACTCATTCGTCAGAACAAAAACTACAAAGCATTCGAACTTGCAATTTGGAATAGTGGTTCCTCTAATGATCTAGATGTGCAATAAAAAAGGACTTTATTCATATTTTAAAGAGATTGTTGAACGGGAATATTTAAATTCACGGTGGAAATTGAAATTTTTTTTGTCTATAAATGGTTGCCATTGATCACTAGATCAGGTACAAACATGCATCAACGCTACTATGGCCTCACTATATTGTCTTAACATAAAATGTATGTAGTGTAGCTTATACTAAAAAACTTGTAAAATTAATTTTACGAAAATCTCAGAGTTTGTTTTTAGAAATGTCGGAAAAGTTTAGAGAGTAAGACGTAATTTAAACCACGTTAAAAATATACCAAGTGCTAATAATCCAACTCGCGGTTGCCAATCTATAGGCCAAATTATTTCAGCGCAAAGTTTGGTACACTGACGCCGATTTATACGTTAACTGAGGTACACTAAAACAGAAATACACCTATAATACAGCGTATATTGCATATTATATACTATATAGGATTTGTCACAAAAAAAACTACACACGGCCAAAGCCAAGTATTAGTCAGACAGTATGATATATAATAATAATTTCAATAGTGATTATAAAGATTTAAATAATAAATTAACATTATAATATAATCAATAATGTAATAAGTTGGTAGTAATTTTCGTCTTGTGCTGATCAATTAATTAAACAGAAACTAATGTAATATATTGTAATGTATAATAATGTATACATATAATGTAATATATAATGTACCGCTACTACCTAAGAATTATACATTTATCTATATTAAAAACCTAATGCTTAAATGTAGAGTTTAATACACTTTCGGATTTTTCGACTTCATTTTATTCAACTTATATTTTATAGGTCGTAAAATCTGTAACCTAACGTTTTATGATGAGTTTTTATTATTTATGTACTTTATTTTTTAAAGTTTCTCAACGTGTAAATAATTTCGATATCTTCTATTATATTTTATTTACTAATATCGTTATTGATCTTTGATTTTCAAAAACCTGAAAAATTCTAAACATAAAAAGAATGTTTGAAACTATTCCTACGTGTGGGGTACCTCACCATTATATTATTCTGAATAAAATATGTCGCCGAGTATAGTTGTACATTTTCAACGGGTTATATGACAACAATTGACCGTGCAGCTGTTAAATAATATAGATCGAATGACATTAAAAAAAAAAAATGTATTCTATTGTTTTGAAAATTTGTACATAAATAAAAAATATGTATACACGTGCGTGGTGTAACGTAATGCATAGTCACAAAATATATCAGTCGTACGATCGTTTTTTGTGTTGAATATTATTATTATTATTATTATCATCATCGTCGTCACCATCGTGTTGGTGCTTTGAGAGGACGTGTTGACTCAACGACAACAGCTGCTGTTGTGTTCGCGTGCCAAACATTCTTGGACACCGTCGACCGGGCCGGATTTATTTGTAAACGGCTTTCTAGCTGACGTCTGGCCGGTGGAAACGCTCCGGAAAAACGGGCGGGAAAACAACCAAAACGAAAATAAACCAAAAAATAAAACCTGACTTAATAATTATATAATATACAACGATTTCCTCGACGGCCGTCTGTAATAATATGTCGTCCCGTCTGTCGTTTGTTCTTATACAATTTCTGTCACGACCCACCACACGCGGTCAGCCTCGTAAATATAACATATTATACGAGCGTGGTACTTAAGCCACGAGAAAAATAAGAAACGTCAAGAAGTGTGTGGCGAGGATACGCCTCCGGAGCAAATTGGATACAGAAACGGCTGTCCTCGGAAAGATGCTGATTAACGGACGTAAATAATTGTTTACCGGGTGTTTTTATTTTTATTTTTGACAAATTGCCGCCGCCAACAGTATACTGACGCGGTCTTGACTAACTTTGCCGTCTTAATTAGATATGGAGCAGAGAGAGAGAGAGACAGAGACCAAGTGACGGAGAAACATATATAGCTAGACTAATATACACTAGACCACAACACACTAAAATACAATAATATAATATTGTATGTAGGACGGTACAATGTCACTCGTCACCGCCGTCCGAAAAATTAGGGGCAAAATAATTTGTTCACCAAAATCAACATAAATTGTTTGTTTTTACAAGTCTATAAAACTAATTTGATGACTCAGAAACAAACCGTACAGGGAGTAGGGACCCATATTATCGTTAATTATAGTATCACAAGTATCTACCTCCTACACAAGAGTATAGGCACATAAAAGTTGCCATGACTTGTTTGAAAAAAATAATGTTATGATAAGTCATGAAATAACATTATTGGTTTACTTTTGTTACACAGATGATTCGATAACTTTGGCGATACGCATCAACTCATTTTACAACAGGAGAAACGTGAAATAAATGTAGTTACTTTGTGCAATATTTCGAGGAAAAAAATGTTATAAATATTATAAATCCTAAAAATTGTTTACTACAATTGTATTGACTTCTTTTTTTATTTTAGAGGATTTACAGATTTCTGCTGTTGGCACAGTTGGTGGGTAAGGCATTTTGTAAGAAAAATGCGGTACTTTTGTCCCGAGCAAAGAATTTCAAGAGTGGCAAGTGACCGCTCGCCCCTTACAGTAAGTTATAACACTGCCGCCACAGATTATATCATTATAGAGTGTGCGTATTGTATAGGTCCGTACAGACAGGTCGTGACACGAAAACGCATTATCGCCGCCGTCATTCTCGCGGCTTATAATAATTAAACGCGGTATACGTTAATCGATATTAGCCTCATTACCGCTACCGCGAGACACCTTTATTCCGGTGAGTTTTCGTGTGAAAATCATTAGTCTCGCGGCACTGACTGATCGTCTCCCGATTGGATTGTAAATTTGAAACGCACCGAACGATTATTATTATATTATATTTTATATAGATACTACTACAGCACACCACCGATTTATAACAGGCGTAATTGGCGTACCTACACATACATTTTGTATTTGGTTGTGTTGGGAATAGGAAAAAATGTCAACCTAGGTACCTGCACATTAAAAGAATAAATAACAAAATAAAGGTAATATAATATAATTATCTAAAATAGTGTATCTATAAATACTTAAATTTGAATTTAAATAATTTAAGTACAAACTTATAGTATATAATATTATATTAGATTATTACATGGGAAATATAACAATTCAAATAACACTGAGAACACTATTTTATACAATTTAAAAAAAAGACCTATGTGGATTATTTGACCCCCACATCCGCTCCCCCTTGTATACGCCCCTGACACGCGTTACGACGACGTCTGCCAATAGGCTCGTCGGCGTTCGTTTGGAAATCGTTTTGTGCGACAAGTATGCGTATGACGATCGGCATTTGCCAATTAGGATTTTGAGAAAAACGCAGTCTATAGTAAAACTACAAAATCCGTTTGGCGTAAAAATTATAAAATAAATATTATAATAATATGGAACCTGGTGCCTGGGGGTATTGATATGAGACTAACGTCTGTGTAATATTCGGTTTGTTTTCAAACATATAGCTGATACAATAACTACGTGCGATGATCCTCGATTTTGATACACCGATGCGTTTTCCACGACTTAACAAAATTAAATTACAATTTTAAACTATATTATTTTGGGTTGCAACCTGTAAAAAATCTACTGGATTGAGGTGTTGTGCTATGTTTATGAGATTTTAGAATTAATTTACAATCTTTCTTAATTATTTTGATTATATAGAGAATTCTGAATCATGGAGTTTTTTTCTTCGTCGAGAGCTTCTTCTCGACTGCTCGGTAATCCGGCTCTTGCCATGGGGGATTCTTGTCGTCTTTTGAAATGTGCCAGTCTTATTGTTTTAAAAATGACCGTTTGATGAAATCGAAAAAGATAAAAAGAGTTACTATTACCTATAAGGACTGTCGCAAGTCGTACCTTAGTATAATATAATATAATATGTATAATGTTTATAGTTTTTTTTTCCCGAAGGACGCGCCGACTCGCCAGGTCACAACACACGAACCATACGCGTAGGTAATGATATTCCCGGGACGGATACTTGTGCACCGAGAATTCCCAGTCACACGTTCTATAAGCCTCTGTGTGTGTGTGTGTGTGTGTGTGTGTGTGTGTGTGTGTGTGTGTGTGTGTGTGTGTGTGTGTGTGTGGTGTGTGTGAGCTCACAACCGTCGCGGGACCGGTCGTCGGCGGCAACCAATGACCCAGCACGGTCGTTTATCTTATTCACCCGAGACGGACACCTTACACGGTCGTCTTTGCGCGGATTTTGCATAAAATTCACTCTCGCCGTCGTCGTCCGCTTTCCACGTAGGTATAACCGTACCCTTCGCCGCCACTCGTTTCCAGCCCCTTCTGCTGCTGCTTCTGCAGAGACCTTCGCGCGACGTACGACCGATTTCGTCTGCCGACGTTATATTATTATTATTATTATACGCTGCGGGAGGCGTTAGTGCGAGCGAGCGTGTGCATAGTGTGTGTGTGTCGGCGGATTCTTCCCTCCTCGAGTTTTTACATTTTATTTTTGCGACAGACATTCGACGACGACGGGACACCGAAACGTGCGACACAGCAGCGGAATCTACCCCGGCGTTTATCATAATATATATATATATAGTTGTATACATACACAGTTATATCATTGTAAAAATCGGTCGTTATTTTACTTCTAATTCACATTATGCAATCGTTGTTGTCATTACGAAAGGTAAGGCGTAGGTATAATACGAAAAAAAAGCTACTACGTTTCTTTTAATAATATGTACAAATAAACTTCCCGTCCACGACTAAACCGAAGACGTCACGCGAAAACGTGTACGCGGCAACGATTATTATTATTATTATTATTATACATGTGTCTGTCGATTAGCCAGACCTCGTCTTATCTCTACGACACATCTCATCAGTTACCAGCTAGTTATTATATTGTACCGAATTCAAATAACGAAAAACGCTGATGGAAAAAGAAAACAACGTATAATTACGTTGATATATGTGAAGTAAAAATAAAACTTTAGATGACGGCCGAATAAGAAAAACTAGATTCAATCATGGAGATAAAAACTACTCGTTGTATCTCATGAAATTGAAAAAAAAACTAAAGAAACTATAAAGATTTATATAACGGATCGGATCTACACAGTTAGATAGCATTTTAATGATTGTATACGTTTCAAAACCTTATTCACTATACTTTCCAAACTCCTAAACATTGTTTGAAATGTAAATTGAAAAAAAATTATATAATATATATTTAATTCGATGGATCAATAGCGATAATGGGTTCTTTTATTGAGGAACTGTACATGTTCTATACTTCTATATATTATGTTCCAAATAAAATAGCATTTTAAATATTGTAGTCATAACATTTTACCTTTATATTACGATATTTATGAAAAGTCTTTTTTTATATTTTTTAGAAAGAAATAGTTGCACACACTGAAAATGATTTTATTTTTCACGATAAGCGTATTAGTATGATTTTAGCACGAGTTGGCTGATAAAAAGACCCCACCCAGCGGTGACACATTTATATAGCTTGATATGACGATAACTTGATTGAAAAATATTCATGTTTTCATTTTAAAATGTTTATATTAATAAACAAAATATGTAATACTATAAATCATAACATATTTGTAGGTTTAAATTTGAATTTAATGTTATAAGGGAAACCATTTGTACAGTCTTCAAAGATTTTAAGATAGAATATCGCACAATGTATAATAATATAGAAGTCAGCATTAAAAAAAAAAAACTTCATAATAAGTTTGAGATATTATAGTTTAGTGCAAATATACACTTTGAACAAATTGTGGTAAACCATTCGATTTATTAGTATCTAGATTAGATACCACAGAAAAATAAAATAAATGATATATACATTTTAAATGTAAAAATGTGAAATTACTGAGTACTACTAGCTGTAGTGAAACGAGGGACTTAAAAGAGGGCGATAAAAGAAGGGAAACGAAAAAAATAATCGTAAAAAAAACAATAAATACAGAAAATGTACAATCGGGTTACGGGTTAGAACATTATTAGAAAAAAAAGTGCCCGAGTTGAATATATAAAAAAAAAATGGGTGTAACGCTAGGGGTGACATTTCGATATTCATTTTAATTTCAAATGTATTTCAGCAGTAACTTTATACAAAAAAATATATCATTCATCTATAAAATTGAGCTGTCAGAGCAAATTAAATCAAATACGGTGATAAAAAAATCTGACGAAAATCTACTTAGTGTAATGATATTATTACGATTGGTTCACTATTTATATTTTATTTTGTTATCGAACAGCGTTGATTGCTGAAAATAAATCATACATTGTTATTTATAATATTATTATGTTTTTTACTTTTCTCGTTTTAACTTAAACATTAAATTATAAAACGTTATTAGTATTAAATTATAATTACGTTTATGGTTTATCAGATTTCCTCCATTTATCCCGTCTACAGTGTCCTTGTGATGTACCCGATTATGCTGATAAGAATAAAAAATAAAGAATAAAAAATGGTTTAATTTATACAAAAATAATATACAAAAATATTGTTTATTTTTCATGAATATACGTAGGTACTTCAAACTTTTTTAATACCATTGTCGTCGAAACTTTTCACGTGGCAAACGTATTTCTGTTCGTATAAATAGACCGCACGACGAAACAAAATAAACTCATACTTTTCATGTAAATACAGGTAAGGCAACCCGTGCGAAATTGTCAGAACGGTACAAAATCGTCTTATACAATAAACCCCGCAGACATGTACAGTTACGTAGGTACCTGTTTATTTTTCAAAGGGCCTGACTGACATTTTTGAGATAAAGTACGTATCATAGTTACCCTACGGCGTGCAGCATCTCGGAAGACGGATGATGATGATATTATGTATAGCAATAAAACGTTTATTAAAATTTTTAAATTCTCCGCAGAGTTTTATGATTGCGCACTATATGTCTGCATGTTCGTATCTGGACATTTAAATAATATTATGCGTCGTCGAATGGGCTGTAGCAGACACACAATTATTACGTATCGTACTGCTGTCATATACGGTATTTTATTTACACAGAAAACTTATTTATTTTAGCTGTTATATAATTATCGTATATGTACTTACCTATTATTATTTCGTACAACATAAAATAATTACACGCGTCATGGATGTAATAATGATAATAATAACGTTACAATGGTGATGTTATTATTATAATATTATTGTATTTCGTAGGATTTGTTTCTTTTTGCGCCGACCGCAAGTTTTTAAAATGACGTATAGGTACCATATGGTTTATCCGTTTCGCCGTGTGAAATAGACCGCATCGGGAAACCACATTACGTCGAAAACTCTAACTGGATGTAGCATTAAATTTCGTACATTATAATATAGAGTGGCCTAATTGTCTGGGGAGCTAGAAACCGACGACGACCAGGTGCGCCGAAGACATATTTAATCTGCCAGACCGAATGAACGCCATTACACTATCCATATATATATATTATATATAACACGTTCAATAGTTTTGAGTGTGTAACTATACTGTGGAAATACACTGGCGAATAAATCCCCTCAAGCCGAGTTTGGAAGCATAGTTGTACATATATAACATTTTATTATTATCTATACGCATAGCCAATATTATGATTATAATTGGTAATTATCAGCAATCGGTAAACACTCATATGTAATATATGGTATTTATTTAGACTAAATACTATATTGTTTAGATCATAGACATAAACTAGTATTGGTTCGCCTAAAAATGTTTGATGATAATTATTTAATAAAACGTCGCATTTTTCGCATTAAATAAATTATAGATAATAATTTATAGGTGGCAGTTATACATTGTAATAGTCTTATCAGTATATGACGTAATATCGGGATGAGTGCCGTACCTTCATACGATTTTTGCTCAGAAGGGGTATTTATATTTTTTGCTTCATTCGTTTAAAATATTAATTTATAATTAAGTCATATACATTTTTCACCACTCTTTTATTTCAAGCCTCATTACTAATAGTAAAAATGCCAACTAGTTATTAGTCAATCTAAATAAGTTATCATCTCAAATTCCACTTCCCACGTGAGCCCAGAAAACGCTGAAATGTAAATGGTGCCGAGACCTTTTGGACGAATGGGTATATAATAAAATTTCTCATTACCACGAAGTTCCATCAATGGATGTATTCTCCTCTTAGTCCACTTCAACTCACCAATACTGACTTATACTTATTGTAAAAAAAATACATTTACAGATCGTATAGTAAATATTTTAAGCAGAAAAAAAAATATATATCTAATTTAATAATCAGTTTTGCATTTTGATAATATTATTACTCATAATTCATATAACGTACTACTGTTAATATTTCGTTGGTGGCTATATTATGGTAACGAATAGCCACGTTAAATCAAAAATCAGAGGGCAGAGGCTCGCTAGATCCATGCCAAGTTAGCCGCTGTCGTGTCTTCAGGAAAAGAAAAAAAGTCTCGTTTTCGTATTGAACGTAGAGGAATATTATGAAAATCAAATATTTTGAACATGTTCATCGGGTTTTTTCTGCAAACTTAACAATCGAAACGATTAAAAATTCCTTATAATATGCATTTTTACTATCTATCGCATCGTTCAATTTTTTTTCATACTAAGGTACTTTCTTTTAGATTTGCAGGAAAAACAAATATTTAGAACCCTAAATTTATGTTTAACTACATTCTACAAAATAAAAAATATGGACGGCATGCAGCGTCATGTTCAAATGTAATAAAAAGTGTAGATCACTGTAGTTTTAGTAAAAAAAAAGAAGTTTCCAAAAAAAAAAATAGTATAATACTTTCATAAAAATCCGATTAAAATGTAATCTATAATAATATGTAATAATATTCAAATTTCACACAAATTCTGTTTTTTTTTCAATTTCAACACAATATTATAAACAACCCGCAGGTAGGTATACTCTACTACTCTCATAAATTTACTCCCTCTCAAAAATTTTTATTGGTTATCAAACGACAAAATTAATAATTATACAATTTTAGGTCGGCCCGATATCGGGACGTCGTGTTCTACGAATTTGATGAGTGTTCGGCGACCATACAAAGACCGTTCGCCATATCTATATAATATTATGTGTAGAATAGAATAGAACATAATAATAATAATAATAATATTGTACATCCGAATGGACGTTTTGCGCTTTTGACATTTTGTCGCGGTGCAGTGACGCGGAATTCGATGAATACATTAACTCTTGCTGGAGGGGGGGGGGACGGTGATAAAATAATAAAGTGCGTGTACGCTCGTTAATCGCGCAATAAAGTACGTGCGTTAATATGACACGGCGGCCTAGGGGTGGGTCATATTCACGGGGAGGGTTGCTCGGCAAAATATATATAATATCGACTCGTGTATATTATTGTGTATATTGTTTACAATATATAAATACATATTAACATACATATACATGGATATTATATACATATATACAAATAATATGTTACAGGAACGATCGCCTCATTTTACATAATTATAATATATTATATACATCGTTATTGAACAGTGACCGCTGTCCGTCTGTCGACCGGCAACTGCAACGATCACTGTGTTACATTCACGGACGCACTACCGAGCTTTTCGAGGCAAATTGGAAATTGTGATCAAATACCGAAAACTAGAGAAGTTTTCAAGTTTCGCGCAGGATAATTGCAGTCGACTGACTACAAAATGACGCGTACACCCGATTTCCACCGTTGATTAATTATTATATTCTAGTTTTGGTTTTGTATGGGTATTATAAAATTGTTATCGTACGAACGTATCTGCAGCTCCTCTGCGTAAAACATTAATTGGTCAATACTGCTCGTCTGTCCGTCACTTTTTCCAACAATATACGAATTCGGTTGACCGTGCGCCTGACTATATTTACCTATACTTTGCAGTTTGCGTATCCGCCATGATAGTCACAATAATTGTTTTTATTGTTATGATTATGATTATTATAATATGTAGACTATAATATATAGTTGAAAATGGGGTGGCCTTTGTTTTCCCCTCTAAATCGTTCCGGAAACTATATTATTATAATATGACGAAAATTATACACACGAAAAACAACGATCGACCGCAGAAACAAACGGTTAAACGGGAAACTTATTATTATTATAATATACCGTCATGGTATGACTTTAATATGCGTATTGTACACCCCTGTTGTAAATAATAACGTTTTGGAAGTAACTCAAATCCAGTGCTGGTACCTATATGGATTTCATTGGATGAAGTATAAAAATATTACACTGTACCTATGAAATACAAATTTAAAGCAGTATACACATAACCTTATATGGTATGTATGGATATTGGACGGTGAATATTGTACTTTGACGAATCAAAATAGAACCGTAATTAACATTTTAGTTTGATATTAATCTTGAATCATAAACTATACAAGTTTGAGTCAACATCAAGCCACTTTTCATATTTTACATGGGAAAAATTATATATTTACAATGATTATATATATTTTTTAATATTCGAGTTAATAATACAACAGTTAAATATAAATAAAATCAATAATATGCAAAAAAAAATCTATGGACTATTGTACTATAAATTCTAAATGTTTATCATTGAAAAACCTGTAACATTACTTATTGGTTCATAAACGTTTTTTTTTAGTTTTTGCTTCAAATTAAATTGGTTGATATTACCTGTTGTCAACATGATATTACGACCATAGACAATAATTAATCAAAATATTAAATCGTATATTATTCTAAGTTGAAAGTAGTAACTTGTATGCTCAGGAAACACCATCAGAAAATCAATTAAATTATAATTTGTGGGTTAACATAACATAAACGTCATAAAACCATACGTCTTCACCCATTAATCTTGCATAGTTTGCATAAAATTATTAATGCTTAGTTACTGTACTAAAATAGGTACGTAGGTAACTAAAATCTAGTTTTATGTACCTATACAGAAAGTGCGTTTTATTTCGTTAAAAATGCAGAGATCGTTTTATTTCATGTTGTAGCTATACATTAAATATAATTTGACTGCGCCTAAGTAATGAATGCCTTCATACAATATTAGTCATGTTATTCAACTCGATAAATACTTATGTATACATAACCTATAGGTACTCCGATCGAAATAACGTTGTATTGTTCATTGTTAACCTGAGTTAATACTGAGCATAATACGGTTTTCATTTCAACAGAAAATAATTAGTTGCATGCCAGTTGTAGGTACCTATAAAATATTAGTTATTACAACAAAGAAAAACAATTACAAGCAAATGCAGTTTGTTTACAACGGATTGTTGTGATAACGGTCTAAACAAACCCAACGTTTGCATTTTCCGCAGTTGATAAAATGCAAAATGATGAAATTATTAATTGCACGAGGAACTCCGTCATATGATATAATATTCATTCACGACAACTATAAACAATACGAAGTACCTACCTAGGGAGTATATTATTATATAATATTTTCAATCTACGCATGACGATTATTTATTATTCATTGAAACGACCCGACGACGATATTCAGTTTGGATTCATTATTGTATAATATTGTCGGTGCAATAATTGAGGTCTATAATACTTGTTGTTAGATTCTCGATTCCATCAAAGCAGATGGGTTAGGTCAGATCTATAAAATACGAATATTTTTTATACATAATACTATTATTATTATTTAAAACAATACACCGTCGTAGTGGCGTATACGTGATTTGTACCTATACATTGAAATAATGAATAACAAGATAAATGTAATAATATATCATTTTATTTCAAAACTACAAAAAATGAATCCAGGGGCGTCAATCGAGGTATGCATACGCATAAGATTGTATTTTGGCCTAAATACAATTTATTTTTACTAATGTATTATTAAATTATTTAAACGAAATATAAAAAAATGTTTGGTTTATATTAAATATTTTATGTGTAGTTGAGGATTTCAGGATTTGTTTTATATTATATACTATTTATGAACTATTTAGGTAATATTATAATACTATTTATATACTATTTTATAAAATCTTAAAAAAAGGATTATGGGGATCCGACCACAAATTCCCGCTTTTATAATATGCCCCTGCACCGCAGTTAATTTTCGGTCGTTCGTAAATTTAGTACCACAATTGTGTGCTATCGACTTCAAACCGGTGCCGATAATTTGCAACTGATATGTAACAATTTGCAACGCAAATTTTGAAATTTCTCGATGTCTAACAAGTAGCGTAAGTTGACCTAACTTACTAAAACTTTTTTCAACTGCTTTAAAAATGTGGCAATATTTTGTAAGCTAATTGTAAATAATCGAAAGCCAGTTTTTCGTAAATTTAATAATATATTATTATGTAAATATATACCTATTTTTTTTCGTTGGTAAATTTCACAAGTTTATGAGCCTGCAGAAATAGATTTTAGGTTATAATGTTTTAAAAATTTTTTAGCAAATTCTAATAGGTAACCAATTTGAAATTAGCTTGCGATATGTTGGCGCATCATTCACACCGATCAGATAATGACAACATTATAGTATTATAGTCTTGGAGCCAACTTTACAGACAACATTTCTCGTCTGCTCGTGTAATATAATAATATGATAACTACGACTTTCGTTATCTATTGTATGATATTAGGATGAGAGAGGGAAGAAAAACGTGTTACGACGTCGTTTCGCGAGTCGCTACCGATAACGGAGTCGTAAAAATAGTGGTCTGCCACCGCCGGCAGAGTATAACAACATAGAAATATTGTATAACATTACGATACTATTGTATTGTTGTTGTGACGGTTGCATCGGTGCATCATCGCGATAGGTATCTGTCGCGCGTTTAAAAAATATAATCGGTCTGCGCGCTCGTGTGGCGGTCACACGAATATAGAGGCCGTGTTATCTGAACGGCTGGCGCCGGGCGAGGTGAATAAAAAATGAAAAAAATAAAATAAAAAAAAGGAAGAGGAAAACCCGCGCTCGGATGTCGAGACAACGAGAACCCGTTATCGGGGTTGGGGCGTGAGAGTAAAAAAAAAATCAAAAAAAAATCTAACGCCTTTCGCGAGCGGTTATCTGCGGCGCTGGGCGCGCGAAAGAAAAATAACCGCTAAGCTAACCGAAAAATAATACTGCTCCGGGACGTAAACAACTAAATCCCCCGGCCGGAGTGGTTTTTCTTCTCGCGCGCCGTAACGACTTTTCCACCCCCCCCCCCACCCCCTATCCCCCGAACCCGTCTCTTTTTTTTTTTTTACAAATAAATATACGTACCTCTTTCGTATATAATATAGTATATGTACATGCGTAAACGCCCGTGCGAGTATCTCTCTAGATCGTCGGGGAGTGAGGGGGTGGGGAGGGGGTTACTCATTTATTTACACTGCGGTATCCTGCGCAGACGACGTTAAAGCCCCCGAAGAACAAAAACCTATGGCGCGACGTGGTTATTAGAGTGAAATTTGCGCGCGAGGGTAAATATAATAAAATATATAGGTATCGTGGAAAACGACTGCATCGCCCGGCGGCGGCCGAAATCATTTTTTCTTTCACCCTTTACACCCCCCGCATCGCGCGTTTTTGTATTTTATAATAATATAACATTATACGTTCCTGACAGAAAAAAAAAAAAAAAAGGAGAGTAAAGAAATATAACTGCGGCAGTGCGCCGGATATTAAAACCCGTGTACACATTATTATCATCGTACGCCGCGAGACGTACAACAAGCGCAGGTAACTCTATACGGATTTTTTTTCGTCGGATTTCCGAGTGTACGGCGGCGTTATATTATTAATGTATAGGAACAGTGTAGCAGGAGCAATAAAAAGCCAAATCAATCGCATCGCGAATATTGTACACTCCGAGTCACATCTCACGTTCTATATACGCATATCGAGCGACATTATAAGCGATTTTTGCAGCGAGTCGTCAACACCGACGGAAAACCAAACACATAACTCGATAAACGAATTTATACCGTGTATTTTTATACGAATACTTTCCAGATGCATCTTTACATATATCTTGAGCAAGTCGATGATTCTCTAACTTGCAAAAATATAATACTGTCATCTTGAAAAGTATTAACGTTTTTGAAAATATAATTTTTTTTCCATTTTTCAAAATAATTGTTAAACAACGTTTTTGAAAGAATAAAAAAATATTTTTTTTTAATTTTTTATCGTTATGGTATTTTATACGTACAGTTTTCCGAAACTTTTGTTGTCTGTTATGTTAAAAACCGAATTTTGAACGCGTACCCGGTTAATTTGTGGTATACAGTAAATTTTTAAAGTTTTTGCTGAGCTGAATGTAGTGATACTAGATGTGTTTTACAAATCAAAACTTTAAATACTTACAAGTCATAACTGATTTGTTATTTTCAATTATTATACACCGGCGTTTTCAGAACAACATTCAGCTTCGAAATAAGAAACTAAAAACTAATATGGCAAATTTAACACCTTAAAAAAAAACAAATACTATGAAATAGTACAAAATATAATATTTTTGTTTCTAAAATCTTGAACAATAATTACTTAATAATATTATGTAAAATTATATTTCAAAAAATATAATCATTTTCGAGAAAAAGAACGTGACCTTTAACTTAATCACTCTGTAGACTTCATTGTATATACCATAATGTATTATACGATGTATACCTTCTACAATATATTATTATCACATCAAAGTTATAAAAATAATATCCACATAATCCATATAATAATATGTTTGTGAGTAGTTTTGGACTTTTTTCTAAAGACGGTGTTCACAAAATACCGTCAAAGTCATCGTTATTTTGAAGCTATAAATTATTAAATGTTATGGACTTTTTCATATGTTTATTTATTTATTTTTTTGCGTGAGCTGATCATAACCAACACTTTTAAAACACCGCCGTCAATAAGTTTTTTTTTTTTTAATCTTATAAATACTTGAAAACACAGGTAAGTTGCATTAGCCACCACCCACCCTCAACAAGTTTGATATTTGAGAAAAAGTTTTAAAATATATTACATTTAACCAGTCCTGGAAAATAAGACCCTCGGTATCGTGATGTACCCAAATAGCCTATATAAAACGCCGTGTAACGATTATTTTTGTACTCCTACTTTTGAGTCATCAGCAAACAGTAACTTAAATAAAAACGATTTAAAGTATCTACATCAGTAATACACCTATTACCTAAGACAATATTATTCGGCAATCATTTCGATTGATTATTCAAAGTTACTAAAAAAAAATATCATCTTTCATCATATTAGGTACCTACCTAATATTGTTTATTTATTTTTTCATTGTACAGTCGAACGTGGTTAACTCGAAGTTGAAGCAATCGGACAAAAAGTTCAAGTTATTCAAAACCCAAGTTATCCAAGGATAATTTTACTATAACAAATTAGAGCGACCGGAGAAAAAGTTCGAAGTATCGACGATTTCGAATTAGAGTAGTTCGAGTTGACCAAGTTCAACTATAATAGGTAATAAATTAAATATATATTGTGTTTATAAATTTATTTATTTTTTTGCTATAATCGATGTCATTATTCATAATATAAACAATATTGTTAACCGCTTATATTATAGTATTATTCATAATGTTATAAATATTAAAATCTTGTGGTGGTGATATTTGTTAATGTTATACTTTAAGTCGGTGAATATAATATTACCATGCGTCGTATTATTAGTATTATATTATTCATTACAGTAATACCATTTACCTACCATATAATACGCATAATTCAGTCCCTGACGACTGAAAAGGATTATATAAGAGGCACAAGGTTAGTATGCCTTAAAATGGAATATGACCTAATTTCTTGCATGAATTCGATTAACCTACTTTATTAAATACATAATTATATTATGGCGTATAACTTATAAAGAGTAATATTTGTATATTATTAATTTAAAATTAAAAAAAAAAAGAAACAGTGCTTTAAAACCAAAACACGTTGAAATGCACCCACGGTCAAAAGTTATACAACTTCAAATGTCCAAACAATACGTCACTGTAACACCAAAAACCAGCAGGTAATTTCTTTCTCTATTCGTTGGTCGGTCTCGCATATGCACTTCATTTTCGTTTCGGCTTTTGATAACACTCTGACATATAAAACAAACGTCAAGAAATTGAAACGCTTTATCTTAGTATACATTACGTCAGTGCGTCAAAAACAGTTTTACGAGTTTCAGAAAATGTATCAAAATATCGATACAATTAAGAGAAATATTAATTCAATCTACCGCTATAATCATCGTCCGTCGATTAAAATTACTCTGCACGTGAATGGTGGTAGGAAATACTATCATAATATTATAAAACAGTTAACAGATACCACGCAGCCGTATCTCAATAATTCTTTGGATTAAAATGTCATTCAAACTACCATCTACAAAAACAATTTATAACGATCGAATGTCAATTTACAGTGTCTAATATTGTAATAATATATCATATGTTATATAATATCGTGGAACATTATAAATTACGGTCGGGCCGGCGGCATAATCAAATATTATACTGTAACGCGTGAACGGTGCGGCAATTCTATTCAATGTGGACATATTTAAATTGCAAAGCGATACGATCGACGTGGGACTTCGCGGTTGCCCTGGATTTGTCCCGACACGATGACGTTCACGCAGTTGATAAGGTCGGGTTGATATTGTTTCGGTGTGAATAGGGTTGTCGGATTAACTGCAGCATATTATAATATATTATATTACACTTAGACATAATTATGCTGGTCATGAGCTTCGACCTATGTATAATAATAATATTATAATATCAATACCACACCAATAATTATTTATTATTTATCAACTGCTTTATAATATTATAGACACAACGTATTATATTCTGAGCGGAGCGATGAATGTATTGATTTTACAATGATGTGTGTTTTTTTTTATTTTTGTGCCTGTCATCACGTTTTAGGACAGTAAAAATGCTTCGATTTTCTTCAATAGTACCTTTTCTGATAGGAAAGTGAATCTAGTTGGTACTTTGGGGGGTCAAAAGTAAACATTTTCCAGTAGTTTTCAAAAGTACCGTGAAAAACAAATGGAAAATTAAGGAAAAAACGGGAATTTTTATGCAACATTGATTTTCGATAAAATCGATTTTGGTTTTTGGTGTAAGTCTAAAAAAAATGACGGTAAATACATGAAATTTTTACTGAATGTTTATATAAGCAGTTTCTATATACCATACCGTTTTCAAAATATTTTGACTTATTTTGAGCTGTTTACAGACATTTTAAATTTCCAATCTTTTTGGTTTTTTTTTTTTTAAAAATCAATAACATTTTATTTATTCGTTAAAAATTCTTGAAAATGTAATAGAATGCTCCTAATATATTGTTTCAAAGGCACATGAAAAATATTAAAAATCTGTAGTCACAATTTTTTTTTTAAGCATTTAAAGTTGAAATTTTGACAAATTACGTAAAAATGACGAAAATTTGCAAATTATTTGGAGTTAGAAATTCATAAAAATTTTTTTTTTTAAATCTAAGGTTTTAAATTTTAACACAAGATTTAACGTAAGTTTTTCTACTTTTATCAAAAATAAAATATCTAAAAGCAATTAAAAATAAATTTTTATGAGTGTTTTAAGTTCATAATTTTACAACATAGGATATTCACTCGATTTCTCATGTAGCGTTTTTCTTATTTGGTTGTAATTCAAAAACGAATAATTGTAGATGCATGAAAATTTCACTAAATGTTTATATTCTCATTTTCTATACACCATTCAATTTTGAAAATATTTTGATTTGTTTTGAGCTGTTTACAGACATTTTTAGTTTTCAATTTTTTTAGTTTTTTTTTTTATAATTGTCAATAAAATTTTATTTGGTGGGCCAAAAAGTCTGAAAATTTAATACAAGCTTTCTTATATATTGTTACAACATCAGTTGAAAAATTTTAAAAATACATAGGCACGATTTTTTTTTATAAGCATTTAAAGTTCGAATTTTGACAAAATTTGTCAAAATCTCGAAAATTATAAATCATTGTAATTAAAAAATTATAAAATGTTCAGTTTTTATAACTAAGTGTTGAAAATTTAAAAATAAAATTCTCATAAATAAATCATACTGTAACCAAAAAATCTAAAAAATATATCAACACATTTATTTTTTACAGACATTTTAATTTCAAATTTAGACAAAATTTCATATTTAAACCAAGAATAATGATTTTAGTTATTTTGATATAATTTAAAAATATTATTTGTTGGTATATGAAACTTTTAGAATATATTGTTATATTTTATATACACGCAATGGCATTTTAAAATATAATTTTTTTGAGAAAAATGAATTTAACCAACTATAGTAAATACTAATGCCTATAATACTAAAATTAATTAGTTTATTCACAATAATATCATCAAATATATTTAGACTTAGTAAGATATTATAGACTGACTGACCGTCTTCGCTCAGAATCGTTTTCTTATTCAATGATATTATATCATTGGATTAAAATCTAACACAATCCATTACAG
>JANEHU010000554.1:0-82233 GCA_027563435.1 Nasonovia ribisnigri
TATAATTATTTTTCTCAATTGCTTATCAGATAACATCTTTGATAATAACATGAAGTCGAATATTATTATCACAAACTTCAATAATACCAATATTGTTCTATGATAATACATTATACATTATAGAAGTCTGTGATTATTATTTAACACAAAATTGAAACTAACTATTCAAAAATAAGATACAAGTCATAGTTAAAAATGTATAGTATAAAATATTATCTGCATACGTATAATCAATACTATGATAACATAATATTAGATGTTGGACGTAACACATTGGTATCAAAAAATTTCAATTTTCACCATGTGTTGTAAATTGGAATAAAAGTTAATATTAGCTTAAAATCTAAAATCCTTTATGTCTGAAAAGGGCCCCCTAAATATCATAATGGGGCCCTTTTGGGGGTGCGGTGCACCCCCAGCACCCCCGCTAGTTGCGGCACTGGTTCAAACTTAAATCACAAGTCGGCACGGGTTAACCTTATCTGATCGAACCAAAACTTTTTGTAGTTCGTTTTTATACATATAGGCACAAAATTAGGGGGTGAGACCAAACATATTTTAAAATCAAAAATTAAGGAACACCCTAATGTATATAGATAACCAAATTTATTAATTTATAAAAGACTTAAAATAAAAATAAAAAAAAATATTTTATGGTAATAAAAAGCGTAACTTTCCAGTAAACTTTCTATTTCTGACCGAAAAATAATTTGAAAAATTTGAAAAAATGTTTATGGCAATAATTAGTTCAAAACGAGTCAAAATAGTTTGAATATTTTACATTTTCAAATATTTGGTAGAAATTTCAAGTGTCTAAGGTTATTAGTTTTTGAGCGACGCCAAAAAAATTAGTTAAATTTTGCGTAAAAATTACCATTTTTTTTTTTGTTTTTCCCGACGCTTTCTAAAACTACTGATATTTTCAATTTTTAACTGTTAAAAGTGATGATGCTGATATCGAAAATTGGAGCATTTTTACTACTCCAAATGTAGATTACAGAAAAAACACACATCATGTATAATATCGCTTCTCTAAGAATCTAAAAAGTATGTAAAACATTGTTGATTTGATTAGCTGTAATTTTTTTTAAAAATTATAATTGGAAATAATTTTAAAGTAGGTACTTAGTAAATACTACAGTAAATTATTGTATACCTAATTAGAAATAAAATAATTTTATCGCAATGTATATAGGCCGCAGTTCAAAATCTTTTTCTAAATCAGTATGGACCTTTGAGGTCCAATCATCATGATTCATGAGCCACACCGACCCTGAATAATACTGGTCCAGGGTCCTTATTATTTACTCGTACGGTCTTCCGCTTAAACCTATTTCCTTTTTATATACCATCTGCCGCCTGTTATTGTATGGGAAAATAATAAATACATGTCATATGGTTCATACTGTGCGCACACTACGTAACTATACGAGACACGTTTTACGTACACTTATTTCTTTTCCGACCCGAACCCGTTCTTAACCAGAAAAGTATTAACTTTTTTCCAAAATTTTTTTTTTTTAAATTTTAGTTTCTTATTTTTCTACATTTGTACACATTTCTAAAATTTTCACCCTTATATTTATTAGGTAAACCACTATCAACTTTAGTTTTTCAAATGACAACCCATACAAAAATTGTAATAAACTAACAAAGTTATTTTTTTTATGAATTATCACGTTTAAATTTTCATTTTACGTTAATCCGTTAACGAGATACAGCTCCTCAAAGTTGGGTGGTTATGAGAGGTGTTTGTGTATAAATGTGTAATACTAAAGACAGTTGTAGGTAGTAGGTACCTACCGCAACAATTAAGATTTTTATGCCCAACTGCCCAAGAGTAATAAATATTACACAATTGAAATAAGTATAGTAAGGACATTTTATGCACATAGTGTAGCGTATATGTCCGTCCAGCAGGGTTTCATGCATTTCACCCCATACGTTATTGCAGCACTGGTCATAACTATGTAGTGTTTTCCGTTTTTAAAGACCAGAAGTTAAATGTAATAAAATCGATATCGTTCAATCCAAGGTTTGATAATCATTGAACTTTGTACCTATACGGGCTAGAACACACACACTGTGGCGGTAGCAATAAAATGCACCCGGAAACAATTTATTGTTTTATATAAATATATATCAATATATCAATGATAACACAATCGTTCTGAGGACGTAATTTTGCGTAGAAAGAGTAGGGGGCAGTTGTCCGAAAAATGATAAGGTAGTTTATACCACAATACCATACCAGCATATACCAGCATATTACAGTGACACCAATTTGAAAAAACATCGTACAGTGATGCCATGCTAGCGGCACTCGTCTCTATTATCTATGTATGATCTGAAGTCTGAACCTACGGTTCCACGCACCAACATGATGTTAGAGCCATGGTTACCAATATTATGAAAAACGGTTCCAAGACTATGGCGGGATACGCTACGCGGGGTCGGCTTGTTTACCATTCCCTATTTCACGTATGCCTCGACCGTATGCCATTTTAAGACAATTACTCCTATAATAGGACTAATAGGAGTCTTATTTTATTTTAATCCATAATCATATACAAGAAACATTATTTAGATTCTTTAATGTTCTTGTTTGTAGTTTACATATATAATTTCAATTTTAAGTCGCTCGCTATCTATAATGTGAATCTTAATTGTGCAATTTAATGTTTGCAAAACACATCTATTCGATTATGGTTGAAAAGAAGAAGATATTACAATAGATAACAAGATAATTTAATACAAGAAGTAGGTATGTACAAATATTATACTTAATAAAATATTACAACAATATTATGACTACCTAATTATATTTATATTTTAACAAATGTTCAAATTGTTTACCATTTTCGGATAAACAAAAAGATAAACGCTTCAATACTTCAGATGATGTAGCTTTTTTTATCATTGAAGCTTGAATATTTTTGCAACATTCTTTAATTTTTGTTTTTAGCTCTTCTACATTATTTATTTCATGTTTGTATACTTCATTTTTTAGATGACCCCAAAAAAAAAAGTCAAGAACACTCAAATCAGGAGAACGTGGTGGCCATTGAATTGTTGGACTATGGGTTCCAAACCAGTTATTTCCATATATTTTTTGTAAGTATTCACGTACGACCAAAGTATTGTGTGCAGGTGCACCATCTTGCTGCCAAATTAAATCCATACGTTGTTTAAGCGGAATGTTTTCTAACAAAATTGGCAAATCATTTTTTAAAAAATTAACATATTTATTTCCATTAAGGTTGCCTTCAAAAAAATATGGACCAACTAAAAACTCCTCAGTTATTCCACACCATACATTCACTCCCCAGCGGACTTGACTTTTGGTTTCATTAATCCAGTGAGGATTTGAATCATTCCAACGGTGATTGTTATGATGGTTTACTGTACCATTATTGTGAAATCTTGCTTCATCAGTCCAAAGAATCTTTTTTAACAAATATGGATCTTTCTCTAATTTTACTACAATGTGTGCAACAAAATTAAGACGTCTTTCATAGTCACTTGATTGCAGTTTTTGAACCGAAGAAGCCAAGTATGCATGATATTTATATTTTTTAGCAATTCTTTGAACAGATGAATATGACATGTTCAGTTCATCTAAAATTTTAATTGTGGAATTAACTTTTATTTTTTTATTTAATTAAATAGAAATACCTGCTACAACTCGCAAGGATATATGGGGATTTTCAATGAACTTGGCTAAAACTGCATAGGAATTATCGTTATTGATGACTGTATGGACTCTACGTTTTGTCCTTGTGAAGCTTCCAACATCATGTAGATTTTTATACAAATAAGGAAACAGCGAATGTGCTGGAACACATTATTCAGGATACCGATTTTTATATAATCTATACATTAAAACATTGGATTTATAAACATTTTTTTTTCAAAAATACACATATTTTATACTCTTGTGTAAATCAAAGCTGGGCACTAATTAGTTAGTTTTAAATCATAATGACTTGGTAACTTAAACGAGTTGAGTTGAATGTGTAAAATAATCTAGTATAACTCGTTAAAAAAAAAAAATAAAACTAGGTTTTTTTGTTATTCCAATTAGTATTTTTACCAAACTAACTTCTTACTAAGTTAGAACTTTGGAAGATTTCAGAAACCAATTTATATTCAAACTTGGTAAGTTTTTGTATTAAGGGGTCCGGTGCCAGTTTTTCAAATTGTCCTTAATTCTATAAAATTTGAAAATTATATTTATTCTGGGTGTAATAGAAAGATATGACTAATGAAATAACTTGTATTTTAATAAATATTTTTCATTTTTTTTTTTTGTTTGATTCTACAGAACAGGATCATTATTCCCGTAGAGCGTATTTCTGTGTACAAAATTACATTGGTACCGAGTGCCTTAAAGTAACTTAACTAGTTGAAAAAAAATAATCAACTTGCCCAGATTTTATTTAATTAAAATAAACATTAGTTTATATGAACCTTACTGCTGCTCTAGAATTTTTTCCTGTTTCAATGTAGCAATTCAACATGTTGATTTTTTCTTCGTTAGTATACATTATAATTGTGTATTTAGTTATAAAATTAAGAAAAAAATTATAATTTTGTAATTTAATAAATAAACAATGAATATCTTATGTATTGTTACTAACAAACTAAATGCCTCTTTCAGACTATAGATATGTTTCAATACTTTTGTAATTGTTTTGGACTTTGGTATACATATATATTTTTATATATGTATACATATAATATTTTGGATTTTCCTAATTGTACTATAATATTGATGGGTATCCTTAATCTTTAGATAATAGATAATATAATATTATGTTGGTTTTTCCTTATTATTTGTAAGTCCATGTACATATACAGAGTGAATTTTTACAAATACAATAGTAGAAAACCTTATAAATTATAAGAAATTACTTGATTAATATAAAATATAATTAATAAATGCATTATTACCTTGTCATTTTTAAATAAAAAATTAAATTATAAATGAGTTTTCCTTTGGTATTAAAAAAAAAAAAAATATGTATTATAAATATGTATTAGTCATCAAATAAACTATAATTTATTTTATATAGAAAATTCTGTATACATCTTGTTTACTATAATTGTACATGTTTCTACCCTCCATAGTTTGATAATAAAGATAACTGTATCGTTGTAACACAGACATCAGTTTCATTTTAAACTGTATGTGAGGATTATCGTTTTATTTTACCATCGTCCATCAGTTTAATTTTTTTTCGAAAATGTCAGTTACTTCGACTGATAGCAAGTTAGCAGATCACAAGTATGTGTTGGGACGTTACTTGTACTATAAAACACTGTCTAAAGATCTGCTGAAATGCAATGAGGAAAATGAACAGGTAATTATTTTATTTTAAATATCTAAAAAATTATAATGATACAAAATACTAAAAAAAATATAACTGTCTGAATAACAGCTATGAATATATGTATAAGAAATATATTTTAATATTACATTTTTTAGAAACTTCAAAAAATTGTATGCTTTTGAAGTTTTAATGAGTGGTTCATAAAAAAAGAATCACTATGTAGTCTTGTCTGCATAGTCTAATGCACTTTTTATAGTCATATAAAAATGTGTGTTGCCTTCTCTTACTTAAAGGGCTGAAATTTTTTATTATTTTAGGAGCTGCATACAACTAAAAATAAATTGGAGCTCAAAAATTTAGAACTTAATGATGCGCTGAGTCATTTAGAAGAAAAAACAAAAGAGATTGAAGACATGAAGGTTGAAATGGTAACTATACAAAATAAATCATCTTGTTCATAGTTATTTACATACAATTATTATGAATTATTAATAAAATATATTTATGTATATTAATAATTTAGCAAAATTTGAAAACTGGTATCGACAAAATAAAAAAAACGTATGAACATGTTGAAGAGGAAAATAAAATTTTTTCAAGTGAAATCATTGATTTGAAATCACAATTGGTAAGTTATAAATACAATTGATATACGTAATTAAGCAATTAATCATATTATGTTTTTATACATAAAGGAAGAAATGTCTTTATCAAATAAGGCAAAATTATTGGCTCTTGAATGTATGAAAAATGATACCAAAAAACTCCAAGTGGTCCAAACTGCAGATGATAAAGTTAGCGCACATATAGAAGATTTAGGAAAAGTATGTATATTTATAATATATTCTGATCTGTAAATAAAATAAAATAGGCATAATATAGCTATACATATCGATATCATATTTGTATGATTGCATGAACCTATTTGACAATATTCATGATAAATATGTATTTGTACTATTGCATAATTTTACTAGTGCGATTCTTGGTGGTGTCCCAAACATTCTAATTTGATAAAAATTAGTAAGAAATTAATGATAAAAACAATAAACGACAAAGTTGAAGTGGATATGGCTCTGAAACGACAAAAGTATTGGTGTAGAGATGGACAGGTAATTTATTCTTTTATTGATGATCATTAGACAAATTACTTTTGTCTGTGTAGCATCCTCTTAATATTTATACTGGGTGATTCCTTAGAGAATAGTTTTTTTAATAAATACATAAAAACTTTTTAGATAAGGTGTTGCGTGTTTGATAGAAAGACAGGAGCGGACAAGCACACGGAACCACCAGATTGTTGGGTTGAATACACCACCAACCAAGAAGGATTAATTGACTAAGAGAAAGGAGTGTAATCTTTTTCTCCCTTCTTTCTAATTAGGCCCCAATTGAGTAGCAGCTCTATTTTACTGACTTCACTCATTATGGAACCTTTCACTGCAGCATCAGTATACTTTATTACATCTGCAAGTAAATAAAGAGTCTGTATCATAAAGTGCATTTGCGTGTTCGCCATATATTCCCTAGCGCGTAGGGAATATCGCCGCCTACATTATATAACTATACAAATTTAATCGATAGTCTTAGCGTACTAGATCCAAAAAAATGGCCTACTTCCGATAATGATGAACTTGATGAAATCGAAAATATTACATTTGGAGATGATAAAATACGTCACTTGTGTCGTCACTTTCAATTAAATAAAGAAAATGATATTGTTCAGGGTTTTCAAATATTCAAACTGGAAGGAGGAAAAGAAGATGTTCCAGACGACTTACAAATACTTTTTAAAACTGTAACGACTATTCCGATATCTACAAGTGAGTGTGAGCGAAATTTTAGCTCAATGAATGAAATTTTAACACCCCTCAGATCTTCATTAAATATTAGTACAGTCTCTGCACTTTTATTTATTAATTGTGTTGGCCCTCCACTCACTGAATTTCGTCCTGAAAAATATGTACGGTCATGGTTAGCCAAAGGTGGACATTCTGCTGATGACAATGCAAGTCGCAAACGTGACAAAAAAATTGACGACAAATATTCAGCATTATGGAAATTATTATAAACTATGTATTCAATTTGAATTGTAAATTTTTTAAGCTTAAAATTACTTGTATTATTTATTTTTATTATATTTTATATTATTATTATCTATTTAACTAATTATATTGTATATTGTAAAGTAAAAACGAATTAAAATAATTAAAATTAAAAATTGATCCGCATATTAATTTTATAAACGTTCCGGTTCGTAAAATTTTCCATTTCGAGCACTGCTAACAGTCAATACAATTATCATATATTAATAAACAGTATTATCAGTTTCTTCATCATCTGCATATTTTGTATCGCTATAATCGCCACTTGAGTTGTATTCAATATTTAGGACATTCACGTTGTATAAATTTCCAGCCAATTTAAATAACTCTAGCAGCGCCGGATTGAGAGTTTTCGGCCCACCGAGATTTTATATTTCTATCGCCCCCGAAAACACCTATGGTCACATGAGCATAGCACCATACATGGATTTGGTCTGGACTTCCTTTATTTAGCCATGCTGAAAAACCATTATACTGTCCACGCATGTTACTCGCACCATCAGTCGAACTTCCAACACATTTTGTAACATCCAAGTTCATATCTTCCAATACTTTACATAATAGATCACATAGATTTTTACCAGTACCACATTTACAGTTCACTAATGCTATTAAACGTTCTTGTACGTCATCTGTAACAAATCTAACAACAATAGCTAATTGGTCATGAACGTTTATATCCTGTGTTGAATCAATTTGAACACTAAAAAATTCAGATTTCTTAATAATTTCTGAAAGGTTTTTCTTTAATTAAACACTAATTGCATCTATAACATAATCTGCAGTAGTTTTTGATAAAAAGGTAACAAATTTACCAGGACGTCCAGCATGTACAGCTTCTTTTCTGGATTCATACAACTTCTGACTTTGCATAACTGCCTTGTCTACATGTTCTTTTAACAATGGGTCATATTTTGCTAATAATAATATAATTTCTAAGAAATTTCCATGGTCTAGTGATAAATCATTTAAAGTATAAGCAGCTTCTGCATTTTTTGCGCCCCTGTAACTGAGTCCACGTTTTCCAATTAATTTGATTGTATCAATAAGTCTTTGCAAAACTGATCTTCTTCTTTCATTTTCAAATTGTCTGACAGTATCAAGTCTTGATCGGATATCATTGGAGTTTATAAAAAGTAAAAATGCTTCACTACTATTTTCATGACTAACGGATTTTTCATGTTCTTTAATTCGAGTATATGGGTTAGTACTTGAAAGTGCGGAACATCCTACTGTGAAGCGGTTGTCTTCTTTTCCAAAAGCCAAACAGAAAGAACAAAACAATGTATTATTTTCTTTACAGTAACTTAACCACTCTCTCTTAAATGCAACATTGTTGTGTACACGGTAGTATACTTTATTTGGGTTGAATAAAATATTTTCAAACGGTTGTATAGGATGAGATTTAAAAAAGTTGTGTAGGTTTTTACCTTCAGGTTTCTTAAAAATATTAATATCAATTATTTCTGTTGAAACAACCATTTCATTATCTGTGTCAGTAATCTAAAACAGAACAATAAATTCCTAAGTTAAGTTCTCCCAACATAAATTGTTCAGTGTAAGAGCAATTTGAAAGACTAATTTTCTTAAAATTAAGAAACAAAATAAAATATTAAATTAATTTATACTATTATACTGTACCGATGAGTTATCAAGTAGTGGCAAGTTACCAGTGGATACAGATTCCATTTCATCATCTACCAATTGTCTACTTTCTATTTCCTGACATTCCTGTAAAATTGATTTTGATAAATTATCTAGTTTTGATTCCTTATTATCTGTGTCAGTAATCTAAAACAGAACAATAAATTCCTAAGTTAAGTTCTCCCAACATAAATTGTTCAGTGTAAGAGCAATTTGAAAGTTACATTACTAAAACAAAAAATGTAATTAAATGTATTTATACGAAATACGAACCGTGGGTAAAAGAGATTCTTGAATTTGAGAAATCTGTGCATTTTGAGACTTTAACTCAATGATTTTTGATTTTTCATTGGAATCTGAAGATGAAGATGAAATCATGCTTTCATTAACTGTATTTTGAAAAAAATATAATAAATTATTATAATTTTATAAATAATAAATAAAAACTATTTACTATACCTACTGGCTAGTGGCTACTATATTATGCATTTATTTAAATAAATATAAAGGATGAAATATTTAAAATAATAAATTAATTGACTAGTTTATTGATCATATTAATAATTAACTAAATAAACTTACCTTTTTGGGGAGGTCTAAGAAATGATATTTTTGTTTGTTTGGGATCACTCCCTGCAGCTTTTAGTTCAGCATGCCGTTTCATTCGTAACTTTTCAGCTCCACCTTTTAATTTATTTTTTATTTTTTCTTTATCCATGACAAGCGCAGTCTTAACTACTTTTTAAATGCAATTATTGCAAATACGTAATTGAGAATATTGCACAATTTGCACAAAATAAAAAATATTATAGTGCGTACCTATATTACCTATACTAATATAGTCGTATATTAGTATATATTTAGTACAAAAGCGAACAAAACATTTTAATGTTAAGACGCACTAAACCATAATAAACATAAAAACATGTAACGTTTTTGATATATATTTCAAATAACAGAACTAATAAGTCAATAAGTAATAATAATGTAAAATGTAAACTTGTGTGTTGTGTAGAAACTAGAAGAGTACGTAGTATGTGTGAGTTCCATGAATTGTTGCCCGTTGGTTGTTGGACGATATTACGATATTGTGGGAAAACCCATACAATAATACGGTCAATTGGAATTATATTTATTTTTATAAACATGCTGGCAGGACGCAGCACACAACTATTATTTACTTGGTACATACTGATACGCTGTATTATCGATTGACAATTTTATTCTTGAGAATCAAATAACCAATTCACTATTCATCAGTATTATACATTTATACAGCTGACGCAATTATTGTTTTAACCGTGTATTTGGATTTATATTTTACTATATCACTATCTGTCTATCTAGAAATACTAGAATACTTTTGTCCAAAAATAATAACGGCCCGCGGCCCAAATTTTACTACGCGGCCCACCGAGATTTTCTCGGTAGCTCGCCGGTTCAATCCGGGCCTGAACTCTAGTAACTCGTCATTTCCATTTTTAATTTGTTTTAAAAACATGTGTTTGGTGATGTATCCTCCTATAAAATTTTTCTTTCTATGGTGTTGAGGTAGTGAAAATTTAGCATGCCTTCAAAGGCCTTCAATTGTGTTTGTATGCTGATGAGTTTCGGGGTCTTTAAAATTAATGCTATGATTAACTTTAAAATAAATAAATCCCTCTTCATTCAAACAGTCATATGTCTAATATATTATAGTATTTTAAAATATAGATTATCTATTCATTATTTTGTTCTAATTATAAATAATTACCTTCCAACAGTCAGAAATTATCGTTGTCCCTGGTAAAATCCACTCTTTTATAATTTTCAATAATGTCGTTTTGTCCCTTTTTTTCACTGGAACAAGAAAACATTTATTGTATTTTCTACAAAGTTTTTTTGGTGTCATTTTTATCACCTATGTTATTAGCTAAAAATATTTCACTTATAATACACTTATTACTTGGATAAATTCATAAATTTAAAATTTAAAAGGTTCAACCAAAATAAACAAACTTGTAAAATATTGTTTTTTAAATGTATTCAAATACTATTGCTTGCTTAAGTACATAAACTATTAACAAAATAATATTTAAGATAAAGAACATAAATATTAAACTTGTATTATTAGCAGGAGCCTTTTACCACAATAGTTAAATAAATATTACATAAAGTATTATACATAATAATCAATACAAAATACCTATAATGTAATGAGAGCGTATTTAAAATAATAGTATAATAATAATAATGATTAAGAAATATGTAAAAACAATACTTATAATTTGAAATATATTTAATTTACTTAGTTCTGATATAATTGGACGAGTATTCTTTTATATCGACTGATTTAAGAATAGCTGCTAAAAATATATTATAGTAAGCTTGGAATTGTTTTCTAATAATGGAAATTAATAATATACAGCACTGATAGCTTGAAATTATTTCTAGATCATTGTAGTAACCAGTCGCTCTCACTGATCGTGGCTACTGCAATACGTCTTTAACGACGAATGCCACGGACTAAGATAGAGAGGACTGGAAACGAGCACATTTTTAACGGGTCCAAAGTGCCTCTGCTGATTTCAGTTGTACACAGCTGGTTTTAACGCTACCTAGTGGCAGAGTGGAAAATGTAATGATGATAAGAATTAAAATTATATTATCAATTATCATAAATCGAGAATCGACTATTGACAATTAATAATAACGACTATAATAATATTATAATAATATAATAATGTATGAATGTATTCTTAATAGTTAATTCTTATTTTTTGTATGTGAAACATTTCATAGACGAATTAAATATTAATGATTAATTTCTTTAATGTATTAGCCAAATCCTGAGTATTGAGATATTCCGAATCTAGACAGTGTCAAACAAATTCCCAAATAATGAGTACAATATTTAAATATTTTATTATAAGATAATCATAAAACATCTACTAACTATAATTAAGTATTAACAAGCTTAGCATTTTTTTTCTTTATTGCATTTGTTTTTTTTTGATCCTTATTTGCTATTAAGGTATATTGACGCATTCTCATGGTAACATAATATGTCAGAATGGAAGTAAGAATTTCACTTCTATGATTAATGCATGGAAATTTGTTTATGTGTATTGTGTAACTATTGTTGCTAAAGAAATCATTTACTGTGAGTTCAAACACATCATGATCGTCACAATACTTAGTAAACGAATTTTCAATAGCAGTTAATAATTGAAACAAATAAATGTTTGGGTGAGTTAAACCACCTCTTGTTTTAATATTTGTTAAAGCTGCCTCTGGCGTATTACTAAAATTTGTTTCACCTATAACAATACATAGATATATATTTTAAATATTTCAATAATTGTCAATAGAAAAAAAGTTTGTTATTTATTATTAATTTACCTGATACTGCTGTAAGGCAAATATTACATTTAATCGATGTAGTTAAATATCGTGTAACATAGCCACAAATGTAATATAATACACATGCGTCTGTATCTGCTTTGAAATAAGAATGGATATCACTTTCAAATATATCATCAACTTCTACTTCGTTTGAAACTAATAAGTCAAGCCTTCTCTTTAGATTAGTAATTTTTTCTGTTCTGTCATTTGTATCTGTTCGATTAAAAATAGTTTTTAGATCATTGATTGTAATTTTCTCAATATTTGTATCCAAAATGGTACAATTTCCTGTTTTTGGAGGTTTTAAAATTGAATACATTGTAAGCATTTTATAAACTTGCAAAAAAGTTGGAGTACTTGGATGGTCATTTGGACCAGTCGCTTGTCTTGATATTCCAAAAAATTGCTATTTTAAATTGAAATAAAAATAATCAAATATTAGTTGCTAGCTTCTAATAGTTTATCTAAATAATTATTTTGCTATTACTTCTAAACAATCCTGGTTATATTTATTTGTCAAGACATACTGAAAGCCACAATCATTTAAAAGATATTGAGTTAATTCTAGAGTTGATGTCATCGTCACACGTAGTCCTTCAGATGTTGATCTAGTTAAAAATTCTTCTTCGGGTATTATTTTATTAGTTACGCAGTCTTCCCAAACAATTAACCATTTTAAGTTATCTTCTAATACCTAAATCATTGTTGATTAATTATTTTAAACAAAATTAAATTTATAAATTCTTATACTTTGAAGTCACTGCTATTTTTTCTAATGCCTTCTTTTGGATACTTTCTATTCAACACATCAAATAAATTATTTATTCGCTCAGTGAATAACTGGGTTTGTTTACTGTTTTTCAAAGAATCAATGTTTGCATAGTCTCTATAAAACTCTATTCCCTTTGCCATACTATTACTAAAAATCTAAAATAATTTCCAATATTTAAAACAAATAAATATTAAGTTATATAATACTCTAAAATAATAATTAGTATATTAACTATAAAGGTACCTGAGTTGCTAGTTTTACATTCATTTTACTGAAGTTATCTGGTGCTATATGCCTTTGGGTGATTTTTGGACATACTCTTGTTGGGGCATTTGATTTTCTATCTACATCATTATTATGAACTTCAACATAATGTGACCATCTTATATAAGGAACATCGGATGATTCCTTAAAAAAAAACGACAAATGATTGCTGTATTCAAAATTATAAAAGTACCTACATTATATTCAAGGATAATTACTCTTAAACTTTTTTTGCTGTATAATCTATTTCGGATATTTTTGATTAGGTGAGGCGCATCCGAAAACATATAATTTTTTTTTTTGTCATCTAACGGGTGTTTGATTGAATTGGAAAAATTTTCTATTTTACCGCTTATGCCAAGTTCTGACCAAAGTTTTCTATTTGTTGATGCTCCATCTGATACAACACCAACAACACTAGCTCCAGCATTTTCCAAAAGACAAATGGCTTTAATGACCAACTGTGCCAGAACTATACCTATTATAATTGTATTAGTAATAACTAATAAGTAGAAATTATTTCAATTTGACATCAATAAATTATTAAAAAATAAAGAATTAGTTATTAAATACTAAATACATTCTAATAAATGTTAATTAAATTTATGAGAATTTCTAGAACACATATACCTACAACAAATAATACAGGCAACAGGTGATTTTAACTTATAATTTTAAATGCAAACAAATTTAACAAAACCACAAACACAAATATTTAAATTATAATTTTAAATAAAAACCTTTAACTGGTCCTCTTGATGTAAAAACTGCTATTGGTTGGACAAAATTAGCAGCTAAACTTTGGAAAACAAACACTAAACCATGATTAGCTTTTAATCCAGATCCTATAACCTCACCACCAAAATCTTCCATCCCAGAATATGTAAGTGTTTGAGAATTAACACTTATGCACTCTCTTAAAAATATTTCGTCAAAAACTAGCATACAATGTCTTTGCTGTGGCTCTAACATTAATAATTTTTTTTTCAATAATAGAAAAAATTGTTCATCAAACCCACATTTTGTCTTTATTAATGATAAATAATTCCTGATGGTTCGTTTACAAGGCAGGGGTAGAAACTCCTGTTCTCTCAAAAATGTATAAGTAGAAGATGATCTATAAATAAAATATAAAATTAAAAATTAAAATTACATATAAAAATAAAATATATATGAAAAAATGCTACTACGTGTATATAGTATTTATTTAAACATGGGTAGATACCTAATTTTTAATAGAACACATAACAGAATCCAATTTTCTGAATACCGTTTATTTTTTGGATTTGGCACTTTACTTGTGTTAATTATTTCCTGAATTAGAGTTTTTTGTGAATCATTCAAATTATTTAAAGCAAATAGTTTATTCAGTGAGGTATCAGATAAGTTTTCAGTTTGTTTTTTGAGCTTTCCTAAATTTTTATTTAAATTTTCAATTTTCAATTGAAACCTAATAATTAAATAAAACAATTAATTAATAAGCATATAAAATTTGTAAATAATTCAAATATACCTATTGTTTGATTTTTTTAATTTTTTTTTCTCATTTAACATCTTGTTTAGTATTGACCGGCGATTAGGTGTAAGTGTAGGTCCAATTTGTTTTTTTTGTTGCAAACGTGATCTCTTTTTATAACTTCTAAAGTACGGATACAAACTTTCACAACGGTCACAACTTTTTTTTATATTAGTAAATGTACAACACTCTTGATGACGCCATAATGTATTTTCTAGCTTAGCTGTCTTAACATATATTCCTAAGTAAACATTTTTAAAATGATTAGGTGAGTAATTATTATTATAATTTATAAAATTGTTTTACATTTGTGTATTTAAATGGTAATTCACCTGGAAAATTATGAACACTAGGGCCTCCCTGACAAACTTTCTTAGAATCAAAACATTAAATTGTTTCTGTTATTAAGTTTAAATTCAAAGGATACTCTAATTTATTCAATTCTAGAAGCTCTGGTTCAATTCTCTTTTTGTTGACATAAAAATCAATATCTAGGTTTTTATTAAAAACTATTTGTTTTTCAATTATAAGTTCTAATTTGTCATGATTAGCTTGATACTTTGGCAAATAGAAGGTAACTGCTTTTTCAGTTTTATAAGAGACCCAACATGCTGGTAAAATCATAACTTTAAATATTTCCAAAAATTCATCATAATAAATTGTATTCTAAAAATGAAACAAATAATATTTGTATAATAATAGTTGTATACTTTTGTTTTTGTAATTACATTTATAGTTTGTTTAGAAGAAATTAAACGAATTCGTTTATTTTCCAATTGTCCATCTATATCATCAATGCCATGTTTTTTTAGGACTCCTGTGGCCTTTAAATTAAAATATATATTTTATGTTATAGTATTTTATTTTAATAAACATGGGTACATATTAAATTATCATTACTGATGGCTCATGTTTATTGAATACTTCTTTTGGAAACAGTTCTTTTCTACATGAGACTACTTCTGGTAAGTTTTCTTTTATACATGACACAAATAGCTCAGGTTTAAGGTTAATATCTTTAAAGATTGTTGGTAATACTCCTTTTTTTAGGTCATATCTTTGTCTTTCCTAGTATAAATGAAATTTAGGTTTTAAAATATCCATAGAAACAAAGAATTAACTTCTATTATGACCACAGCATTATGTATTGTACTTACTAAAGTAGCACCATCATGAACTACCAAATCATTTGGTAATGAAAATGTTGTTTTAACATCATTTAGAGAAAAATGTTCCAAACAAACAAATTTCAATTCTTTTGTTTGCTTATTCATTGTTTGGACGATTTTTGTCCATTCTAATTTATTTTCTGCTGTTACTTTAAATAAAGGTGGTTTACGACCCTGTTTAAAACTTAGACATCCAACAACCGAACACGTCCTCATTTTAAAATAAAAAATTATTAGACAATAGAATTATATAAATTAGAATATTAATGAGGTAGTGAGGTACTAATAAATCAGAAAGATTTTCTAGAATACATTGTGTCATGCACCCTTGACAGTTGACACGGACCATAGTAATTAGTTTTTAATTCAAAACCTATAGGCTATATTTATATTTTACACGGACTAAAATAGTTGATATTTTACCAAGCAGATGGCGTGCATGTTAGCTGTGTACAAATTTGGGCGGGGAAGAGTAGAGGGACCGAGGCAATTGCGGTCCGGCTCCCCGTCACCCGCCCATCAGATCGTTTCCAGTCCTCTCTATCTTAGTCCGTGACGAATGCACAATGTCGGTGCAACATGGTGTTGTTCAGGAACGGAAGAAAGGTTTGAAGTTTGGTTCGATTAAAGTCGTTTTAAATAACACAATATGAATATGTAACTTTAAGTATTTATTGAACGTAATTAATTAATATAAAATAACGTTAATGATTATAAATGTATTAAAAGGTTTTTCGACTTAGTATTGAAATACTAAACCGGAGAGACTGTGTGTGTGTAACGTTTCCCTAGAGGCTCTTGGTAAGCATGGGTGAAACGTTTGTGTATGAAGCTATCTCTGAAGTCCTCTGTAACAAGGGCTCCTATTTATATGGGACATGCCACATGCCATGCCGTGATTAGGAAAGGGTGATTGACGTCAATAGGAATGGCGTGATGTGCTGTAGCTCAGCACTAAGCCAATGAGATGGCAGCATCAGTGGCGTGATTATTATTGTAGCCGCCTGAACTTTGGTCTGACGTTTTTGTGCTAAAACGTCGGTTTACTACATCATCTATGAATAAAAAAATATGGAAATACTATTTTATCAGAAAAATGCATTAATTTTGTTTTCCATACATCACCTTGAATGAAATTTTCTAAAGAGTTAGATGAATTTAAGTTATTTATACGATCAAGTGATAACTGAAAATTATTGCCATATTTAAAAAAAAAAATTTTAGTTGAAATTTTATGGGCATTAATAGCCCTTTTGTAACATGTTCATTATATATCACTTCTCCTTAATTATATACAGAAGTTAATTTTCAATTTACGATTGTCTTTTTTAAATGATTAATGTATTTGCACTTCCATGAGCCAATTAATTAAACGATATTCAGTACTACAGAGTATAAAAGTGTTTAATATATCAAATGACAATTCTTTAAACGATGATAGCAATAGTGGGTCATTAATTTTCTCCTTCACAAAATCATCCAATAGGTCAGCTATAGGTTTAGTAATGAGTTCTACAATGCCTTTTAGAATATTCAATATATCTTGAAACGTGATGTTATTCTTGACATGTAAATCGAGATCAAATTGTATAGCAGATTTATGGAGATCAGAAACTGCTGATTGATAATTAAAACCATTACAATTATCATTATGTACAAATATTGAGGGTGCATTGGATATGGTACTGGGAGTATCAATACTAAATACTAATTGTATTTTTATTAATGCGGTTTTGGGTAGGTACAGAAATATTTGATGTTAACTTAATATGTATGTTTTTAACATGCCTTTTAAATGAGCTCAAGCTCTGAAATGACTGAAGGCATGACTCTTCACAACAATTATAAGAATTGTCAGTGGCTCAGGGTCATGTGAATGATATACTTTGAAATGGATAACTAATGACTGTAATTGTCTACACTCCTTTTTACATATGTAACAGATCATAATCAAAAATAACTTAAAATGCCTACTTAATAAAATTATAAAAATACGTCTTAACCTACTTACGTGGAACCTCGTCTTAAATTTTCAATCCTTAGCTATAAAAGTTGAAAATGTTATCAATTTTTAACTACAAAATTATATTTCAATTTAAAATTTGATAAATGTTGTCAAAAATCGAACATTGAATGCTTATAAAAAAAAAATTGTGCCTATGTATTTTTAATATTTTTCAACTATTATTTTAGCAATATATTAGGAGCCTTGTATTAAATTGTCAAACTTTTTGACCCAACGAATACAATTTTATTGACATTTATGGAAAAAAAAAAATTAAAATAACTGTAAAAAGAATATCTACGTAAACAGCTCAAAATGAAACAAAATATTTTGAAAATTTTATCAAGTAGGTATAGATAAAATTGATTAAATAAACATATGATATATATGAATTTCTAATTGAAAATAATTTACACATTTTCGTGATTTTTAAGTATTTTGCTAAAATTTGAACTTTAAATGCTTATAAAAAAAAATGTGTCAATACATTTTTAATACTCTTTTAAGAGTCATTATAACAATATATTAGGATCTTTGTATTACATTTTCAAGCTTTTTTACCTAACAAATAACATTTAGTTGTCATTCATACTTCATAGATAAAAACTTTTAAAAAAAAAAGAAAACTGAGTATGTCCGTAAACAGTTCAAAACTATTTAAAATATTTTGAAAATGTTATTTTGTAGAAAATGCTAATATAAACAACCAGTGAAAATCCCATGTATCTGCGGTCATTTGTTTTAGAGTTATACCAAAATCCAAAATCAATTTTGCTGAAAACCGATTTTGCGTAAAAATTCCAGATTTTCCTTAATTTTTCTTTTGTTTTTTCCTGCGCTTTTGAAAACTATTGAGAATTTTAAAAAAATTTCCTCTCCAGTGCATTGACTAGATTCACTTTTCCATCAAACAAGATACTGTTGAAGAAAATCAAAGCAGTGTTTCGACTACCTGTCGTGTACACGACACAAAAAAAAATAAATAAATAAAAAAACACATCATTATAAAATCAATAGGTACATTCATCGCTCCGCTCAGAATCTATAATAGAAACTCTTAAAGTTAAATGAATATTAAAATCAGTATTATGATAGTGGTATGCACAATGTTACAATAATAATAATTGTATTCAGATAAGAGAAGATACCTAGGTGTTCTAGTCAGTGTAATCATTTTCTTTTATCAGTTAAGGCCCACCGCACACTAGAAAAGCAAAACTGCTTAAAGCAGACTAAAACAACTTTATTATGACCCTAGAACAATTTATGACTAATGAATAATAGAATATGTGTAATGTAATAGGAGCGCGCATACACAATAGTCATAGTCAAAATAAAGCATTTTTGCCTTTAGTCATTTATAGTCATGTTTCGACCAGATAGAACATGCGCTATTTTGGCTAGTCAAAACAAAAAGTTTTATGTGTTTTCGATTATTATTTTAATTATTTTATTAGTGAAGAGCTACTGCCCGTCGCGTCGTTGCATGATCATATCCTGTACCGGTCACGATAAAATATATAATAATACGTACTATTTTATCGAGGTAATTATGAATATATTATTATTTGTTTTTATTATTTATATTATTATTTATTTATATATACAGAAAATAATTTTAAAATAAAATATATATAATATTATAATATTTTCAACTAAAAATTGACGATGATTTGAATAGTATTCAAATTAATTTCAACTATCAAAATAATTAGAGATGTAGTAGTATCTAAATATCTACATATTTAATTATACATTAAAATAACTTAAAATAATATTTGACTGATGTAAATAAAAAACATTATTTTAATTTTAGAATGTATGTATTAAATATTTTTTTTTTTAACAAACTAAAAAGTCAACATTTATTTATAAAGATTATTTCTGTACTCTGTACAAAATTTAAAAACTACACCTCTAACGATATTTTGTAACACTCGTATACATAACGCATATTTGTGAAAAAAAATTTATATAATTCTTATTTTATTTTAACTTTAGACGCCAGAAAAGACATCTGAAAGGCTACAATATGGCAGCTGAAACTTTTGATCTGGAAACATTAATAACACTAGTCCAACAAAGATCGTCCATTTATAACTATAAAGATAAACAGCATAGTAATAGAGATATTCAGGACAAATTATGGACAGAAATATCTAGTTCATTAAAAGCTCCAGGTATGTAAAATAATTTTTTTTAACTAGGTATAAATATTATACTATAAAATGTATTACAATCTTGTATTTTTTCATTATTACAACACATAAAATAAAATACTTACACAAATAAAAATTAATAATAATATTAATATTATAATATATTTTATTTTATTATATTATACAATTATTATAATATAATTAATTATTAATACACTTTATATCTATATTTTTATACTAAATATTGGTCTTGCCAAGGGACTGAGCCATTTTCTGAATTGAAGTAGTCCATAAATTTATTTCGTAGTTCAATAGCTGCTGTAGAACATCTATTATGATTAACAATGTTTGTAGTGTTTCTAATCTCCATTTGATCATTACTATTTTCAATTTGATTATGAACTTCAGCAAAGTTAGCTTCTCTAGTCATAATTAAATTGTGAAGTACACAAACTGCCTGAGTTATTTTTGTAGCTTTTTCAGGGCCGACCAGCATTTTATTTTCTAATACATTAAACCTTTTTACCATAATTCCAAATGCACATTCAACTATTCTTCTCGCACGGGATTGTCGATAATTGTATATACGTTTTTCGTTTGTTAAATTTCTACGAGGGAAAGGTCTCATCAAATTAGGTAATAGTGGGTAAGCCTCATCGCCAACAAATACAAAGGGGAAATCTTCATTAATATTTTGATTAATTTTTTTGGGTGCTGGCAAATCTAATTTATTTTGAAATAATTGTTTACCAAATTGAAATTCTTTGAAAATCCCACTATCACTAGACCGACCATAATCTCCAACATCTATCACAATAAACTTAGCGTGAGCATCAACTTCTGCTTGCGGTACAATTTAATGAAACCCCTTGTAATTGTAATACTCCGATCCAGCCCCCGGAGGGCATATAATAGAAATATGTTTACCATCAATTGCACCAATGCAGTTTGGAAAGTTCCATATTTCATAAAAATCGTTTGCTATTTTAATCCAATCATCTTTTTTTGGCGATGGTAAGTAGATAGGTGATAGTAATTTCCATATCGCTGAACATACAGAATCGACAATTAATCCAATAGTTGTAGCTCCCAAACGGAAATGGTAGTGAAGACGTTGAAAACGTTCACCAGTCACCAGATAGCTGTAATAACAGTTTTAAAAAAAAATTAACTATGAAGTAGAGTTAAATATATTATAATATAAGAATATTATATATTCTAATATACAATATATATATTGTATATTAGACAGTTGATTTAATAAATTAAAAATACATTTAATGAATCGCAGGCTTACACCTTAAATTAATTTTTAAACATTGTAATTTAATATTATGAAGTTGATACTTGAGCAGGGGCAAATGTGAATAATTATATATTGTACGTTCATATATTATATATTAGGAGCAAATGGAAAATAAAATAATAAATCTTATTTTGTCTATAATTGTATTAACAAATATTCTTAAAAATAACAGTTTGTATAAAGTTAAACAATTTATAAAAATAAAAACAAAATCGGGAACTCGCTCAGTTGTATGATAATTTATACATTTTTAACTACAAAATAGTTTGCAAATATTCGTGATTTTGACCATAAAGTATTATATATTATTATTATATTGAAGCCTTCAAAATGTATTTATATTTTAGTTTCAGAATGTAAAACAAAATGGACTACTTTACGTAATTCATTTTCCAGACAGTTACGTGAACAGAAAAAAATTCCATCAGGATAGGGTGCATCAAAAAAAAGGAAATTGTACTTATACGACAATATGGCGTTTCTGACAGACTATATGATGCAACATAAAAGCATGGTTAGTAATCTCATTGAAGATGATTTAAACGAAACATTAGATTTAAACTTAGGAGAATCTGAAATTCTAAATACTGTGGAAGAGCCTTATGACGTGTCAAGCGAATTAACTCCAACTTCTATTATGTGTGAAGAAACAATACAAAGCTCAAACTCTTCGCAGATATTTAAAAAACCAAAAAAAATAAAAAAAGTTATGGCAAGTGAAATGGTAGCTGAACCAATGATTAATTATTTAAAATCAAAAACCATTCAAAAAGTTGAAGATTCTCCAGAACTTTTATTTTTAAAAAGTGTCATACCAGATTTTAAAAAACTGAACGATAAAAATCAGCGGAGATTTAAAAATACTATTTTGAGTTCACTAGACAAATTACTCGATGAACAAGAAACCTCGTCTGCGTCATCAATTATTTACTCAAATAACTTTATGCCATCGTATTCAAACCAAGTACCGAACCAACAACATACACTTTATCAGTCTCAACCATCTTTGAATAATGAAACCGAAACCGACCGCCATACTACACAGTTTCACTATTCTGAAAGTCCAGAGTTATCTTCTTCAGAAAGTTCAATATCATACCAATAACACATCTAAGTTACTTTTAAAAATAAAATCTCCTACCTACTTCAACACTTCAACAACGTTTTTAATTAAACTACGTATTAAATAACGAATACAATTAAAGTATTTAATTAAGTACGTGATTAAAAACTAATGTTATTATAATACCTAAATAAGTTATGTTTTTATAGTAAAAATGTCCTCAAGATCAATTTTAAAAGTGTATTTCTTTATTTCCTACACACATATTTTAAAATAAGAAACTATTATGCATAGAACACTTGAAAAGTAATTTTTGTTATAGGTTGGTATCTACCTATAATATTTGATGAGTACGTATTATAAATGCATACCTAATAAATCAAAAACGGCAACTTGTTTATATTTAATCTAATTTATTTTATAATTAATTAAACTTTATTTAATTTAATTCTACTTACCATAGAGTGACTAATAATTTTTCATCTGGTTTAATACTCATTCTGAAGTTGGTATCAGGTTTTTGAATTTCTTCGGTTATTATTTTCAAAATATAATTAAAGGTTTCGGAACTTACACGCGTAATTTTTTTAAATTTCAGCTCGTCATTACGAAGTTCACATAAAAAATATTGAATTAAGTTACTTTTTGTACGTTTTTCATTTAAAGGATGAACCCACATTCTTTTTGGTTTTTCACGGTGTTCAGTTTCCAACAACAAAGACCACAAAATAGGCACAACAACGTCCTCTTCGTCGGAAGAAATGTTGGTGACTAAATATGATTTTACTTTTTTGCTTTTTTGGTGTGCTGCATATGCTGTTTTATTATGACTAAGTCAACTTGGAGCAAGATTACACAAATGGCTTCAAGCAGTTTTACTTTTCTAGTGTGCGGTGGGCCTAAGTGGTGAGTGCCATTAATTTATTTACATTTCAATATAGTTCAATGGTTAATGCAGGCAAACAAGACATTATTATAGCAATTTTGGTAGGTAACGAAATTAAAATTAACTAACAAGTTATTAATTACAGATGATCTTAATTGAATACAGCATTCAAAATAATAATAGGTATAATCCTGGTTCCGAATAAATGTAAATAAATAATAAAATGTTAACCGTTTTGATGTTTTATATTATGCCAAAATAAACCATAGTAAATATATAACTGGTTAAAACGTTAAATCAACAAGAAGGCCCGTTGGGTGGGGAGGGGTTCTGAATAGGGAATTTCTATG
Organism: Nasonovia ribisnigri; assembly: GCA_027563435.1. Taxonomy (NCBI): domain Eukaryota; kingdom Metazoa; phylum Arthropoda; class Insecta; order Hemiptera; family Aphididae; genus Nasonovia; species Nasonovia ribisnigri. The sequence goes on from JANEHU010000554.1 coordinate 23,957, forward strand.
TAACTTTATATTTTTGTGGAATTCTTAAGTATATACTGTAATTTTCTTTTGGAGTAAATACAAAAAACAAAATAAATTTTGTGAAATACTGGGTTTGGGAATTCCCGTTTTTTGTATCCTGGGTATTTTCGACAGTTTAAATGTATAAGCTAAATCAAATTTTCTACTTGACACCACCCTAAAAATGTAAAACTGAAGGATTTTCGGCTGTTTGTTGTGTACAACAGATACAAAAAAAATTTGTTTTAATCATCGTTGTAAAATCAATACATTTATCACTCCGTACATAATCTAAAACCATAGATAACATAGTTGGAAATCACTAATTAAAAAACAAACATGGTAGATATTAAATCAAATAAGTTTTAATTGTTTTCACGCTCCTAGATACTAATTAGTTTAAAAGAATGCAATAATTAAGGAGTTACCAATATTTATTTTTTTTAAATTTTGAAATCCAATAGATTATAAATAGTGAGATTTGTAATAATGAAATAACAATCATGGAACCTGGAGTACCTATGGTCAACATTTCACTTAGATCAAATACGATTTAAGATAAATTTGGTACCTCTGTACGGCCAATTACGGACTGGAGTTTTTGTAATCGATTAAGGTTTTGATAGTGAAATATCATGTTTTTGTCCTCGATTTTTGTGATAGGTCCTCATGAAAATATTTTTCAATATTTAGGTAATAGTCAGTTAATAATACTGAAATATGCTTGGTATTCATAGATGTTAATGTTTCTGTATGTCAATGTCAATAAATTTATGTAAAAAGAAAAAATAGGTACTTATGTATTTATTTTTATTGATACTCAAATATTTTAATATAAAAATACTTTATTTGTTATATACTAGTTAGGTTATTTATTATTATTTTACATTATTAAGAGGTTTACAAACTTCTTTGGTAAAAACCCAGTGTAGTATTTAATATTTTGTCGTCCGTGGGCAACAACAGTTAGGTGCCCCCGACTTTGCTTATGATTAATTTTTCCTGTTTCAGTATTTTTACACAATATTTGTTACTCTCACAAAATCAAAAAATATTAACTGTATTATGTATAACTAAATATAATTATAAATTATATATAACATACTTGTATGGAATACTGAGTTATTTATATACAGTGAAAACTCTTTATAACGAATCTGAAGGGACCAAGAGATTTCTTTCGTTATAGAGAGTTTTCGTAATAGAGAGGGTTTAAAAAAAAACAAAATTTTAATTATTTATGTATAAAGGTATGTACCTATGTAATATTATATATCAAACACATCATTATTTTTACATTATTTTATATATATTTACGTATTATATTAAATTATTATTATTATTATACATACTTATTAAATATAATTTAATTTTTATACTATACATATTTATACTTTATTTAAAATAGTCTGTCATCTTAGTTTGGACTTTTTTATTTTGCCAATACTGTTTTTGTATTTTTCTATGAATTTCTCCCATGTTTTGGGATAACTTTGGATCATCTTCATGAAACAATAAGTACTTTTCTAATAATTTAGCCGCATCAAGTGCTTGTTGAATACTTGGTATTACGACTTCGTCAGGTTGTGCTTCCTCTTCATTTTTCTTTTGCTCCTCCTCGACTTTTGTCACTGCATTTAGGATTTCTTCATCAGTTAACGATGTTGTTGTAACTAGATTTTCGTCTATTTTTACATAGTTTTGTAGGTCCTCAGGAGTAAAAGTATGCGGAGTATTGAACTGAGTAATCCACTCACTCAGTGTATCATCTTCATTCTCAAATTGTTCTATTTCTTCTTCAGCATTGGCAAAACTTCGAAGTCCAGCATGACGAAAAGAATGCCGTATAATTTCTGCTGTTACCTCTTCCCAAGCTTTACTTAAGAAGTTCACCGCATCAAGCATATTGATAGAGGCATTGCCATCAGATTCGATAATTTCCATTAATATTTTCTTTCTATAGTGGCCTTGTGATTATTGTTATAGTTTATATATGTAATAGATACGATAACACGTAAATTGTATTATGAAACATAAAATATTGTTTCGTTATTGAGAGTGACTAATACGTTATAGAGAATGAATTGTCTAATGGGTTATATAGCAAACCAACCATTATTATGTAATGTTTACGTTATATAGAGTTTTTCGTTGTAAAGAGTTTCGTTATAAAGAGTTTTCACTGTATTATATTACCTACTGTTTGTTCAGCCCGGGGTTGCCTTTGTCAAAAATTTAAATTATACTCTTAAAAAAATAAATATGCTATATTTCTAATATTTCTAATAGTACTATATTATTTAACCGATGGCAACCATTTTAATAAACAAAAAAAATATTCTGTATGTGAGCTATGGCCTTTAGATACCTATAAGGGCTGAAAAAATGATATGAACATAAAGATCCCGTTCATTCTATATTTTAAGGGATTGTCTGGTATTTGAATGAAGCGTCGCCTTGTCCAGACAAAAAGTCCACATATTAAATATAAAGGTTTTTATTTTATAATTATTTAATTTTTTCTTATTATTTACCATTTTAAAATTTAAATGATTGATAAATGATATTATCTAAATTACAAATTCTTACACTGTGTTTTAGTTATATTTATTTTAAAGTGGAAAAAAGAAATGTTACACTTAAGCCAAATTTAATCAGTTATCAGTTATAATATACAGTTCTTTAATATTTTTAAAAATAGAACCTGGTAACTATTTAAAAAGTAAAAATAAACTATAAAAATCCTCGCCTGATTACCTCTTTAAAATGCGAATTTTGGGAATTTTTTTCTTAGTGCACACCTACATGGTAGTACAAACTACGAACTACGAAGGTAGGTACGATGACAATTTCAAATCTCCAGCTATCATAATTCTGGCTCTATGATGAGTCAGTCGGTCAAATTCGTACAATAAATCGATGTGACAATGTTCTTTTGCAGAGTTAAATATTTTAATACCTACCTAGGTATAAGGTATTCTGTTACAAAATAATGAAGATAGTATTTATATAGCATACTCCTATATGGCACAAGCTACTAGGTAAATTAGAGATTTGTGGTATCTTATTTAGTATTTAGACTAAAAAAGAGATAATTAAAAAAAAAAACTTTGCCCAAAAAATATTCCGCAGTTGTAGATAGCAACCAATATTATACAGTTTATATGTACGCTTATTATTAATTTTTAGTTTTTTTATGTTCGTACACATCGTTTTACTTTGTTGTAGTCACTGTAAAAATATTGTCACCCCCTAACATAAGATTGGGTTAGGTCAAAACCATAACAGGCTACTCAATATTTTTCCTATACAAATCGGTCAGAAACAAAAAAATCATGTATCCAGCTAAAAAACATATTTATATTAAAATTAAATGTACATTTCCCCGTCACGATTCTTAGTATATCATTTATGTATAAAAATACAATGTCGGTTTATTAGGTTCAACTTAAAATATCAACACTAGTTAAATAAAAACCAATATTCGATACCTATTAGTTACAATAGGTTAGTTAATAAAACCGTATTATACCTACTTCCGGAAAAATTAAAAAACGATAGGTATATATGAACATATGGTGTAAAATAATTCGAACTCAACAGAAATTCTGTATAAAAAAAATATTTAAGAAAATAATAAATACCATATTCGGTACAATATATGACCTAAAAACAAAGACCACAATTAATCGTAAAATCTCTTTGTCGCCGGTCTCGCCCGCCCCTCTTTCGTATGTAGGAACAGTTTAGCAACGCGACGGAAAACGTGCACCTTTATATACATACATCATACATACATAATATGTCCGCTGGCACGCGTTATCCAGTCGTCGGCGGAATTGATTTTTGTCGAGTATGCGAAAATGTTTGTTTGCGTGCCTTTTTACACGGCGGTTAAGCAATATATTGAAACTTAGACCTCCACGGCCGACCCATGATATCACATACCTATTGTTACTGTCTCCTGTATGGCTGTATACTACTACCGGTTAATTCCAAACGCGCAGTCGCGCATACAAAATTTCTATCAATATCATCGGGTACCTACTCTGCGAGGGTATTGACGAGAAGACGACGATGTGAGTGCAAAATTATAATATCTCGCGTTTTTACGACTGTAAAGTTAGTCGTGTGTTTGTTTGATTTGCAGGTACAGTAACAAGCGATCTCCACTTTGGCAACTGTTCTATTGCGCGATACTCCTCGAAGTCGTCAACGGAGCGAAACCAAAACATTCCGGTCATTTGGACCCCCACTGGGACAATTTTAAGGTCAGTTTATATTGTACTGGATAACAGTTCTGTATTCTGACGGTAGCTATTAAACTATAACAATATTAATTTACTATAGAAAACCAACGAGGCTTTACTGAGAAAACTCGTGTGTAAAGACCAACGATAACAATAATTTTAATATTTCTGTATAAAACTCATGAAATAGCCGTTTATTTAAATGTTTTTTTGATATCCGTGAGGTTCACTTCACTAAGAATTTAAGCATAAAGTCTGCGGGCTGTGAGTTATTAGTACTAGTGGGAGTGAAATTATGCACCTCAAAAATTTATGAATTTCATACACATAGATAGGTTAACACTGATATACTATATAAGATCAACAAAAATACAAAAACAATAACAATTAAATTAATACCTATATTGTTGTATAATATAATACACTACAAAAGAATATAATAATATTTAAATTTAAATTTTTGAATAATATAAACATTGGCTTAATAAAATTAATGAATGTTTACAGATACCCTAACGGATTAATACAATTTGATTGATCCATTAAACGTTTGTTCGAACGTTCATTCATACCGACAATAAAATACTACCTTTTACTATTCCATATTTATTCCCAGAGTATACCGAATTTTCCAATGTTATGATCAAAAAAATAATGAAACATTTGTTTTGAATTAGGATGTTTGCAACCTCTCCTTGTTATTATCTTGGCTTTTCCAGGGTCGTCAGTATTATTGGTTTCGTCATAATTAATAATTAAATTTGAAGAAACTCCGGCTAACGAGTTTTTTAAGTGTTCAAAATATTTTTTTATAGATTCATGGTTGATTTCCGCTCTTGATCTCTTTATATTTTCGGCTAATCGCTCACTTAATATAGATTTATGTATATCTAAGAAATGTTTAAACCATCCATATCCAGGTAAATTGTTTGTAAACTGTAAAGGAAATTCTCATTTACTAGACAATCATATTCCCTTAACTAGATTTTCATTTGTGAGACAAATTAAATTAATGTTTTATTGATGATGTATATATTTATTTTAATTTTTCATGTCATCGCCTTTTTAAAGCGGTCAAAATGCTCAGATTTTTAACTTTGAGGGTGGTTGCTGGATTTAAATTAAATCTAGTTAGTAGGTAATTATAGTCAAAACTTAAAATTAAAAAAGCTGGTAAGTATTTAAAATTAATATTAAAAAACAATGTTAATACATTTTTAGATTTTTTTGTTACAGAGTTCATTACTTACGTGGAACCTTGTTTTAAATTGTTAATCTTAGGTATACAAAATTAATATTTTATACATTTTTAAGTACAAAATAATTTTTAAATTTTGTTAACATTTGAACTTTAAATGGTTATGAAAAAAAAACTTGCATAAGTATGTATTTTTAATATTTTTCAACTGTTGTTGTAAGAATAATATAACAAGAGCCATGCATTGTATTTACAAGCTTTTTGACCCAACAAATACAATTTTATTGACATTTAAATAAAAAAATAGTCATTGAAAATTGAAAATGGCCGAAAACAATTCAAAACGAGTCAAAATATTTTGAAAATGTAGGAAACGATAGAAAACATTTGGTGTAAATTTCAAGTATCTACGGTTATTAGTTATTGAATAACAACAAGATAAGAAAATCATTGTATGGAAATTTTGTTAATTTACGTGTGAATATCCAATGTTTAACCTTATAAACCTTAAATTAATTTGACTTTTCGTTAAATTGATTTTTTGTTTAGGAAAACTGTAGGGGAATCTTGTATTACATTTTCAAAGCTTATATATAAATATAAACAGTTTTTATGAATTTCAAACTCGAAATAATTTGATAATTTTCGTGATTTAAATGAATTTTGTCAAAATGTTAACTTCTATGCTCATAAAAATATATTGTTGATTTAAGCTCAACTTTTTTAAAAGCTAGCTTCATCCCCACACCCCATAATAACCCTCTTTAGTTAATTTAAAAAATATTTATAAATAATCAATTAAAAAAATTAAAATAATACAAGTTAATATAAGACATATGTAATTACTGAACCTATAATATAATAGATTACTAGCTGTCCCACCCGTGTCAAAGATTCGTATTTTTTATAAATATATTTGTAAAACAATGTATATATGCCATATTTCTTCTAATTATAATGGTAATACAATAAGTAACCCATGACAACCCGTGTGTAAATTTTTAGTATTATTTGAGAGGAGAATTTACGTAAAAATATATCGGTTAATTTACCAATAAAGTGGTAAAAATGGTAAAATAGAATCTTAGGTTGAATAATAAAAAATTGAATTACCTACAGTATTTGGACGGTTGACAAAAGTGAATACGTCTACTAATACATTTTTATTATTGGTTAATATAAGTTAATAAGCATAGGTAATTAATACTTTAGAAAAACAGCTTTTTATTTATTTTCATTTTTACATTTTACAGTACTTCAATAGGTAGCTAAATTATTTACATCTATATTATCATCTTTAATAAATGTAATTATCGGCTTATGTTATCTAAAATATGATACAAACATATGCGATTTAATAATATTTATATATCTTGAAAATAAAGCATCGATTGTTGTCCACCTAATGTTTTTGCTTCTAATCTATTATTATTCATACTTATATCACAGATTTTAAAATATAGTTATGTCTCCAATAATTGTTCAAAAGTAATTAGTATGTGAAAAGCCTACTACAATTACCATAATTTGTAATTATCAATCTTTTATTCGTAAACTAACATTAAAAATTTCTGTTAAATTATTTCTGAAAGCTGAATGTCAAGCTTAATTTTTTTACTAATAGTTATTAGTACTATACTGTAGGTTATTTGTTGTAAAAAAATTGCATTTGAAATTGCAATTATGTTTATAAAATATAATTATATACGTCCTCTAAAAGTTTTAACTATACCCACGAAAAATATTTTTAAATTGCAACAAATAAACTAAAATCGTAATTCTTGTTCAAAATTCAACTTAAAATTACTATAAAAAATACTATGTTTATATATATTTTAGATTTTTCAGTGTAAATTTCAATATAAAAGTTTCATATTCTCATATCAAGTTAATATCCAATGTAAACATTTGAGCACGCATATAAAAATTTAATTTGACTCTTCGGTTGGCATTATTTATTTTTTGATAAAGGTAGAGAAACTTATAAGCAATATTGTATTACATTTTCAAATCTTAGATATAAAAATACATTTTTTTTATGACTTTCTAACTCAAAATTCTAAATTTAAACTCATAAAAAAAAATAATGTGGATTAACTCTCGACTTTTTTTTTTTAATTTCCACTCACAACAATTTATGAGGGACCTTGTATTACATTTTCAATTTCTATGATCAAACAAAACATTTTTTATCGATTTTAATTATAAAAAAACTAATTAGTGTTATTCAAAATCTAATAACCGTAGGCACATCAAAATGTTCACCAAATATTTGTATTAGCATTATCTATGTTTGGTAACATTTTCGAAGTATTTTTTGAGGTAATTATAGTCTTGAGAAATTTTGAAAATTTTAATTCAAGGTTCTTCAAATAATATTAATATTCAAAAATATCAAAGGTAAGTACATAATATAGGCACAATTAAAAAGGATGTAACGGAAGACCTGACAGATGAAATAACATTTGTTCTAATCAATATTTTATAAATTTTTTTTTATATACATATACCTAAGTTATAGTCACTTGCGATAAACGTAAAATATAGAAAAATTAATTTTTTTAATACTGAAAATGTCAAAATAGCCAACTGTAAATCTAATTACAAGAACAGTTTGATGGTGAAAACATTTACCTAACACAAGAAGTTTATTTTTTAGAATATCATTATTTTTTTAAGTAAATTAATTTAGAACATTATAACTTTTTAAAATATTATTTTTGCGAATTTCCTAACATAATTATATTTCTTAAATTATTTATGAACCATATAATTTTCACAATTTTTTTAATATGTTAAGGTAGCATTTTTTTTTTTGTCAGGTTTTCCTGTTACACTGTATTTTATATGCACTTAAAGATGAAATTTTGATAAAATTCATCAAAAATTCGAATAATGTTCAAATTTTTTTTCAGGTAGAAATTCATAAGAGTTGATCTTTTCAAAGCTAACATTAAAAATTTTAGTAGAAAATTCCCCAGAAATTTGTCTACCTTAAAGAAAAAAAAATACTATACCGGAATGTAACATTAACTAATTAATTTAACTTATAAATATTAATCGTTTGAATTTACCATTTTTACGATATTAGAGTTTCACCGGTAAATAATTAACGAATTTTTATCGATAGTTGATATTTTGTTGTAATTCAGAAATTTATAATTTATTTTGACTCATTTTAAGAATTTTTTAAAAAATTGTAAATTATTTACCAGTTAGAAATTCATAAAAAAAGTTTTCTGTGAAGTTATTAATAGCCATGAGGTTTATTTTTAATTATTAAATTTGATTATTCAATAAGTTTGCTAGGATGACAAAACTTCTCCGCTCAGAACCGTTTTTCGTATGCAATGGTATATCATTGAATTCAATTAATATATAAATCACGTATTACAATGGCATGGATACAATGGAGTTCGCTTTTTTTTTCTTCTTTACTTTTTAATTTTTTTTTTTTATTAAGTATAGTTAATTAAACATACAATTTAAATGTTTACTATTGTTTTTTTTACGATTCATATTTTAAATTATTCTGACACCCATTATCACATCCATATCTCTAATAAAAATTATTATTTTTAAATTCAATTTTTCCTATTATTTGACTTAGATTCTTTGATCATTTTTTAAGTTATTTATTTTGAATTTTTAGGGTGTTTTTGAATTTTTGTGTATTATTTAGGTTTTTAAAAAGTAAATTCTAACTCTAGTTAAAACTTTGATTTTTTTTTCTTACATAATTATTCTGATGTTATTTCAGTTATTGTCATAGTAATTCAAACCATTATAATATATTAAATATGACATTTCATTTTGTAATAGTTATATATTCGTACACAATATAATATTACCGAAACTTCCATGTTATAAATTCTTATAGGGCTTAATAAAATACGTATATTATAGAGAATTTCATTAAACAGAATTGTATAAATTAGGTTCTAATTTGGTTTGGTTCTCAACAATTTTTCGTTAAATATTACCTTCACTGTATTATAATGCACGATATAATATGTTATACAATTATATTTAACTTTGATTTTTTTCTTATATAATTAGTCCGATATCGTAATTACTAATTAGTATTTTTATTTTATCATTTCCAAACAGCTGAAAACAAAAATTATAATAACTGTTATAATATTATCTAGGTACCTATATTATCATTGACTAACCAATATAAAGTTATGATTAAATAAGTTCACCTGGAAGATAAAATATATTTTATAATATTTCAGATTTTAAATTTAATCATACCTATATATTGCAGCTGTTTTAAAGAACTTTACAATAAGTGGTTTAAAATTTAAAATTGGTGTAAAATACTGTAGTCAATCAGCCAGGTATACGACGAAATTCACTAATCGAATTGAAGGAATATATAAAATAATAACCATCATTAATGATCTTGTTTTTCCTTTTAGACTTTTCCATGTACCTATTATAAAAAATAATTTTGACGCTAGAAATAACTTATAATAAAAATTTTCAGATATTTTTTAGAGTAATGTTTTGATACGTTTTAGGAAATTTAAATCCGCATCAGGATGTCACAATATTGAACAAATTATGGCATAAAAACATGGTTTCTTATCTCAAGTAATACAGCTTGTTGCAGCGTTTTACAGTTAAAATACCTATTATAAAAACTGCAGAGGAGACAATTTTTAACAATCGTATAGACCCCGATTTTTGATAATTTTAGTAATTAGTTAAATAATTAGTCAATAAAAAGTAAAAAAAACTTGTTAATTTACCATGTGATATTGGACGATTGGAATACAATATAAAAAATTGGGCTTCTTACGATTGATAAAATAATTCTCCTCTACAATTTTTATAATAGGTATTTTTACTCTAAACCGCTTCAATAATCCATATTACTTGAATTACGAAACCGTGTTTTTAAGCCATATTTTATCTACTGTTGAGCCATCTTAAACTCTTTGTTGTGCACTTAGAAAAGTAATTCAAAATTTCATTTTTTGCCGAATTACTGAAATTTATAAAAAAAAATATTCATATCATTTCTAAATACACATTTTTTTCCCCAAATTAAGTACTTAAGTTTAAAACAAAAATACTAAAAAAAGATATACATAATATATATATATTTAATGTATTTAGAATAATATTCAAGTACAAAAAAAGCATTAAAATGCTTTTATTCGAATACTTTACAAGACTAACATTATACATATTATGTTCTAAACCAAGGAATGGTCAAGTTCTGCAAAAATGTATTAGTAGAAGTTTTCACTTCTGTCAACCATCCCAAGATATAATTTTTTTAAATTAATTTCAAATAAAAGTGATCGTCGTTGGTCGGATAATATACTTTTGTAAGTAGAAAAACTTCTTTCGACTTCGACTGATACATCAGCTGGAGCATATTTAAAGTGTGAAATATCGTCCGTCGTTATATCTTCTGGTATTTGTTTTTATCAGGTTTTTCATAATTTATTATTTTTGAAATATTTCGTAGTGCTTTCGACCCTTTATTTTTATTTAAAACATTTTAACATTTTCCATTTTTTTATTTATTGCAGTACCAGTTTCATTTGGTGCTTTATTTATTAAAAATCTTATATCTTCTAATATTCTTGGAGATTCTGATAAAGTTTGAAATTGATTCAGGCAATGTACCGAAATACGCTTTTATATAAATTAAATTCCTGTGTAAGCTAGAACCTTTAATTACTGTTTGCACTTTTTTAATAGAAATAGTGTCTTCATTGTCAAGTGCATTGACAACTTGTTTGATAGATTCAAAATGTTCGCAGTAATAAATTGAAGCGTTTAACCACGTTCCCCAACGAGTTATAACTGGTTGCGAGTTGCGACGGTATATCTTTTGCTGTTTCTCTAAATTTCTCTACGTGGGAAGGTGCTTTCAAAAATATTTTCTTCCCATTTGAAACTAATTTATCTACTTTCGAAAAATGCCCTCTTATTTCTCCAGCGACTCGATTTAGTGCATGTGCAATACAGGTCACATGTATCATTTTTGAATAAAATTACTGGATTGACTTTCCAGCTTTCATCATGTAAGGTGTTGCATCACTTACAAATAGTAATACGTTGTCATATTAAATACCTCCTGGCCACAATAAAAATAGAGAATTATTGAACATTTGAGCAACAGTAGAATGGTTCGCTTTTTCTAATGCCTCACAGTTTAAAAGAAATGTTTTTCCAGAACAACCAATTTCTGAAGTACCTACGATGAAGTTTGCAACAAAACGTCCTTCTGCGTCGGTTGTTTCGTCCAAAGAAACCTAAATTTTTTTATCTGCTACATATTGAATTATTTTATTAATGGTATTATTGTAACATTTACTTACATAATTTTTTTCTTATTGACGATGTATCAGGAATTGATTTATTGGTATACTTCTCTAAAAAACTTTGTAATATTGGGTTTTAAAGTTTATTAAGTGGTATTTGGCCGAAAAAAAGGCATAAGTCAAATCATAAGAAAACGGAGATAACAGCAGTTAAAATCATGATTTTCATTTATAAATTGCATTGTGGATATTTGCTGGTCCGATTTAAGTTCTCGGCGACGTAATCCTTGTTTATCTCGGGAAATGTGTTGTACAACTGTAATTTTTTTTTCAGAAGCCACTTTTATTTCTCATATTTGCAAAATAATATTTCACCGTGTATAGAAAAAATTTCTTTACCGAATTCATTCACAAATTTCGTTAATCGATTTGTTTTCGACGTTTTTACTTTCGGCATATTGAACTTATGAATCACACGACATGACGAAACACAACGAATGCTATCGAGACTACGACGACGGACGTACTAATTGGTTACTAATTCAGTAATACTTATCTAAGCCTAGCTATGATAAAATTGTTATTGACGTTAACTTGTACCTATGTATGAATGTATGGTGTAATAAAAACAATAATTCATAATAGGTATAATATAATGGTGATAATTTTCGGGGAAAAGCCTAGCTATGATGAAATATATGAATATATGATACAATATATAATTTATTATTCGTACCGTCAGCAGTTTGCCGAAAATTTCTTGTGAATCGCAACAATTTTCGTTCATTTTATAAAGAAATTGTAAAAAATGTTCTAAAAACCAAGAAAATGCCCTAAAAACATCAAAAAAATGTCCTAAGAATACATTTAAGGTTAATTTTGTCAAAAAATGCAAAAAAATAAATACTTTAAAATAATCAGTATCACCCAAAACACATTTTATACTTACGGATTAACGTTTCAAAACATCAGAAAAAAGATGCTTTTCCATCAAAATCCCAGCCCTAGTCATTACATATATTTAATTGAATATATAGGTACGTTTTTCTAAACTGTCTTTCTGCCACTCCATCAGCCATAAAATAATCAGCGAAATTGTCTCTTACGTCTATGACACTTCTATTAACATTTCTTCCATGTGTTGTCAAATTATCCAAATTACGCACATCAGTTTTTTTTATCATAAATATACCCGTCCCTTCTAACAAAATTATAGAGTACCTACACAACGGTATTCGGACAATTTTCCCCCGACTGTTTTTGACGTAGTAGGACATTTTCCCCCCAAAATATTTTCGATGCGAAAATTTTCCCCCCATTTTTAAAAATCATTTTTTTTTCATAAAAATAATAAATTATAATTGTAAATGCAATTTTATATAGGTATTTACATAAAATATAATTATAATAACTAATAAAAATGACTAATTTTTTTTTTCATGAATATAATAAAACGTAAACATTTTGTAAATAAGTTAAACATTTCGATAAAAATGATACATTTTGTTTTAATTTCTGATCTAAGCACATATTTCGTAATCTTTGTTCCTATTTATTTTTGTTTGTAAAAAAAACCGTAGGTACCGGTTTTCATTTTTAATAATTATATATTGAATTTGACTTTTGTAGTGCTTCAATGAACATCCAAATATTTGGATGCTGAGTTCTTACTAAATATTTAAATTTATTATTGAAACCTTCACTTATATTATTTGTTCTACCTTTGTTTTTCTTTGTAGCATTATGTACATTCCATAAATAAGGAGGAAAATATTGGTGAAGATCACCATAATGAAAAACCATTTGATTTTGTAGTAGTTCTTTTGTAAGTCCCATTGACGTACGTTCTATCAAAGTATAACAATAGTTCATCGATATCTGGATCATTGAGGTCATTTGATAAATCATATAGCACAGACATACCTAAACAATTAGTATAATAAAACGTATATAATTGTAGTTATTGTAATAATATTATTAACAAATATAATAGTACATACCTTTCTTAACATATTTCAGAGGCAATAATGTTAAACCTTTAATCATGCCGACCATTTGACAAACATTTTCATTTTCTTTATATTTTGTAGCTAATCCTATGCTTTGAAACTTTACGCCAAATAATTTGTTGGGAAAGATGATAATAACAACATTGAATATTAATGTCGACAAACACTAATTCAATAGCTTGAATCATTGATTGTTCAAAGTCAATACTTATAGTTTTTACTTTCATCTGTCAATAAAACTATTGCTTCGTTTGATAAATTAAACGTTTCTTCTGCAAAAATTCTGGAAGGAGTATCAAAATTGTTTTGAGCTTTAGTATTCATATTCAACATGGCTTTTGTTACTTCTACTTGCGTTGAGGACGGTGGATGATTTTCATGTTCAATATTTTTCAACACATTTAAAATTGATTGATCAGTTGTTATACTACCTTCACATTTTTTCTTTTTTTTTTCCACACACTCCCATCTAATTTTGTTGTTATTAAGATTTTTTTGTTTTGTATACATATATTCATTAAAAACAATTTTTAAACCTCCTCTGTCAGTTTTAAGGATTTCTATTTTATTCATGATTATAACTTTGAACGATTTTTATTTTAAAACTTTTTCACTTTACGAGTTACCTACAATCACTAAACCACTTCTAAATGACTACAACTGCTTTGAACCATTTTTATACAAAACCTTCGCTCATGACGATATAAGATTATAGAAGAATCTTATCTTAATAGTCTAAATCAAATAATTAAGATAGTTTTTGACAACCCATCAATTGATTGGGTTTTAGATACAATTTTAGATTCCAATGTTACTTGCTAATACAGTATGCTAGTACTATTATTTTTTATTTAGACAATCTTTCAAATATATAACTATTATTTTATTGTTTCAAGTAGTTGAATTGATCAAAAATATAAATCTACTATATTAGTTAATTATAGTATAATTATGTACACTTATATTTATTAAAAATAAAAAAAAATATATATATAATATAGTTAATATTATATTATTAAATAATAAACTTAAAAAAAAAAATGGGGGGAAAATGTCCGCATCGAAAATATACTGGGGGAAATTGTCCGCCATTCCTACACAACATGTTTTTTTAATATCATCGTAAAAATTTGGTTTCACTAAAACCGTCGTGTGCAAAATTCGCCATTTATTGGCCAAACTTCCAAAAGCACATTCGACGATAACCTGTAGTTAAATACCCGACGAGAATTATTAAGTCCTCTACCCGCAAATAGTCGAAATATATATGGATTAAGACCAAACGCTTCATCAGAGACAAAAACAAATGGTTGAATATTGTTTTAAGTTAAAGGCCTGAATTCGAAGTTGTTGCGGAGTACCTATAACATTTTCCTAAATACAATTTGACAAAAAACGCTGGAATTGGCTTCACGAATATATGCGCCAACGTTGATGTGTATGCAGTTTAAACTAACATCGACTACTGCCATAAATACTATTGAAAATATTTTTTATAATTGCATAACAGAGAGCCAGATTTTTCTGGATTTTTGGATCTGACGTGCTTACCATCAATTGTTCTAAAACAGTTGGGAATAAAAAAGTTTCAGAAATATCTATCCACTTATCTTTATTTGGTTTTGACAATTCTGTAGGCTGTAGAACTGGCCATAACACCTGACATGTCTCTCTTACAATTCTATTTATCGTACTTTTTCCAATACAAAAGTCAAAATGCGTCCCAGTTGATAAGTATCTATCTGTTAAAATTCAACAAAAGCCGGTTTTATGGTAGGTAATAAAATGTTTTGTTATTTTTCAATTTATTAATTGTTAACTAAATGATTTGGTTTGAAGGATTATTATTTTAAAAACGGAATATGATTGATTAATAAGTTTACTAGGTTTCCATCGAGGTGATTTTTAATAATCCAATTATTGTTAGTTTCATAATGCGAATTAATGAATTAATATAACTACAAAAATATCATATTTTTATTCATGGATATCACAACTGAAAAAAATATTTTCAAAATCGCCTAGATGGAAACTTAGTAAACTTGGGAATCAATGAA
This sequence comes from Nasonovia ribisnigri, assembly GCA_027563435.1. Taxonomy (NCBI): domain Eukaryota; kingdom Metazoa; phylum Arthropoda; class Insecta; order Hemiptera; family Aphididae; genus Nasonovia; species Nasonovia ribisnigri. Next base: position 39,758 of record JANEHU010000554.1, read on the forward strand.
AATCAAAATCCGTCAGACCAAATTCCTTCAGTTTTTTCTGGCTTTTGTCGTAAAAACACTTTATTCATGGACTGCAGCCCCCTCAAGATTTATTTTATGATACGGAATTTAAATAATTAAAAAAATATAAAAAACCGAAATTTATGTTTGGATTAGTTAAATCTACATTAGTTTTGACTTTTGACTAAACTGACAGCAGCCCTTTTAAGAGTTTTGTAGAAATAATTATAAAATATATGTAGATACCTATACATACTCATATAAATTATTTTATTGCAACAACTAGACGTATCCGGTGTCTGGATATGTCTTGTTTTTGCACTAAAATCAAATCCAGACATAATATTTATAATATTATAAAAGTGGAAAAGTTTGGATTTTGCACTAAACGGCGTAGTTTTTTTTTCTCAATAATATGCAATCAAAAACCAATTTAACCCAAAATATGGAGATGTCTAAGGTTCTCAATATTCTTACGATTTTTTCAATTATTCGGAAAACTATTACTCCCTGTAATAAGAGCTTTAAATATATATCAAACATAATATAATTGTCGATTCTATAAATTTACATAGTACATAATTACACGAATTAAATATTAATATATTACATATTATTATTATAGATAAAGAAAATTAATAATAATAGATTGTAACGTGGTATGCGGAACATCTGGTTAAATATAAGATATCGAGAGAGAATCGTAAGATCCTACAGATATAAATACCATAGCCAAGGGCAGATATGTAGATATCAGAATCTTAAATATATTTTTATGACTAGGATTCCATTTCAGTTATAGTTATGTTTATTGTCTATTAAACACTTACAAATAATAATACTCACAAATAGTGGAGCCGAACTAATTGTTTTTAGGTGTGGGAATGTACATTAATTTATACCCACCTACTTTTGATTTTCTGAACAAAATAAAGGAATTGCGATTTTTATTTTATAGGCAGAACATAATAAAACATACATCAGAACTAATGAACACCATCATCGCTCAGCGTGGGAGGAGAATTTTCACCATATTAACAGACACAACGAAGAGGCCAAAAGTGGAAAACACAATTACACACTAGATTTGAATCATTTAGCTGACATGGTAAGCAATATTTTTATTCTAAAACAATAGTTATGCTATTTTGGTTAGACAAAAATTAATCGAGTTAGGTAAAAATTCCGAAAATATTCGTACAAATTCGTACTAATTACGTACTAATTATTTGCATAATTCAAGTATCCATAATTTGTGTTTGAGCGGTTACGAGGGGCTGAAATAACGTTACCCCAGCCCCCCACACAAAAATGGATTTTTCTCGTTGAACGAGTTGCGTACAAATTTCAAAAATGGTCGTACAAATTCATACTAATTACGTACTAATTGTAAATAGTGAAAAATGTATTATTTTAAGGAGCGGGGGGCCAGGGTAATGCACGTAATATGGTTAGATATGTACCTGGAGTAAAATGACTTGCTAAAAATGCAAATAGTATTGAAGAATCGTAGAGTTTATTTTTTCTAAATTCTATTTTGGACCAAATAGTTACATACACGAATATTTATCTTGACCAGATATAAGACTAGAGTTTGATCATTCATGTGATGCAAGACTGACTAATCTAACCGAAATAAAAGCACTAATCGGTGTATTATATTTAGCTGGTGTTCATCAGTCTTCTCCTGTGAATATAAAGGACTTATGGACAATGGATGGAACAGGTATTGAATATTTTAGATTATCGATGGGTATAAATCGATTTTATTTATTAGGGGAGACCGGGGCTAGTTGTCCCATGGGTTGGTTGTCACAATCTATATTATTCCGAAACTAGATGGCGCTTCTATTCAAAAATGATATAGCACATTATCACTATAATTCTAATCATTTTAGTCCTGTCACGAGGTCGTTAGCAGCTGTATAACCTTGTGTGTATCAAAAAAACTATATTTCACGTTGGTAAGTAAATATTTTTCATGAATTCAATTCAAATTTTCTACTTATATGTTACTACTATTCTTATTATTATCAACTTTACATTTAAGTAATGTCCTAAGGTAGTTTTATGTATCGTTTTCGATCGTACATGTAAGTGATAAGCAATAATCAAGGTGTTTATCTGAAGTAGTGAACTGGGGTTTCTTGTCACATATCACGTGGGGCCAGTTGTCACATGTGACAATCAGCCCCAGAAAAAATCTATTAAGTTAATAAGTATTACCTAAGCTAATTAATAAATTACTTTTTTTCTCCTAATAGAGTAGTGGCTCGACGTGGATACAAACAAGTAGGAAGCATAGTTTCAGCAGAGCGAGGTACTTTAGTGACTATGGCATGTGCAATTTCAGCTATCGGTAACAATATACCACCATTTTTTGTTTTCCCTCGTGTCCATTATAAAGATCATTTTGTAGCAAACGGTCCACCCGGTTCCAATGGTTCAGCTAATCCTTCTGGTTGGATGCAAGAAAAAGACTTTATATTGTTTCTTAAACACTTCCATAACCACGTAAAAAGTACAACCGAACGACCTGTGTTATTATTGTTGGACAACCATGGATCACATTTGAGTATTGAGGGGCTTAATTTTGCAAAAAATAATGGCATAATTATGCTATCTTTTCCTCCGTATTGCTCACATAAATTGCAACCTCTCGACAGAACAGTGTTTGGACCGTTCAAAAAATATTTAAATTCTGCTGGTGATTCTTGGATAATAAATAATCCAGGCAAAACAATGACCATCTATGATATACCAACCACTGTTTCTCAAGCTTATCCTCTTTCTATGACACCTACAAATATTCAATCTGGCTTCAGGTGCACTGGTATATATCCATTCAATCGAAATATTTTTTCAGACATCGATTTTGCACCAAGTTATGTAACAGATAGATCAGATCCAACAACTCAAAACACAAACGTAGAATCTAATAGTTCATTTAATGGAAATGTTGAATCTGAAACCGATATAGTTATTTCAAATTCACCAAATATACCGGTTGTAGAACAAAGTTATTCCGATATGTCAATTTCTAATCCCGAAGCTGTCCAAAGTCATTCAAAACAAACTTTTACAACATCGCCCAATTCTGAAAAAAAAAACAAACCGTTGTGTCTCCGATTGATATTCGACCGTTTCCAAAAGCATCTGCTAGAAAAACAACCAAAAATAATCGACGAAAACGTCAAACTGCTATTCTTACTGATAGTCCAATTAAAAACCAATTGGAACAAGAAAAATGTATGAGGAAAATCAAACCAACAAAAACAAAAAAACAAAATAGTGACACCACCAAGAAAGCACCTGTCCCCAAAGTTCCTAAAAAAAGAAAATTATCAACAGACCACCTAGAAGAGGAGGAATGTTTTTGTTTGGTATGTTTAGAACCTTTTTCAAACTCACGTCCCAGAGAAAAATGGATCCAATGCATGGAGTGTAAAGAATGGTCTCATAAGGAGTGTACCGCTGGCAACATACATTATGTGTGCCACAATTGTGATAGCCCTATTGTAAGTGATGCAAGTTCTGCTTAACGTATCTTTCTACTCAAGTTATTATATTTTAATTAAGTTGTATTACAAAATATTTTTACCTATTTTTTTTGTTATTTATTCTAGTACAAAGTTTAAACTAGTTACTATCTCAGTATGATATTATATTTTAATTAAGTTGTATTACAAAATATTGTTTACTTATTTCTTTTGTTATTTATTCTAGTACAAAGTTTAAACTAGTCATTATCTAAACATGATTGAACATGATTGTTAAAGTTGTTTTTTATTCTATACAAATTATATAATAACAAATAAGAGTTGGAATTGTTTGTTATTTGTCATTTCAATTACCTGGGACAAGTAACCCCAAGCCTTGTGACAACCAACCTTTAAAAGGGGCTGGTTGTCACAATTTTTTTTTTTTAAAAAAAAAATTTAAAAATGCGTTTAACTTGAATACTAGTGTTCGCTATTTTTACAAGGATGGCCTATGATAATATATTTCATTGTGAACTTACCAAGGTTAAAAAAAAACAAAAGATTTTTTTTAAAAAAATCGAAATGTAAAAATTGTGACAACCATACCCGGTCTCCCCTACTTCGAGCAATTCGTTTTGATGATATAACAACACATAATCAGCGACAATCTGCGGACAATATTGAACCAATACGATAATTTTTTAAGATTTTGTTAGGTGTCAAGCCTATTATGAATTGAATTATTATGTTACAATTGATGAAATTGTTAGAGTCTTTCCGAGGTCGTTGTCGTCTTAGATAATACATTCCTAATAAATCCGCAAAGTATGAAGTCAAAATAATTTCACTTGTAGATTCAAATACGTATTATTCATATAATTTGAAAATATATGCGGGAAAGAAGCCAAACAGCCCTATCACATAAATAACAGTGCTTGTAGCGTCGTGGAAATATTGATTAGGCCAATCTCTGGTTCCGGTCGAAATATTACGCGTGATAATTGGTTATCGCCGAAAACCTTCTCAATAATCATAATTTAACCATGGTGGAAACATTACGAAAGAATAAGAGAGAAATACCACAAATTTTTGTTCAAAAAATCAGAGCAGCCGATTGAAAGTAGTATTTTTGGTTTCAAAAAAATATGACTTTAGTGTCATATAAACCTAAAGCTAATAAAATTGTTTTAGTTATATCAACTATGCATAACGATGATAACATTGATGGTTTGTGCCCAGTTCGCCGACACCCAATTCGCCGACACCCGGTTTTTTGATCAAAAAACCAGTTTTTAATATTTTTTAAAAATAGCCCAATTCGCCGACAACAAATTATATTGGCGACATGCTACGGCGAGATTCCAATAAAACTATAATACTATCATAAGCTGTAAATTTATTCTATCATCACCAGGTGAACATACTTTTATGACTTTTAAAAACAATGTTATATTTTAAATAATTACATTTCACAATTTCAGGTTAAAAGAAAACGAAATTTCTCTAATTGAGTATATTGATACCATAAAATATCATATCCGCCTATAACTTTTTATTTTTTATTTATACTTTTTACTATATGATACCTAATGACTACCTAATGTAATATTACCATTTTATATTTTTTAAATTTGTTATACTATAATCAGGGATTTATTGGAAAATGTGATGACTATTTATATTATGTGTCTGGAATTTTTTATTTTTACTATTTTATATTTTTTTAAAACTAAACTGTAACTGTATAACTAAACTGAGTGTCGGCAAATTGGGTGTCGGCGAATTGGGTGTCGGCGAACTGGGAATACACCACATTGATACTGACTGTGCTAGATCGAAGCCTGAAATGATCACATTTTATAACTCAGCAAAAAGGGGAGTCAACACTGTTGACCAAATGAAAGGAAAGTATTCCGTCTCAAGGAATAGCTGGCGTTAGCCATTGACAATATTTTTTTCTGTTCTAAATATTACGGGCATAAATTGCCAAATTATTTATGCTAAAAATTGTTCGCAGAGAGTATTTAAAATGTCTTTCAAAAGCATTAATTTATAAATATATGTAGAAAAGAGAAAAAACATTCCAGTGAGTATGAAAGTTTGTATACGTTTGAAATCACAAACACTATTGAGAAACCAGTACAAAAGACGTCGAATGCTCCTGGAAGATGTGCATTTTGTAATTGAAAAAAAAAACGGAAAAACGTAAAATTTGTGTAGCGAGTGCCAATCATATATATGTAAAGAACATACAGTGCCTTCGCGTTGCCAAAACTGTTCATAACGAACGATGGAAGATTCTTTTATAGAATAAAATATTTTATATAACTAATAACTTTATATTATTATGTATTAACATTTATATGAAAGTTTAATAAAAGTATTTGACAATTTTAATTTATCTAAGGGAAATAAAATAATGATTATTTAAATTTATCGATTTTTAATTGAAATATTTCAATACACGGTCAAAACACCATGTGCGTGGAATCTCATGAATATTTTTAATGAGTGTAATCTAGGATTAATTATTATTTACTTATTGCGTTATGATTGTGCTGTACACTAAAAACACGACTAAGCTCGGTAAAAATGGGTCTTGATGACTGTATCGCGTATGGATACTTGCACTGTTGCATATTTACCAGGAAATAAGTATTGGTACCAGAGTATGGTATCATTGAAAGATGCTCTCGTATGAAAAACTGGTGGACTTTCTTTCTATTATAAATTTATAACTTGCTAAATATATTATTATGTTTAAATATATAAAATGTTCTTATTTTATGTATTAAAACGTTATATTTTACAAATAGAAAAGAGCCTAATTCCCGTGTCTATTGATAAAATTATTGGAGGTAGCTGTGACATTACTTTTTTAAGGAAAATTATTATTCATTAGTAACTGATGGGTGACACCTAATAATTTTCGTTGTCATTGAATTCAAATTTAACACACCCATTAAAGTGACATACTCAATAATGAAGTGCACTCAACTCCTACTATACAGTATGTCGTTTATATACTTTCCCGCTTGTCTTACTTTAGACCTAATGCATTAAATGCATTAGTCATGCAAGTCATCGTATACCTGAAAACTAAATACTTTCATCTCATAGTTATTTATGTTTAGTATTTTGTAAATTTTAAATTTCATTCAATAATACGTAACAATCGTTTAAATGTAAATAAATCTTCAAATACTATGTTTGTATTTTTCAATTTACCTAATTATAATTTTGTATATTTTGCAGCCAATACATCTGTACAATAGACATTTTACAAGTCTTTCGTCAAGTAAATTAACCAAAGGTGCAAATATCCATACCGATCCGCCACAACATCATACGAGATCCATTCCCGAAGAGGTATATAAAAATAAACCTATATAAGTATACTATCATAATAAATGATTCATATTACAATATTTTACGAGAAATTAGTAAATTTGCAATGTTAATTGTGAAATTAGATTCTATGCATACTAAAAACACAAGATAATGGAAAAGTATTTTTTTAAGACAAAACACCCTATAAGCGATTCCACATTTCTTTGTTCGATAATAGCTTATTTTAAAAACCAATAAATGTATTTAATTTGGTTAACCTTCTAAAAATCAAAAAATATTATCAATAAAATAAACTATAAGTCTATAAAGAAAAATTATCCATCAACACTAAAGCCTAAGAATAATGATGAAATTAAATCTTTGAAAATTTAAATGTAATTTTTTGAATACTATTTTGAATAGTTAAATATTTTTGACGTTCGAAGACGTGAGATTACCACAGTGGAGCTAATATAAAATATTTCGTTAAGAACCTAATGAAACTATTTTCTGACATATATACTTAGCGATAGAAGTGTATTTGTTTTGGTTAATTTTATCGCAAAATATTTTTATATGATATTGTTATATACATTTTTCATTTTTCCACCGGCTACAATGCTACATATTAGCTAACGGCGTCCGAAAAATCACTAAAATCCGTTTCCCGATCGACAGGTTGACTGGCGGGAAAGGGGGTTCAACACTCCAGGATGGAATCAGCTGGACTGCGGTGCGTGTTACGCTTTCAGTATAGCTTCAATGCTAGAAGGACAGCTGTTCAAAGCCACGGGAAAGTTGCACACGTTGAGGTGAGTATAAAAAAATGAATAAAAACGGAATGAGACCTTAAACGCACAATAGTTGATTTTTTGTTGATATTTTCCCGGGACGTGTTAAGCTCACAACAAATCATTGACTGTTCAATCGCATATGGAAACCTCGGTTGCTCTGGTGGCTCTTTAAAAAACACACTGCAGTATCTCCAGAGAGTTGGGGGAATTATGCAAGGAATCGAGTATCCGTACAAAGCGAAGGTGAGTACGTCATTTTTTTACACATAGAAACAGTTTTATTTTTTTTTAATAATATAGATATTACAAGTAAAAACGTCGTATAAACAAAGACGCTCTGTATTCTTCGTGGTTCATACACTAAATTTTGGTACCTTCGATACACCTGCGAATACTTTTAGAGCACCCATGTGGGACATGCACTTTAAATTGGTCAATTAAATATATATATTAGAATTAATAGAGAATAATATTAAGTAGACAAGTAAAAATTAAACAATATTCACCATAGCACATAGGCGCCCATAAAAATTTACAATATAATATATCGTGTGGCAAGGGCGGGAAGTGAGCTATTTCAGTCGTGGTTGGTTTAAGTTAGGTTTAAAGTGCATTTCGCCCAAGACTGAAATCGCCTTCCCACGTAAGCCACTCATACAATTTTTTGTTACTCCCCTGCTCGTGGAAAAGGTGTTGCAGGGATCGCAACAACAGACTATTCTACGAAAACAGTTTCATGGAAGAACAAACTTATCGGTAATGTTCATCGCACTTATGTGGGAACAGCGTAAATGAAATATGTTTGAATGTTTATGCGTCATGCAAGGAGATTATATGAATATAAGATGTAACCAAATGTTTTTGTTTTGTAAGGACCGTGGTATACATTTCGGTTGCTGGTTGTGCAGTTGTGCAGGAAATACGCGCCCAGCACTTTTGGTAATTTCCATGCTTCAACCGTGGTCGAAAACCAAGCTTTCGTCGCAGGCGATGACAAAAAAATATAGTTATATGATAGAATACCTATATATTATTAAGTATTACTTATTAGTACTACTTATCCATATTTAGGGTAATATTACAATAATTTATGGTAAATTAATGTAGATTAGTAGGTTATATATTCAAAAATAAAAACTTCCCAGTAGTTTTCAAAAGTGCCAGTAACAACAAACAACATTTTAAAAATATTTTAACTTGTTTTGAGTTCTTTACTGACATTTTAAGTTTGAAATTTTTTATTTTAAATGCCAATATAATTTTCTTCGTTCGTCAAGCACTAAAAATGTTATATAAGGCTCCTTATATATTGTTACAATGGCAGTTGAAAAATATTTAGAATACATACAGGATTCACAATTTTTTTTATAAGCATTTAAAGTTCAAATTTTGACAAAATAGGTTAAAATTACGGGTAAAAATCACGAAAATGTGTAAATTATTTTGTGTTGGAAACTAATAAATTTTTCTTTTTAAATCATAAATTTGAAAAAATAATACAAGATTCATAAGTTAGTCAATGTTTATCAATAAAAAAAAAAAATATCGAACGGGAAGTTTAATTACATTTTTATGAATGTTTGAAGTTCAAATTTTTACAACATTGGATATTCACTCGATTTCTGAAGTAGCAGTTTTCTTATTTTGATGTAATTCAAAAACGAATAACTTGAAATTTAAACCATATTATGTTTATTTAATGAATTCCTTTACTTGATAAAGTTTTCAAACTATTTTGACTCGTTAGGAGTAATTTACGGCCATTTCAGTTTCCAATTTGTTTAGTGTTTTTTAGATACATTCGTTTTATTCCTATACCCCGCACCACAAGAGAAAGTAACCTCTCGACGACCCAACACTGTTTAGCCTTCTAAGACCAACTCGAGGGGGGCTCCCTCACTCCATTAGTTACCGTGAACTATAATAGCTTATTAACAATAAATACACAATCTATGTTTTTTGTATACGTGTTAAACTGGTATACGCAGTATATGGCTAAGGCCGTTACTTGGCGGGGGCGTAATTAACCTACTCGGTATTAATTGACAATGATACCGGTAAGACAAGAATAGCTAGGTAGGTAAAAGAATATTAATTTTGTTTTTTTAGACAAATTATTGTATGAAATAATAGACGAACATTTTTATAAATAATGCTGGATGAAGGTGTTGTAGTGAAAAAGCAACACTATTACTTTTTTCAAATCTTTCTTTAATACATTGAATTATTGAATCTAGATAAGGTAGAAAAATTGATACTCGATAGTAGTCTTTGGGAGATTCATAAGAATAATTGTTTCTGTGTGATTGTTTTCCAGTTATTCTGGGACAAGTAATAGTGATTTCAAAATCATCTGCTATAGATTTGGCATCAGTAAATAATAAATCAAAGATTTCATTTGCATTTGTTCTATTGTCTTCTAACATTTTTAACAATTCCTCTACATGTTCCCGAACTTTATACAGCTCCATTGATACACCTTGTAACATATTTGTAACCGGTTCTAAGATAGCGCTGTATTTTGCGATTATTTTCATACTAATTATAAATGAAAAATTTGAGGTTGAAGAGTATAGACATGGTGCACGTTGTCTTGTATTAAGTTTCACCCAGTTGGCCCCTTTTGTCCGTGCCATCTCTTTCCTATACACTTTACGTACCTCTAGGTCAGACAGACCTATTAGCAGCTTAGGGTCTATAATATCCATGATATCATAGTTCCGAGTTCAGCCCCTCAGGTTCTTGAATGTCAAAATCATAGACTTAGGAACGTCTGTTGTTTAACTTATACCAATACTTACCGGCTTTAGCGAAGGTTTATTTCCTGGAATAAACGTTGTCAATTTATCGTCATGTGACTTCTTATCTGTTTGTTTAAATATTGTGAATATCCCTGGTTGGTCACGATTGAGCGCCCATTCGGGGTACCTGCTCATTAAAATGATCAGTTCTTTGGTTAGGTTTTCGACCTGAGTCTTATCAACGTCCTTTTCGTTGGCGGGTGTAACTAGATCCAGATCCTTGTCTGCAACACTTTGCATCGGAATCGGCTCTGCTGGATGAGGATTCACCCGATTGACTGGGATCTCTTCTGCAGGGATCTGCAAATCGATGTTGGATTCTATCAACACCTCATGAGAGCCGATTGCGTCTGCGAATTGTGCTATATTGTCAATAACATCAGAGGACGGATATAGACCTACCATATCTGCCTCCTGATTAATCGAAGAGGACTGGGGGGTCCCTGGGACTGGCGGATTGAACGCGGCTTTCCTTTGAATGTCACCAGCGTGAGATTCCGCGGGTTCTCTGCTTTGCCCAACCCGCCAATAAAGCGTCTAGCAACCTGCCTCGACCTCGAGATGCCATCATAAAACTCAACAAAGATCGTTTTTTTCAAAATAATTGTATTCGAATTTATAAGTCCATTAACAGACAAAGATTGAAGGCTTTGAATTATAGCAATAAAATTTTCAGAAAATAGCCTAATACTCTTATACTTTGAAGACCAGCGGGTTTCGCAAAAAAGTGGTACCTATATTAGGTATAAGATTTCTTCGAAGGGTACTTTCGCGATAAAATTTTATAATTTCTTTTATTGTGCCAATAGTATTACGAATAACCATAATTTTGTTTAGATCGTTAATTACTAAATTTAATCGGTGACTAGCACAATGGAAATATAAAGCTTTATTATATCGGTCACGAATTAATTTAGCAACGCCGCCTACTTTGCCAGCCATTGTAGCACAGCCGTCATAACCTTGTCCACAAAATTTACTTAAATTAAGGCCACTATCTTCCATAAATGATACAATTTTAGTAGCAACTGATTCTGCGTCTAATTTATCTAATGGTAAAAAGCCAAGGAATTCTTCTCGAATCTTTGACTCTTTGTCTAAAAATCTAATTACAATTGTTAGCTGCTCAACACCAGAAATATCTGCTGATTCGTCAGCAATAATGGAAAACGCATTCGCGGCATTAGCTTCACATACTATTTCTTCTTTTAATATTTTTCCACACAGTGTAATTAATTCATTTTCAGTTCTATGAGACGAATATTTAGCATTTCCAACATTAGTTAAAAAATGATCTTTCAATATCTCATCGCCAGATTCAATACGAAAATTTAAAAGATCGTGAAAAACACCAGAATCTGATTTTTCCCTCGTAAGGGAAGGTCGTGAGTTCCACAAAACAAAATAATTGATATAATAGGTTTTAATTTTAGCCTATTAGTTTCTATTTCTTTATGCAATCCGGAATTTACTTGTTCAATAACATTAATTTTTTTACCATTCATAATATCCATAAAATCTTTTGCTCTTGACATTGATTCAGTGTGCCAATTTGAAGACAAATGTATTCTAGAAGATACATGAAAATCCTTATACTTAGTAAACGGTCTTATTATAAATCCACCTTGTACGCCTCTATGAATTGATGGCTTGAACAACACACATATTCTACAAAAAGCTCCTTTCACACCCTCAAGAGCTGAATATGTCAACCATGAACCGTATTCGTGCAACCATTGATGTCTAAATTTCGAGTTCTTCCTGATTTTAAATCACTTTTAAAGTCATAAGTAGTATTCGGTACCCAAGGATTACGTAAAAGTTCATGTTTTAAACAATCGTTAATATTTTCGACGTTCAAATAATTTCCAATATCTTTTTCATAAGTTAAGATTATATGACCACTGTTATTTTTTGTATTCATGGTAACCGAAGAACTTTCAACTACACACAATTCCGACGACTCCATATTGACTGTACTATTATTTATTTCAATTGAAGTAGAGCCAGTAGCTTCATTAAGAGAATCACAAAGCTTGGGTTTTTTAAAAAAATTTCTGATGTCCATATTAACAATATTCTAACAATAAAACAAAATATTAAATATACTAAATACAATACGTACGTAATTCAGCGTGGTCCGTGTTTCTCAGTAGACGGCGCGTTGAGAAATAATTTCATTTTACAATTATTTCCATAATTCCCATTGTGATATTGTACATTCGATTTATTTTTACTTACCTCCGTTATCTGACAGACGTCGTGTGCGTATGTGTACGTGGTGCGTCGGTCGTCATAAGTGGTTTACACACTAAGTGATTAATATCCATTCGCAGAATTTAAACGTATTTAATTTTGCGCGATTAATGTAATACGCATTATTACGATCAACAACCCCACACGGCACACACTAAAGTAAAAATATCGATGAAATGTTAATAAATTAAAATAAAAGTTAAGATGTTCAACATTCTATTTGAATTCCAGGGGGGGGGGCAAATGCCCCGTCTTGCCCCCCCCCCCCCGGGCGCCCATGACTGCAACATTTATTATTACAACAGCCACCCTTGATAATAATTACGTATTAAATAATTATTGTCTTTTTCTCCCAGTCTGCGGGCGGGTTAAAATGCATTCGCGGGCCGGATGCGGCCCGCGGGCCGCCATTTGGTGACCCCTGCCCTATAGGGTAATATAGTATACTATGTTAATATTATAGCTTATTGTAATAATTAAAAGTTTGTATTTTTAATAAAGGCAAGAGTAAATTTTTGACAAAATATTATTATACATTTTAATTTTACCAATTTTATTTCAGAAAACATTATGTCATTTTAAAAAGTTTAGAGCTGTAACTCAAATTTCAAAAATTTCAATACTACCACAATCCGATGAACATGCACTAAAAGCAGCTGTCGCGCTTATAGGACCAATCAGCGTATCAGTGAATGCAAGTCCAAAAACATTTCAACTGTATTCGTAAGTATACATATTTTTTAGGCACCTGATTTTTCAAATACTTTGGCTCCTATTTAAAAGCATCTATTAAATTATTTTGTTATAAAAGTAATGCATAATAAATACTGATTAATCATTAGTGTAAAATATTATGTAGGTACCTATTAATTGTGTAATATTACAAAACGAGTAGGTACCTACATATTTTTTATGGGACAGTTTTTTATAAAAAGTTCGAAGCAGGTGTTCACTCGTTTAGGTAGTAGTTTAACATATTTATATCTGTATGTATGTCTTATGTGACACACAAATTGACTGCTCGAAGTTCGAACACGGAACGGTTTTCGCGCCGCGCAGCTTTCCTAACCGACCGCCACGCCGCGTTGCGGGCGTCCAAGCTCCGGGGCATCGTCCGTCCCCCACTTATCGCCGCTGGCCGTCACCTTCACGCCGCCAGTCTCGCTCGGTTGCTGACTACTGACTGTCTTTTATGTGCGGTCGAGTTGGGTGAAACTCATCGCTTCTTGCCGCCCCAAGTTTTTTGTTGCTTGTCAGTCAGCCGATGTGCCATATTATATTTTGTTACGTTCGGCGTGTTCGTTAATTAAAATAAACGTGTACATTGTATACCTGTATACATATCATATAATACCATTTGCCTGTTAGGAAGACCCCAATCAGCTTATCGAGTTTCGCTTCCATATTGTTCTACGCTGTGTTACGCGCCAGCATCGACGCGACGGACGGCGATTCTTTGTCGGTGGCTACTACATACTCACACAATTACAAAGTTTGAAGGAAACAATTCTAGTTTAGCTCACAAGCGATTTTTAGAATTTTTTTTTTTTCAAAATGCATGTTTTTGTAAGCTTTATTTAATGGTATTTACAAAAAAAGTCGCTCAAACTTCTAATGGAAGTTAGTTATGTTCAAAAAACTTCAAAATAATCGTTTTTCCAAAAAATCGTATTTTTGAGTTGAAAATACCAACAATTGTATTTTTGGAATTGTAAGTATTTGTATGCTTAATGTTTTGGTAAAATTAAAATTTATCTATCGTACTTACTTTTTATGTTAAATTTCAAATTACTTGATTATTCAAAAAAATCGTGTTTTTAAGTTAAAAGTACCAAAACTTAAACAGTTTTGAATTTTTTTTTTGTTTTTTTTGTGTATATAATGAGAAAAATAAGTTTGTGGTGTAATGGGATCTACCTAATAACATAGCTTTGTATAATATGAATAAAATAATATATTACAATTATAAAATCGATAACTACTAGTGTTTGAAAATTGTTTTTTTTTTTTTTTTTTTCATTGATCAAATAACCTCGGCAGCTACATGGCCATTAGTTACAATAAATTATGGCAGGTTTACATGGTTTAAGATTTTAACATCATTTTATTTTATTTTTTTCATAAGAGGTTACAGTATTAGACGTAAAGTTTATTTTCTTAGTATTTATATAAAAAAAGAAACCAAACAAAAAAAAACAAAAAAGGAGGAAAACAATTGCAGATCATTAAATTAAATTATTCAGGACTGTTGACTTTAGAAAAAGAATCATCTTGTTGTTCTCCACAGCATTGGGTTCCAATGCGATGTCGAGGGTCGTATCCAATCTGGTGTTTTGACGTTCATGCTGGTATTTTAGGCATTCTGTTATGATGTGTTTCACTGATATTTGGACACCACAGACTTCGCACGAGGGGGTTCTTCCTTAGCCATTAGGTGCCCGTATGTAAGTCACGTGTGTCCTATTCTCATTTGGTTTAGTACCGATTCTTGTTTTCTGTTTAAAGAGCTGTTTATCCACCTGAAGCTGCTACTTTTAATTAAATTTGGTGTTTTGTTGTTTCCATGTACCTATTCAACCATCTGATGTTGGTTACTTCGGTCGTGCGTCACGGGAACTGTCCCAGTTGTGGCACACGAACAGTGTGTGCTCGTGTGGCGTAAAGTCAACACCATCTGTCTCGTTAGTTATGACAACAAACAATGTAAGAAACATAGTATGAATATCAGTTAATGATTGGCTTTTATCATCAAACCAATGGCTCTTTATTCTTTTCCCTGACTCTTATTGAAGCATTTTTCAACGGAACCCATTTACATGCTATTTTAATATAATGTGCAACTTCAATCCTTTTAAACATTTTAATACCCAGTGAGGGTGTGGATCAATTTAACTTGTAAAAAGATCTGCATACATTCTAACATATTCTTGTAAAGAAGAAAATTATTGTTTAAATATCAGTGTTATAGCAGATAGTCGAGCCAACGAATTATCACAAACAGTTTGTTTTGGCTTGGGTACATCAGACCACTGCCCTTTATCACATACAAACTATTATATAAAAGTTTTTTCCTTTCAAAATAACAATATAGTTATTATACATTTGGTAACAGTCTGTCAAATTCGTGAAAAAGGCTAATTGTTATTTTGCGTGGGTGTCGCTAAAGAAACGTTTTTCCCGCCCTACCAATAGAAAATTGACTTCTCCGGACGAACTGGTACAAATCCATGCAAATATAGGGTCAAGTGGGGTAAATGGAAATGAAATTTACATGTTTAACAACTTTTTTAATTTTTTCATATGGTAATTATTTTTTTTATTTTTGGTTTTAATAAAAACTATTTAACCATGAACGTATGCGTCTAACATTTCAATCAAAAGTAAAAATAGTTGATTACTTAAAGAGAAAAAAATAATCTAGAATTGCATAAAAAATTTACATTTGCCCCATACTTCTGGGGTAAATGAAAATAACTATTTTGAACTGCATATGTTATACTGAACACACATAAGGGGCAAATGAAACTGTTCTGTGTCAGCTATCATTATATTATTTCATATGTTCAATACCTACAAATTTCCATTTGCCCCAAATATTATAGTGTGTGTTGGGTAAATGAAAATAAAAGTATAATTTATAATGTTATATGTCTGGGGCAAATGAAAATTTGTTTGAATTACATAAAATATAATTAAATTAATCAAATAATTAGGTATTCTTTATTATTTTAACATAATTTAGTACAGTAAATATATAAACAGTCTTTTGTTTTCATATATAATATAATAATAATAGTTTAACATAATAAAAATAACAATGTACCTATTCTTTATTATTTTAACATAATTTAGTACAGTAAATAAATAGTACCAATCATCTCCGGGTGTGTTATTTGTTAACGGAGTAGAAATATTATTAATAACAACATATTCTCTTACAAGTTCTTTCAACTCGGCTTTGTCGCAAGGTTGTCCCATTTGTACCCGAGCAATTAAACATTTTTCAATGTCGTTTTCAACATTCATTGCTAAAGCTGGTAACCGTCCTTTTTTAGTACATGTTATTGCAGTTTGACGTCCTTTTAATCTATTAAAAATCACAGTTATTGGAATATTATATTCCTCTGATATTTGTTTGTATGTTTTATTTCCTTTTTTCATTGCAGCAACGGCTTTTTCGACATCTTCAACAGTATATTTTGGTCCTGATGTTTTTTTGACGTAATTGCGCACCCTTGAGTTGAAAAAAAATAATTAAAAAGACTAAAATATTTTAAATTATATTTGTTATAAATATTTACATTTACCCCAAAACCAAATTTACATTTACCCCGATCGACTTTAATTTCGTATTTTACAAAACAACTATAATTCCATAGAAAAAGCGATATTAAACTGGTTTTAGGACTGTATAGTAAATATGTATAAATATAATGATGATTTAGTTCAAACTATAATGTTCTACTTACATTTTTGATGAAGATATCCTTCTCAGAAGCCGTTGGGCAGAAAATATAAACTAAAATAATCATAAACACTTTTTCGAGCGATAACGATTTGTACATACCAAGGTGGAATATATATATATATCCACCTTGGTACATACCTCAAATTGTCCATGTTTTTATCATTGCGCACTATCATAACATATGTTTGCTGTGGTAACCATGATACCAAATTCCATAATCACTAATAATTTATTTTACATAATATTTTTTTCCTATTGCCCCAATTTCCATTTACCCCACTTGACCCTAGTGTTAAATATTTGCATAAAAAAGTTCGGAAAATCAAAAATGGGTAAGACTGAAGAAATGTACATTTGTCTAGTGCTATCAAAAAAAATTAAAAATTCTATGGCACAGATAAAGTTCTCCCCAGAGCGATGTGGAATTTTGGTAATTCTACTATTTATACAGAAGGAGTAAAGTTGTCCCGCGAAAAACAGTTTTTGTTATGTTGTACATTTGTAAGATATGCGGATGTAACGGACCTCTTAAACATCGTACCTACATTTATATATTTTTATAGGTCTGGTGTATACGATGATCCAGCCTGTTCGTCCAGCACCGTTAACCACGCTATGTTGTTGGTAGGGTACACAAAGGACGCTTGGATTTTGAAAAACTGGTGGAGCTCGAAATGGGGTGACAACGGTTATATGTACTTGGCCCGCGGAAAGAACCAGTGCGCCGTGTCCACCTACGCGGCCTACGCTACCATATTACTGCCGCACCACCAATCACTACCATCGACGCATCCATACAGACTGTGATACTAAATTTGGTTTTATCTCAAATCATATCTAGAGATAATTATATGAACTGATATGTACCAAATATGAGCTTAAAAATTACTAAATATGCATTTCATTATTGTTTATTAATAAAAAAAAAACATTTCGAAAACGCTACGCTCGCTCAACCTTTTTTTTTAGATTACACTAGTTAAAACTTTTGACTTGTGGGGAATTGTTTATTATATTTTTAAGAGTTTTGACAAAGCAACATTTCTTTTATCGACAATTATTAAAAAATGAATAAAAATAAGGGAAAGTACCTAGGTAGTTACTTTTTTGCATTCTGCTGTACAGAACGTGTCTAGAATTCTAGATGGATTGTTGTAACGAATGGATTAAATTTTGATTTAATGATATACAATAGTTGTATACGAAAAGCAATTCTGGTCGAAGACGGCTTGTCAGCCTATAACATTACTTTTTACTATATATATCTATGTATATTTTATGGTAATATTGTGATTAAAGTAATTTCTTTTACTATTAGTCATCATTCATCAGTAGGTAAAGTAATTTTTGCAGAAAAAATTACATTCGAAAATGTTATAATGTGTATACACATAAAAATATAAAATATAATAATATGCTATAAAAGTTTCATATATCCATGAATAATATTATTTTAGTACAAAAAAATAACTAAAATCGTTATTATTGTATACATATAATATTTTTGTTTACAGTACGAACTGTGACCGAGAATGCTTGTTTTTAAATTTAAATTTTGACTTCTCCAATGCACCAACAACCAACTAGATTCACTTTACTACCAATAAAGTTACTTATGTTATTACCTAATTGAAAATCGAAGCATTACGTAATACGCTTGGTGTACGCACAAGTTGTGGCTTTAAATGTATTGTAATACCCATTTTGCTGGATGTCGTGCAGTTCACCCCACAGAAGTTGATATCAGCACTAGTCCAAATAACCTATACCAGTGTTTCCCAATCTATGGGTCATGAAATATTTATTATGGATTGCCAGTCGTGACCTATAATTAAAATATATATGAAAATAATTTTAACAGAAAATGTATAAATGCCTATGTTATGTTTTATTAAATAAAACTTATTTCATACATCTACGTATTATAATAATAATGTAAAGTCTCGCTAGTATTGTAGATTGTACAATGTAGATATCAATATATGCTTGCTGCTGCGTTATTCAAAATTCAAATTCTATTAATCTACTCTGTCACAAACTCACATGATGTGGCGTGCTGACAAAATCTCAGATCCGGGCGCAGTTATGAAAAAAACCACCCACCGGCTACCCTGACTCAGGGACGAGCCCCCCTCTAAAAAATAAAAGTGCCTATCATGATTCATTAATGTTACAGTCATGGTTATTAATACGAAAAATAAAAATGTTTTCTTTTTGTGTAATCTATAATAATAAATGATATGAGTCACATCTCACTAAATTTCTAAGGCATTTATTTTATACATCTTAAACATACGTCTTACTTCATAATATTAATCTTATTGAGAGCCAATATTATGTGATATGGGTATCAACTTCTAACGAATCTTGATTGAATTTAGAAGAAAGGACATAATGAAAACCACATTCATCTAATAAAAATAAAGATAATTCAATTAAGGATTTCAAAGTAATTCTCAATGATTTGGCTGTGTTTTTGGTTAAGAACTCTTCATATTTTATATGTCCTTCAGATAATTGACTTTCCCATTCATCTAGCCATACTAAACATTAATTTAATACCTGTAATTTATAATATACATTGGATCATTCCTAAGCCAAATATTATGATTGAAATATAAATATGTAGAACATGAATACACCACATTTATTTTACAAACAATATAAGTAATACTTAGCTTTAATTCCACAAACAAAATGACTTGGCACCAACTTAGAATTACTAATTAGTTAATACACAACACAAACACTTGGCCACAAACATACAACACATAAAAAACTTTTATTTCTTAACCCTCCCTTTCCGAATGCCATTAGCTGGGAATTTTCGATTCATAACATCGAACATATCATTCATCAGTAGTGTTAAATTTTCAGTCTCTAAAGAATCTTTTAAATCTATACATTGTTGATCACGATAAAATTTCAACCCAATAGCCATTGGTTTACTAAACAGCTAAATGTACAACATACGTCAGTAAAATAAAATTTAAAAACTTATGTTAACGAACATATTATTAGGTATTAAGTTTTTTTTTTATCATCCCAGACGTCCGGAGATGGGTTAACAGGACTACCCCCGCGATCCCATGGACATACCACATGACGCAGGCGCTAACTGGGCACGGATGCTTCCAGTCCTATCTGCATCGCTTCGGCAGAGCTACCAGCCCCCGCTGCATGCACTGCAACAACCGTTCAGACACAGCTGACCACACTATCTTCCACTGCCAAAACTGGGATGGGTTGAGGAACGACCTTAGAGATAGGCTGGGACACACACCCTCAGCTGACGACGTCGAGGATATACTATGCGGTCCCGTCTTTGAGGACCTACCAGTGGATCACCAGCAGAAGGCGATCGCTCTCAACGAAGCCGAAGAGACGTTTAGGATCCTCTATAAAATGGTGGAAGAGATCCTAACACTCAAAGAGGCGGAGGAAAGGGCTCGACAGGCTGCTGAGGCGGACGGATGAGTCTCCCAAGAACGGGAATCCAGAGCGGCGGGCTGAGGCCGGCTCGATAAGAGGAGCGCAGAACGAGAAGCCCAGGACGGCTGGTTTAACCGGTCCGTGAAGAGGAGTTTCAGAACGTGAAGTCTAGGGTGGCGGATTTCGATCGGCCCGAGAAGACATCGAAGATTGAAGACCACATATATATAATATTTGTAAACTATGTGATGTGATAGTATGGGGCATGTCCCGGCTATCACAATGTGGCTATCGCCAATGTAAAGAAATTGTACGGCATCATGGCCTGTGTATTCATATACATACTAGCAATCGCTAAGGAAGGTATACACAGGTCGTGCGAGCCGAATCTTATTTTGTAAATTTGTATTTTAAATAAACGATGCTGCATGGGGGACAAGCAATGTAAAAACAGTTCGTCCCCTCTGCAGTGATGCCGTGATGCCACATGGAAAAAAAAAAAAAAAAAAAAAAGGTATTAAGTTTTAAATCTATGATAAAATTAATCAAAATTCAGCGGTCAAGTATAACGTGTGTGGCGTATTTCCCTATCATTTTGGATAAGCTATTTAATTCTATATATTTTTCAGTTATTTTTGGACAAATTTTTAATGGATGCTATGAGTCTAGTTCAAATACTTTGTAAATACTGTTGCCATTTCACAGAGCCCTTTAAAGGATGAACCTAATAAAAAATAATTTAAATGTTTTATTTTATATTATAGGTAATATTAGTATAGTAAGTATATTTATTGAGTTTTGCTTACTTTTAATTTTTTTTTTTGTTCCAAACGGTTTCTGACATTCTCAATAGTATGAGGAGCATCACAAAATACAAAAATGTTCGTCTGCTATGAAATGGGTTTTCAAAAATTTTTTTTAAATCAGCCTTACTTCCACATACCTCCTATGTGAAATAGGAGCCGGTGCGGTACTTTTCCAACGGGGTGACAGACCGGAGGAAAGACGCATAGTGTCCTACGCAAGCAAAAAGTTTAGCGAAACGCAAGCAAGGTACACCGCGGTCGAACGCGAGTGCCTAGCGATAATCTGGGCGACCGACAAATTCCGTCCATACCTGGAAACCCGACGTTTCGAACTCCTAACCGACAACTCGGCTATAACATGGTTACACAGGGCTAAGGACAAAAATTCAAAATTAACACGTTGGTCACTTCAACTAGCTAATTTAGATTTCAGTACAGTGCACGTCCCGGGAATACAAAACGAAGCACCCGACTTGTTATCACGCGACCCGGCACCGGGCTCACCCGTAGACGAAGAACGACTTGAGGAAAAATTGGTAGGGGCCCCGATAACGCCGACAACCAACATTGACCTCGAGTCCGAACGTATCTTCACTATGGTAGAAAACCATGATAGTGACGACACACCCCTCACCGCGACAACGCTCGGAAAGTGGCAGTCCGAAGACGCTACAATTCGCGACGTAATCGCGGGTCACAGGGGGGACGGACCAACGCGGAACACTAGGAGCGCAAAATCGGAAACCGACAAATATGTTTTCACCGACGGCCACTTACGCGTAACCGTAGGCCCCCACACAACCGTCGTGATACCAAGAACCAAAATACAACACGTAATTTGGAGGTGTCACGATCATGCCCTATCCAACCACCCAGGTTGGAAAGAGACGTACCGGGCGGTTCGACAACGGTATTTTTGGAAAGGTCAAAAGAACGACGTGAGGTTATATGTCGGTGCGTGCCACGTATGCGCGTGTACGAAACCACTTAACTCGCGTCCTAATGACCCAATGCAACCAAGAACCCCCCGCCAACCATGGGAAGTTATCAGTGTCGATCTTATGGGCCCATACCCCCGCTCCGGTAAGGGAAAATCGTACATACTGGTAGCAACCGACTGTTTTAGTAGGTGGACCGAGGCTTACCCCTTAGGAACAGCGACCTCTAAAACAATAATCGAAACGTTACAACGTGAGTTCTTTTCCCGTTTCGGTTACCCCCGCGTGTGTCTCAGCGATAACGGCCCGCAATTCGTGTCAAACGAAATGCTAAACGCGTTAGAACGATGGGGAGCACAGGGTTGGACAACTCCGATATACCATCCGAGAGCCAACCCAGTGGAACGCCGAAATCAAGATTTAAAAAAAGGTTTGCGCGCACGGCTTGTCGACGGCAAACATAAATCTTGGGACACAAAACTACCAGCAATTCTATTTTCGATACGGAACAGGTGTAACGAACAGACAGGCTACCCACCCGCGGTCCTTGTCCTCGGCAGGGAATGCAAGAGACCGGGAGATTGGGCGCTGTCTAAACCAACACCAGTTAACATCGAAAAATCGCAGGAAGAGAGGGTAGTGCGGGAAACACGTATTTTAGGCAAAAAGGTAGGGGTAAAACCGAGCGTGAACACCGGCACACCGGTAAGGTTCAGCAAGGGCGACGTAGTATACTACAAAGCACACCACCTATCAAAAGCACACAAAAATTTTCACGTCGGCTTTGCACCAAAATGGTGGGGGCCGGCGACCCTAGCGGAACAGGTCGGAAAAGGAGTTTTCCTCACCGACCAACAACCACCGCGCAAAATACATGTGTCTTGCCTAAAACGCGCACCCAAAGGTTAAAAATCAAAAATATATTGTTCAGTATTAACCTTCATTTACAGACAACATGACCACCCAAACACAGGAGGAAAAATGGCGGCGAGTAGCCGACCTCATAGGGCAGCTGGGGCTGGTGCCGAATGCACAGGACCAGCCACGGACAGCCGCCCAAGTCGCCAGAATGACTACCCGCCACCTGCTACAGGATCCGGTGAGGGCGGCAATATACAACCGCGGTTGGGCGGACCGGACCGCGGACATCGAGCGACGGTTACGACCACAACCGTCAACAACAGCCAGCAACAGTTCGACGTCCCGGCCGCCAAGACGCCAGCCAACCACAGCGGCCACGCACCGGGTCTCCACAAGCCAGGTAAAGGGACCCGAACCACAGCCGCCCCGGGAGCCGGCAACGGTACCCGGGCCGACAGGGGCACCCTCCACATCGGTTACAAAGCACCGGACAGAGGCACAGCTGGCACGGAATAAAAAAAAATTCCAAAAGCTTGAAGAGAAGAGGATAATTTGATGAAGGAAAATGATACAAAATATACATTAATATAAAAAAAAAAACAATGTATATTTAAAGCTTCTGTGTATACCTATTATTGAAGTAGTAGGTTCAAGTAATAATATTGTCATTATTTTTTCAAATATTTAAAATGTATTTATTGAGTTATTTTTTTTAAACATATTTTGTCATACATTTTATTAGATAAGTAATTTATATGATTCCTATTATCTATTTCAAGTTGTAGAAATATATTTTGTTATACCGGATGATTCTTTTATCAAACAACACTCATTATTTCAAAAAGTGTAGATTTTTTTGAAAATATTTTTTTACATAGTTGTAAGTCGCTTAGAAAACAACGTTTTTCTTAAAAAATATTTTCA
The DNA here is from genome assembly GCA_027563435.1 of Nasonovia ribisnigri. Taxonomy (NCBI): domain Eukaryota; kingdom Metazoa; phylum Arthropoda; class Insecta; order Hemiptera; family Aphididae; genus Nasonovia; species Nasonovia ribisnigri. The sequence continues at coordinate 63,850 of JANEHU010000554.1, forward strand.
AAAAAATCTACACTTTTTGAAATAATGAGTGTTGTTTGATAAAAGAATCACCCGGTATACATATTTATATAATTATTATTTTAAATTGTATAAGTATATTATTATTTTAATTTTTTCTTTATGTTTAAAGCTTTCGTGTTATTTAAGTAGTAGGTAAAATCAATAATATTTTCATAATTTTTCAAATATTTCAAATGTATTTATTGAGGTACTTTTTTTAAACATATTTTGTCATACATTTTATTAGATAGGTAATTTATGTGATTACTATTATATATTTCAAGTTGTAGAAATATTTTGCTACAATTTTGTTAGGTTTATACATTAATATAATTATTATTTCAAATTATATAAGTATATTAATATTTTAATTTTTTTCCTTATATTTAAAGCTTTTGTGTACCTATTATTCAAGTAGTAGACTAAAGTAATATTTTCATTTTTCTATTTCATCGAATATACCTATTGAAACATTATAATTTTTAATAAAGTGATTGTATTAAAAATGAAAAAAAATATATTTTCACAATTTTTATTTAGATCATTACTCAAATCTATCAGCGTACCGTATTATAACCATAGGCACAACTAGATCACTAAAACGCGGGTGCTATACTATTAAAAACATAAAATGTATGTTATTTTTAGTGATGGGCAACGATATAATTTTCTGTATCGATATCGTTCAGATTTTTCCGATATTGTATCGCGATATCGTTATTTCTACGATATCGATATCATATCATAAATATAATTTTATGTTTACCTAAACAATTACCAAACCAATTTTAATTCACTCATCACTAAAAATAATGTTGTAATTTGAAAATAATTATCACTGTAGGATAAATGACAGAAATATAACGGTCAACGGAGTACGTAACAGACGTTTACGCCGCACCAACGACACAAATTAGACTGTAGATTATGGAATATCCAGTGGTACTATACCGTGTACCTCTTAAAAGTCAGCAAAATATTCCTTTTAAGATAACATTATAATGGATTATTATTACTTAATACTTTAATAGTGGACTATAACAAACCAGTACCGTTTTTTGTTCCCCAGGTTCTAGTAACTGATAATAATGATAATTATAATTATATTAATTTCTGTTATTTTGTTTATTTTCAGGTTAAGACGTTAGTATTTGATTATATTGTTAACGAAATGTGTCCATTAAGAACATGTGAGAAACCAAGTTTTAAACGTTTAATAACTGGACTTACTGGATCAAACGACTCAATAATACCCAACAGAAGACAGCTATCAAAACATTTAGATAACAAATATGAATTATACGTATCTATGTTGATGGAATTGATAGCAAAAAGTAGTTTTGTTTGTACAACGGCTGACATATGGAGTACAAACAACCGAAGTTACATGGGTAATGACTTGATTTAGGACACTTTAACATATAGCCATTTGAATGTAGAGATAGTAAAAAAAGTAAAAAATTAATAAATATAAATCAGTCAATTTATAAATTATTTATTATACCTAATATGTTAAAAATGTATATAAATATTTTAATATCAACAAATTATTTATTATATAAAATATTAAAGTTAAAAATATGGGTAAAATATTTTTTTTATTTTATAGTTAGGTACGCCAAAAATTAAAATACAATATCAAAAATGTATAAAAAATATTTAGTTATTAATGTCAAAAATAAAAAAAAATAAATTAAAATCTAAATCTTGTATTATTATATTAAAAAAATGATCAACATTTTATACTAATATTAGAGAAACACTTATAATATGCCAATAGGTTAGTTAATACTTGGCTTTGGGTAATACGTAATATTAAATAATAATTAGTTAGGTTCGATATGATACAATATTATATTTTTTATTTGTACCTTTTATAAACATAATATCAATAGTTTTATAATTTATAAATATAAATAAACCAGCAGAACAACTTTTCTTAATATATTTTGATATTGATCTATTATATTATTATAATAATGTATTATTTTCAATTTCAATGAAAATAATTTTATTTATTGATTTATATATATTTTTTTTCTCCAATTATCCCAAAGTCCAAATGACTATGTTTTAATGACTTTGTTCCTATTCTGTAATAACTAATGAGACAATCTCTCTAGTATTTTTTAAATTACTGAATATGTTATTTTGAAACTGACATTGAGTAAACAGGTATTAAGCAGATTGACTCAACAACGACACCAGTCTGTACACGCACTTATTATGAACTTGACGAACTTAAACAGTAAAAAAACGGGTAATTTGATCCAAAGTTACAAAGAATAGAACACGGAGCGATATGAACGTTAGAACGCGCATTAGATTAAACGGTATTGCCAGTATTTTACAGCCTCTTTTATGGCTAGGCATTCTAAATAAATAGCTTTGTGTTTCTTTTGGGTTTCATTTAATTTTTTGGAAAAATATGCCATCGGTTTTTCTTCATAGTCTTCTTGTGGTTGTTTTAATACTGCTCCCACTCCTTGTATGCTTGCATCGGTATAACTATATATTGGTAAATTTGCATTGAAAATTGCTTATATGGGTTGAGAACAGAGTAAACGTTTTATCTTTTCAAAGGATTCTTGACATTTCCCTGTCCAAGTAAAATGTTGTCCTTTCCTTAATAGATTATGTAGAGGATCAATATAATAGAATTATTTGGTATATATTTATTATAAAAGTTGATTTTTCCCAAAAATTGTCTAATATTTTTCCTTGTCTTTGGTATGGGGAAATCCCTTACTGATACTAAATTGTCCTTCAACGGACTGACTGAATTTTTTTTTATTATGTGGCCTAAATATTTTACTAAATCTGCTGCAAAAGTACATTTAGATAGCTTTAATCTAAATCCTTCTTTCATAATTGCATTTAATTGTTTGTTTAGGTGTTTTATATGCTCTTGGAAAGTTTTTGAAAAAATCAAAATGTAATTGACTGAAAAATCAGATAGGTTATTTTTCCTTAATATATTACTCAATATTCTTTGGAATATCGCTGGTGAGGTTTTTAATCCAAATGGTAAACAAATCCACTGGAAGTGTCCTTCTTGAGTTACTTCAGGCAGTTTTTTGCATGTCTTCAATTCGGAGAGGAATTGACCAAAATGCTGAGTTTATGTCCAGTGTTGTGAAAAATGGTGCTATCTCTTGTTTTTTCTACTAAATCCTCTATTAATGGAAAAGGTTGTGATTGGGGAACTACAATCTTATTCAGCTCACGGGAGTCTATACATAATCTTGATCTTTTGCCTTCCTCTTTTTTATAGGCTAGTGTAACTGGGGCGGCAAACGGTCTATATGACTCTTCAATTAGATTTGTTTTTAATAACTTTGAAATTTGTTGTTCTATTTCTTTCTTGTCTTCAAGTGTACACCTATATGGTCTTTTGTTACAATATGTATCTATTAATAAATCAATTCGAGCTTCATAATCTTTCACAGTTCCTATATCATATTTGTCTTTTTAAAAAATTGTCTTATATTTATCAATAAGACTTTCTATATCAGCCTTTTCAGCAGATTCCAAATGGTTTACTGTAATTTCAAAATTATCCACATTAACATGTTCATTAAAGTTTATCTTATATTCTTTTTTTTTCATTTTCACCTGGATTCTCGGGAATTATTTTTTGTGTAATTTCTAGTTTTTCATTTTGTCTTAATTTAAATTTTTTTATACAATCTAATCCAACCAAAAAATCATGATTAAAATCTTTATTATCTACTACAAAAACATTAATGTTTGTTTCCATAGCAAACATTTTTACATTTATTGTTATCATTCCAACAGTATTTTTTTACACCATTAATAGTCTTCAAATTAGCATTTTGGGTATTTTGGGCATTTTTAATTTTTTTAGTCTTTAAATTTAATAGTTTTGAATTAATTAATGAAACATTTGAGCCAGAATCATATATTCCAAATATGTTTAATGTCCCATTTAATACTAATTTAATTTTTATTAATGGTGGCACTATTAGTTTTTTTGGTTGTTGTTGTTTAATTCAACTTCCAGGGCGGAACAAATAGTGCGGCCATAAAAATTCTGACCAATGAAACAAAAAATCTCTGCCTACAAAATGAAACCGAAAATCATTATTTAGGTTTCGTAATTAATAACCAAGAAATAATCCCAATGTTTGATCCGCCACACCTACTCAAAACTATACGTAATAATTTAATAACAAAAGGTTGTATTTTTACTAAAAATAATAAGTCTTATGAAGCTTCATGGGATCACATTAGGAGACTTTTTGGGTTTGATATTGCAAATGAATCCTCTGGTCTACGCACTCTGCCAAAGCTTAATGAATCCCACGTTATACCGGAAAAAATTAAGAAGATGCGTGTTTCAGTTGCAGCTCAAACCCTAAGTCAGAGAGTGGCAGCTACATTAAGACTAATGGCAGATTATGGTAAGTCAAACAGAGTTTATTAATTAATCTATACATGTTAAATGATACTTATAATCTTTTTACACTTTAGGTCAGGACAATTTACTTTCATAGGCACATGGAACAGCAGAATTCTGCCTATTTATTGATATGGTTTTCGATTCTGTAAATGGAAGTACTGTTAAATCCAAAGATGGAAAACCTTTAAGAGCTGCAGTTACTGACAAGTCTCTACATTTGCAATTTTGGAATGAAGCCATACAAGTATTTCAATCCATGCATTTTATAAATAAATTAAATGGAAAAAAAAGTACACCGCCATGCGTGAACAACTGGATACAAACATTGCGTGCATTTAAATATTCATGGAGTGATAAATTAAAAAAGATAAATAATTTTAAATTTCTCCTCCCAAGAAACATAAATCAAGATCCTATTGAATGCTTATTTGGATCTATTCGTAGCCATGGTGTTAGGAACATAAATCCAACTTCTTTTCAATTTATTGCTTCTTTTAAAACATTACTTGTAAATAACTTTTCTTCAACAAAGTCGGTTGGAAACAATTGTGAGTCAGATGACTGCACTGTTTTAGATAATTTGAAATCGTTTCTAAATGGATCATCTATACCTAACAGTCCTTAAAATGACACAGTCAACATACCTTTATCACTAGATTTACCAACAAAAATTCCTAAAACATTGACAAGTGGACTAACTGTAGGTGGATATATTATTCGTGGGATTTTGAAAATTTGTAATAACTGTTTAATTTGTAAAGGTGATATAACTGAAAACACTATAACAAATGATTTAATTAAAGCTAGGTGTTATTCAAAACACGGTTTGAAAAACCCAACGAAAAATTTTGAAAGAATAGTTGAAAATATTTATTCAGTTTTATCACAATGTATGCCACAATTTTGCCATGAGACAAACCTAAGTCAAAAATTAAATTTTGCAATTGAACTTAATGTAGAATTTAATTTTAACTGTAAAATTTACTGTCTAAAAGATATAGTCATAAATAAAATGATAATGTTTTTTATATTTTCTTATACAAAAAAAATAAATAAAGTATTAAAAGGAGTTAATTACTATAAAACTAATGATGTAATTGTAAATATGGCTAATACGTACTACAAAGTACACAAAAGCCGGAAAACTAAAATAAAACTTTTAAAACAGCTATAATTTTATAATTTATTTACCAAGAAATTGGTGGTTGTGATTTTCTGTCTTTGTCTAACAAGCACACAACAAGAATTTAGAAGTCTTTTTTGTCAAACGTACCGATTGATATAGTGAAGCAATAATAATTCTGAAAACAGATTTGAATTTTTTGTCAAGTCTACTTAAGATCGGCCAGTCTACATATTTGATATTATTCCCTAAAGACTGACCGGTCTCAAGTAGACTTGATGACAATCTCAAATCTGTTTTGAGAATTATTATCGCTTCTCTATATCAATAGGTACGATTGACAAAAAAAACATTTAAATTCTTATGTTGTGCGTGTGTTAGACAAATACAGGAAATCACCGCCACCAATCCCTTAACCGCTCACACGCGACTAATGCCGTATATAAAAAATTTACTAAATCTTATTCTTTACTAATTTTAAATGTGTTTATAAGGTATAACAAAATATAATCAATATTTTTAATTTGTTATTTAAAATTATTATAAACAGTTGAATTGTTATGATATGATATATATTTGATTTTTAAAAACTATCGCGATGGGTTAATACTTAGTAAGATAAATATGTTATTATTTTTATATCATTATATTTATTTACACTAATAATATTATATAATATCTAACCTATTTTATTGTTTACTGATTACCTAAATGTATATATATACCTACCTTGTTTTTTAATAATGTTAAGTAAATGTCGATAATAAAAATAAAATAAATAAAATATGTAAAAGTATTTATGTTGTTATATTTATTTTTCAATAGTACTGTTTTTAATTTTTATCATACCTACTCATTCAATATGTATGAATGACAATGAGTCTCATTATCTCTTGATACAATTTTTAGTTTTAGGTACCTATCAAAATATAGATGTGTATACTAAGTAGTAAGTATCAGATACATATACAATAATTTAAAAGAGAAGACATTTTAGTCTCTTTATATTCATTCTTTAAAAAAAATTGAATTGTTTGCAATTTGCAAAGCATTAAGCAATAAGCATTTTTATCGCCCAGTGCGGCGGTCGCTCATATCGGAAAATAGTTCATAATCGCAACACCCGTAGCGTTTCGGTAGAACACCAGCAGCGACGGCTGAGTTGCCGTTCTATATTATCTTTATTCTATGGTATGTACCTAGTAGTCGGCGGCGGCAGACGTTTTGGTCGGCAGCGGCTTCTAGTGGCGGCGGCGGCGGCGGACGGCAGTGGCTCCTTGACAGCTACAGATGGTTACCTCATTGAAAACACATTATGAGACTATACCGTATACTACGCTTTAGAGTCATAGTCGGGGTCTCTATATGCTCTCGTTTGTGAGAGAGTAGACTAGGTTAGCTCTTGACGCTGTAGGCCGTGGCTTCTATAAGTGTATAGTTGCGACGGTTCCAGCATGATAGAATGTGTATTTGTCATTATATCCTTTTTGATGGATACTCTGATATAATTAACTTCAATCTTATTTTATTTATGCTCTACACATATTTCCACTGGTTACTTGCATGTTTTATTAATTACCGTGTCTTAATTAATATCTTTTCAAACCTTTTTTACGGTGAGCATCTCACTACTGAATAGTTGTGTGCCACGTGCGCTATCTGTTATTAGTCTTTATTGACTGTGTGTTCGTTTTGGTGTTGATGTGATGACTCCGGACGCGGCTAGGGTCACGTCGGATTATATGATTGTACAGAATGTTGTCCCGTTACATTGTCCCCTTTTAAAATTTGAAATAGGATGATTATGGAAAATTTTAAACAAAATAATAAAACAGGACTTAATTAATGATTGGGGATATAATATATATGTACAAATGGGCGTCCAACGTCCTTTTATTTCCATTGTTTGGATGCTTGTAGCTTCTCTTTATACAACTGTTTCTTCATCTGACGATTACTAATCTCCGGGTTAATAATCGCTTTTATTTATTTTCGTCTTTGGTACTCAGCAATCATAGAGGTTGATTTTGATTGACAAGTCTGAAACAAGGTGTTGTCAATTACTTTTGAATGGTTTTCAAAAGCGTATACTGAAGATGGAATCGTAATGGTGGATTCTTCTGAATATTTAGTTAATTTGGCCTGTTTTTCTCGTTGATACTGAGCTTTGCGTTTCTGTTGTTCTCTGGTTGTCTGCATAGGTGTATAGTCAATATTTATTCTGTTGACTGCTTCTTCCGAATGGTAATACGGGCATTTTCTTCCATCATCTCTTTATATTGTGTTTCTATTTCCTGGAGTTGGTCCTCCATGGTCAGGTTATTCTTTTCAGTCATGATTTCCTGATATTCTTTGTCCAACCTGAAATATTCATTTCCAAACAGTTCCAATATTGTGTTGTCGGAAATTTGTTCTAATACTTCCTCCATTACTATAGCTACTTCTTATCCTTATTTATCCTATAGATTATGTACATTATTTTTATATTATTTTAATTATTTTACAAATATGTACAAAAACATTTACACAACACGTAAACATACATCCCATTCACCATCATTAATTGTCTGCTATAGGCTCGATGTTGTGACTCTAATCACGCATCGGGGATACATAAGGTTTAATATTGTTTACATTATATATTGTTTTTTTATCTGGACCTTCTTCTATAACAACTGTGTTATTACTGTTGACTTGGATAATTTTATATGGTCCTCGATATAACAGGAATAACTTACGAATTTGTTTATCTTCGGCTGATGATAATTTATGTTCTCTGACTAATATGTATTGTCCCTCTTTATATTCTAGAAAGGTTTTGCCTTTGTCTTTCTGATAATTGCGTCGAGCAGCACCTGCCTTGAGGTTTCGTCGTGCCATTTCGATAATGACTTCTACATCTTCTTCCATAGAAAAGTCCGGAAAGGATACCAACTGTTTGATAGGTAGTTCATGTTTTTTTTCAGTTATGAATTGCTGTGGTGTATATCCGGTAGATGAGTGAATTGAGTTGTTTAACCAGTATTCAATGGTGGGTAGCCATTTGACCCATAGGTTGTGTTTAGAGTAACAATACGTCCGTAGTATCCTACCTATTTCTCGATTTGTGCGTTCCACTGGGTTACCTTCAGGGTGGTAAGGTGTGGTGTAAATCGCCTCAATCTGTTCTTCCTTCAATTGCTGTTTCCATCGTTGATTTTGAAATAGTGTCCCGTTATCTGTAAGGATTTTTTTTACTGGACCAAATTCTGGTAGATAATCATTAATTATTTTGCTTAAAATTATGTCAGTAGTAGCTCGTCTTAATGGATATAGTTTTACGTGCTTGGTGAATGTATCGAACAGTGCTAAGATATACCTTACGCCTTTGATACAAGTACCTTAGTTGATCTCATTGCTGTAGGTTTACCAAACTTTGTATCAGATAAGATCAACCGTGAAGAATTAGAGGTGACAGAAGATTTATTTAAGGAAATCGGTAAACTAGAACATTTAGTGAACAAAACATTTTTTGAAAAGAATACCACTACAAACCATAACACCAAAGATAAATTTGAGAAACAGAGACAGTGCAAAATTTGTGAAAAACTGAAAATGGGTATCTGCTATCATACAGAATCTTCATGTTGGTTTAAAAAAAAAGAAGAAGAGGAAAAATATTAAATTAAGAATGTAAACAACTCAGGGGGTCTATTCTCGAAAACTACGTAAGGAAGACGAACGAGCAAAATGTACGTAATCCGCCATTTTTACGTAATGTTTCAAAATTTCGTATTCTCGAAACTTTTCGAACGAAACGTATACGTAAATATTCGTAATCGACGTTCGTCAACCTCTGTACGTAACGAATTGATCTTTCCGTATTAATTATCATACCATTTATCTTATCATTTTTGTTTAATGGTTAATGGTTTATTGTCAATTTGCGTTTATAAATATTTAAATCGAAACATAAATCGTATTTTTTATATTTTTTAAGTATATTACTACCTATATTAAACTATTTAAGTTACGATATAACAATTTATTTTTTTCGGGAAAATGGTTCTTGAAGAAATTATGCACTTGGAAGTCTTGGGAGTTTTAGAAGAAGCAGAAATTAGAGCTGTAGGTAATCGGCCTAGGCAATATCATAATGCCCAAAATGTTATGGAAGGTTGGTTTGTGTAATAATAATAAATAACCTATAGTATTTATAGCCTTCTTAGTTCATACCACGGTTAGGTTAATCTACCGTGGTTCATACCTACTTAATTACATTATACATTTATACTCGTTATAATTTATTATATTTTTAGAACTATCTGACCACCAGTTTCTAAAAAAGTTTAGACTCAGTAAGGCTTTGGTTCAGGAGTTAATAGATGTATTGACACCGTACATGATTGAACCAAATAGATCATCTTCAATCCCAATTAAGATAAAAGTCAAGTCATAATTATTTATTTCTATATTATTAATAATAATTTATTATGATAAAATGTTATAAATATTATTAGGTTTTGACAGCTTTGCGGTTCTTTGCTAGTGGCTCGTATCAACTTGATATAGGTGACAATAGATCATCAGCATTAAGTCAGCCATCTGTGAGCAGATGTATCGCTGAAGTATCTAATGCACTGAATCAGCCGGATATCATAAAACGTTATATAAGCTTCCCCGATAGTTTTGAAAAATTAAATGCAGTACGTAGAGGGTAAACACATTTTCTTACACATACCTGACTAAAATCTTAATGGTGCCTATACTATGTGTACTAAGAAATAATATATATTTTTACATAAATTTAACCTATTATGATTTTCAAATTGCTATATTTGTTCTAAACATGAACAGATTTCTTGATAAAAAAGGAGTGCCAGGAGTCATAGGGACTATAGACTGTACACATGTTGCCATATTTCCACCTCCTTCAGAAGGATTATACCCTGAACACATTTATGTGAATCGCAAGGGTTACCACAGCATTAATACACAATTAGTAAGTTATTAAAAAACATTCCATCGGTAGTATAATTTATTTTTCGGTGTGCACTTTTTATTGAGTATGAGTAGAAGTGTAAAACCATAGTGGTACCTAGAACTTTAAAATTGAGTTTAATTTATAAGATTAGTAATAGATTATTAGTTCAATATCACCTACTGGAAAAAAAACTCATTGTTCATTTTAATTTTAATACATCACATCATTCACATCATTGCTCTGTTATTGACTAAAGATTTGTGACTCTGATGCAAGAATAATGAATGTTAATGCTAAATATCCTGGTAGCACTAATGATTCATTTATATGGCGGCAAAGTATGATATCCACCTACATGGAAAACTTGCATGACAATGGACATACTTCATATTTTTTATTAGGTAGGAATGATAATTTTTATGTTTACAAAATATAAATAAACAGAAAATAATGTTGGATCTTTTAATCATATTATTCTTGTTATTAGGTGATTCAGGATACCCACTTAGACCTTGGCTCCTAACACCGTTAAGTGATCCTATTCCTGATACACCCGATTCTTTGTTTAATAAAATATGGTTGACTATAGTACACGGTCGACCATTGAAAGATGTAATGGGATCTTAAAAATGAGATTTAGGTATTCAAAATTAAACTAAAATAAAAATATATTACCATTTATTAGAATTGTTAAATATTGAAAATGTTTTTATTAGATGTTTATTGAAACACAGAGTTTTGCATTATAATCCAGAACGAGCTTCAAAAATCATAGTGTCGTGTTGTATTCTTCATAATATCTGTATCAATGCAAACTTGCCCGTTCCTGAGAGAGAACCAGATGATCCTCTAAACATTAATTTTGGTATATATGGTGTCCTTGTTCCTGAATTAAATCCTACAGTTAATCCTCAACTTGCTGCAGGTCGAAGAGTACAACAACTTTTGATTAGATCATATTTTACTTGATAGAACATTCTTTTTTTTTTCAATCATAATTTTAAAATTAAAATATAAAAACATTATTACAATAAACCAACATTGAAGTATAAAGCATTTATAGTTATATATTAATTATTATTAGTTTTAGAACCCAAGTAGTTAATAATTTAAAATAATAATCATTCCCCAATATATTTGATATAAGCATTAGCAAACACAAAAGTTTTCAACTTGTTGTCCAGGTTAGTTAGAAGCATATTTTAAAAATAACAATATACAAAAAATTCAGACTGACAAACCGTCTCCGCTCAGAATCGTTTTTCTTATACAATGGTATTATATCATTGAATTCAAGTTTAATACAATTCATTATACATTGACCCACTTGTAACCTACGGTACAGCAGAGCGACATCCACTTGCCCGCTTTTATTAATTATTCATATACACTTTACATTGAATATAATATTAATACAATAACATGCAACATGCAACATTTAGCAACAAACAATTATGTATAAGCATTTATGTTTTATACTTGGCTGCAATAGTTTCAGCTATCAAAGCCATGGCATTTGCCTTTTTTTCTTTGGCCACAGTTTGTCTTTCTAAAAGTAGTAGTTTTTGTTTGTAATAATTAGCTTTCAATTTTGTTCTTCCAGAACTAATTGAAACTAAGGAACTAAGGAACTTCCACTGTATGGGAAAGCGTATTTTTCTTTTTTCCAAAATTTGTTTTTGAATTGTTCCTAATAAAAGTTATAATTTAGATATAATATAGATAGATAATAGATCCATTCACTCTAATATAACACACAATTTGTTTTGTTGAATGCAAATTTGGTATGCTCTATATTTATTTTGTAAACACTATCTTAATTATGAAATTAATATATTATTATTTAAGAAAATACCTTATTGGTGACTCGGGTAACTGGACAGATGAAAAACAGTTAGATGACATATAGTTTTCAGTTTCAATGACTTCTTCAAGACCACTGAAACAGCTAAATGTAAATTTAAAAGATAGTATTATGAGCTAAAAACATTACATTTAGTAATCACTTATAATATTAATTTACCAAAAAGTTAATTTAAATAACAAACTTACTTAGTTAACAATTCTTCAACATTATCTCTTTCAACTACTATTTGGTTACTGTCATCGGCATAGTTATTTTGGCTGTCCATATTATTGGTTGTATTTTCAGAAAATCTTAAGGATAAATATAATCAAAGGACAAAGTATATACCGAGTTTACTTACCTAAACTACTCAAAAAATATTTAATATAAATATCAACGGGCCTACTGCTAATATGAATAATAAATAAACGTTAATTAATATTTGTATAGTATAGAGGGTGTAACACTAAGACCTGACAGATGAAATAATTTCTGTTCTAATCAATATTTCAAAAAAATAAATTTTTCTATATAATTTATAGTCACTTGCGCACATATAAAATTATTTTTATTTTTTAATACCAAAAAATTCAACATACCTAACCAATTTGTAAATCTGATTATAAGAACAACTTTGAAGGTAAAAACATTTACTAAGTCAAGTAGTTTATTTTTTAGATTATTTTTTAAATATCAATTTTTTTTTTAGTAAATTAATTTAGAATGTCATAAACTCATAACTTTTTTCAAAATTTTATTTTTGGGAATTTCTTGACGTGTACATTTCTTAAATTATTTACTAACCATAGAATTTTCAAAATTTTTATTTTATTTTTGGTCAGGTCTTTGTTCTTCCTGTTGCACCCTTTATACGACCAAATTTTAATATAAATGTTATTATTTATACTATAATTGTTATTATTTCAAAACAAACAAGTAACAAAAACCATATAATATTATATATTATATAATTATATATACCTATTATAAACAAACTACATTTATTAGAAAAATAATTTCAGTTAAGACAATTACATTATATTTAAGATAAACTTTTACAATACTTACTAATTTTTTTTCTATGATACTTACTAATAGCGAATATAGGTGAAAATACTATTTAATACTGTTTTATAAAAAATATGTTTTAAAAGTATTCAAGTACATATACAGTAACATATTTTGAAAAGTATTTAAAGTATTTGAGTACATAAAAAGTATTTGAATAATTTTACTCTAGTATCTTACAACACTGTTAAAATAAAACTTACAGAACGTTATTTTTCAAAAAATTCATATTTGCTGGACTTTCAGAAACTGAATTATGTCCTTCCACTACAGTAGGTCCCAACACATCAACAATTTTTTTCTCCAGCTCATTCAACTCACTATAATCTACCTCACCCCCACCTGTCTTATTTTGTTCTTTTCTAATAATACCAGCTTTCCCTTTTGTATTTGTTTTTAAATCACACCATGTCTGAAAAATATACATCAGGTAAAACATAATATGTACATAAGTAATATATTATATAAACAATACAATGTATGGTTAATAAGTAGGGTTTGCATATGAAGGTAATTCTTGAAAAAAAATGTGATTAATTTAATTTCTATATTAATCGGTTAACATTATTTTTACTATTTTATAATATGTTGTGTTAATTTATCAATTTATTACAAAATTTTTTTTATATTTACAGTACAAATAGATAATTGTTAAAATCAATTACAATGCCATGTCGATGGCCCCAAGGAAGAAGGTCGTATCTCGATTTTTGCAACTTTTCAGGATGAACCAAACCAACATTCAAATTTAAATTCTTATTCTGTTTTTTAAAATATCCATTTAAAATTTTTAATACATATTATATAGTTTATGATCATAAAAAATATGAAAATATGAATTTAAAAAAATTAATTTTCATCGAGTTTTTTGAGATACTACCTTAAAAAAAAAGTAGTATCTATACTTACGACCTTCTTCGATGGTGATAAGCTATTAAAAAAAAGTAGTATCTATACTTACGACCTTCTTCAATGGCGATAAGCAATAAAAAAAAAAGGGCGGGTAAGTGTATGTCGCTCTGCTGTACAGTAGGTTACAAGTGAGTCACTGTAATGGATTGTGTTAGATTTTTATCCAATGATATAATATCATTGAATAAGAAAAACGATTCTGAGCGAAGACGGTCAGTCAGTCTATAATATCTTACTAAGTCTAAATGTATTTGATGATATTATTGTGAATAAAGTAATTCATTTTAGTATTATAGGCATTAGTATTTACTATAGTTGGTTAAATTCATTTTTCTCAAAAAAATTATATTTTAAAATGCCATTGCGTGTATATAAAATATAACAATATATTCTAAAAGTTTCATATACCAACAAATAATATTTTTAAATTATATCAAAATAACTAAAATCATTATTCTTGGTTTAAATATGAAATGTTGTCTAAATTTGAAATTAAAATGTCTGTAAAAAATAAATATGTTGATATATTTTTTAGATTTTTTGGTTACAGTATGATTTATTTATGAGAATTTTTGTTTTAAATTTTCAACACTTAGTTATAAAAACTGAACATTTTATAATTTTTTAATTACAATGATTTATAATTTTCGAGATTTTGACAAATTTTGTCAAAATTCGAACTTTAAATGCTTATAAAAAAAAATCGTGCCTATGTATTTTTAAAATTTTTCAACTGATATTGTAACAATATATAAAAAGCTTGTATTAAATTTTCAGACTTTTTGGCCCACCAAATAAAATTTTATTGACAATTATAAAAAAAAAAACTAAAAAAATTGAAAACTAAAAATGTCTGTAAACAGCTCAAAACAAATCAAAATATTTTCAAAATTGAATGGTGTATAGAAATAGCTTATATAAACATTCAGTGAAATTTTCATGCATCTACAGTTATTTGTTTTTTGAATTGCAACAAAATAAGAAAATCGCTACATGAGAAATCGAGTGAATATCTAATCTTGTACAAATTTGAACTTAAAATGCTCATAAAAATTTATTATGACTTGCTTTTAAACTTTTTTTTATTGATAAAATTAGGCAAACTTATGAGGAATCTTGTATTACATTTTCAAACCTTAGATTAAAAAGAAAAATTTTTATGAATTTCTAACTCAAAATAAATTGCACATTTTCGTCATTTTTACGTATTTTGTCAAAATTTGAACTTTGATTACCTATAAAAAAAAATTGTGACTACTGGATTTTTAATATTTTTCATCTGCCTTTAAAACTATATATTAGAAGCCTACTATTAAATTTTCAAGATTTTTTACCCAACAAATAAATTTTATTGACATTTATAGAAAAAAAAACTAAAAAAATTGGAAACTGAAAATGTCCGTTAACAGCTCAAAATAAGTCAGAATATTTTGAAAATGATATGGTGTGTAGAAAATGCTTATATAAACATTCGGTCAAAATTTCATGTCTCTACGGTCATTTCTTTTAGAGTTATACCAAAAACCAAAATCGATTTTGTCGAAAATTGGTTTTCCGTAAAAATTCCCGTTTTTCCCATAATTTTTCATTTGTTTTTCCAGGCGCTCATGAAAACTACTGGGAAATTTTGACTTTTGACCCCCCAAAGTACCAACTAGATTCACTTTCCTATCAGAAAAGGTACTATTGAAGAAAATCGAAGCATTTTTTCTGTCCTTAAACGTGATGACAGACACAAAAATAAAAAAAAAAATAAAAAAAAAAACACACATCATTGTAAAACCAATACATTCATCGCTTCGCTCAGAATCTAAAAATTAGTACTATCTATACTTAAGATTTTTTTTCATTGGTAAATAAGCTTTTTCAAAAGAAGGAAGTTCCATGTTCCATCGTACATCTTGTAATTTAATACTAATTTTTAGTTTTTTTTATGAGTAATGTAACTGTTACCAATATAAAATAATATAATTCATGCATTTTATTTCTTAATAAACTTAATATCTTTTGATTTTGAAATCCTTTTATTAAAATAAAACAAACATTTTTAATAACAAAATTAAAAAATAACTTTTGATACAACAATTCAGTAGTATGTTCGTAATTTATAAATATAATAGTAATAACAAATAAAATAAAATAACAGAATTTACTTTTAACTGGTTTTATATTTTAACAAAGTTAAAAATATAAGGTAACTACATATAAACATTATAATAAAATAAAAAAAATTAGTAACTTTTAATAAGTTCTATTTAATAAAATAAAATAATAATAATAAAAATTGTTATAAAACGAAAAACCGAACTTCTTTTTAATATGCTTAAAATATGAAAATAATAAAAATAATATTATAATACATTTTTAACACGTCATGCCCTGTATTTTGATTGGACTATTGGAGAGATTTGTAGAAATCATGATAGGCCGTTGGAATAAGTCCCATGGAGCATAATGATAATAAATCGGAAATTTTTGATTTTTCGATTGATAACTTTCCGTTATAAGCTTTAATTGGTTCACATCGAGGCTGATGTCTACCTCTTTGTTTTTTATGTCCTTTATTAATATCAATTTTGATGAAGTCTGCCGCATTTAAGTCATATTTAATGAATAGTTGAAATGGATTTTTATAATCCACCGTTATTTCTCTAATGCTGTTCCACTTAATTTTGGTACCATCATCCGCAGTTTTCCAGTTGAACTGTTTTTCATTGACTAGGGGCTTGAAATCTAAAAACTCTTCATTCGATACTTCAATTACTGTATATGGTTTTCCGTTAACTTTTGCACAACTGATCAGTGTAACCCATTGTGCCGGGATATAAATGACTTTACCTTTCTGTGCATTTTCAATGCATGCGTGCACCCTCATTTTGGGTGTGCCCTTTTTCCAAAAATGTATGAGTAATTTTAACTTTTAATTTATCAGCCGCATACTCCCACATTGCGAATATAAACCTATTCCGATTCTGACCACCGCAATTATCAGAGTAAAAAGAAAAATCGTTGACACCATTTTCTTTCTTGTGCTTCATGAATTTAAGCAAACATGTGGCGATTTCACTAGAACCCCTTTTTGCCTCACGCTCGTTCCATGTATAACAATAGCCAATTTTTTTACCGATATCATAAATGGTGAAGTTATGAGTCGCCAATTTTCGTTTATAATAAAATGAGCTTACTTCGCTTTTAGGTGTAATTAGTACTTTTTGCAAGTCAAAAAGTGCTACACAAACCTCTGGATCGTTAATCGCTCTCGTTTTGTCAATATTTTTTTTATCTCTAGCAATAGACTTGTTTTTTAAATGCTCTTCATTAGAAGTCTTCAGCAACACTTTTTCTTCTGGAGTCGCTAACTTAAATTTTTCACACACATCGCATAAGTCTTTTTTCGGTTTAAAAAAACTAAGATTGAAATGTTCTTTAAATATATCTGTATATTGTCTCAACGTTGCCTTCTGAGCTTTTTCACTGATAGTACTATTTTGTGTTTTGGCCCATTCTAAATAAAACCTATGCATTTTCGCAATCGATAGATCAGATTCTAAATATTTTTTTTTCGAATCTTTTCTAGAGTAATGAGAATCTACTACAGGGAACATCGAGATGTGTTGTTTAATACAATCTGTTACTTCCCTTGCAATTTCGTGAGGTCGATTCTTATGTAAACCTCTTTGGTCAGATGGTATCACGGGAGAAACGGCTAATTTTTTACTCACATTACCCACTATTTTTTCCGATATAGAAAATGTTTTTAAAAACATAATTTTACATACCTGAATTTCTTCATTTTGAATAGGGAAATAATACTTTTTTGACAACTGTCTACGTGTACTCGAATTCGTTGATACTTTTTTATCAAAGGTTTTTACGTATCTCGCAATAAAATCCCACTGCCTATTTTTATCGCCTAAACTCCAAAAGTAACCAAATAATTTTTTACGCATTTCCTCATTAATTTTTTCAGAGCACTTCATTCTACATTTACACGGTGTACCCATTTGTTTTGCATTTCTGGTTTTTCCTATTCTGTTGGTATGTTCTAA